>JANQBM010000002.1:7790343-7810606 GCA_025594535.1 Erythroxylum domingense | reverse complement strand
GGCAAGGTTCAACGTGTATGGAGGTTGGAAACACAATTCATAAAGAAGGAGAAGAGAAGAGATGGAGGTCACGAAATAAGAAGAAGAGAGAGCCAAGATGCAACAATAAAATGATCTTTCAAATAAAAGAGTGGAGTGTCATGAGTGGGGAGGGAGTGGCTAGTGGTGGTGACACTTGTCACTACCACTTGTCACTTTCCTATCGTCCCAATTGGACCCTTTTTAATAACTAGTCTATTTGACTTCAATTTCTAGTCCAATTTTCTCCCAAATTTTAATGACATAGGTGATTAAATCCCAAAGTCATAAATCAAAATTTTCACTACCATTCGACTCTTCATTCTAGTGTTATTTGTCAATTGTCTTGCCACTTGGCATTTTTACTAGTTCAGAAATTTCTGAAAAATTTTTCCCGAAATTTCCAGAAAATTTCTAAAATTCACTAAAAATTCTCAAACCTCAATGACCCTCTCCAACTCAATTTTCAAGCACACATATCACATTTTTCATAACAATCACATTTATTAACAAATATACCGGGAAATGTCATGAATGCATGTACAATCATTTTCATGTGCAAACTCACTATTCACGGGTATGTGTATGCATGAACATATCAAGGCGATTCTAAGCACTCATAAACCATTCCAAATTACTATTCTACCTTTCCCATTAGTAATGGGATGTTACAATATCACTATGTATATATCATTATCAACTTTCTACTTTAAGCTCAAAATTTCCTCTAACTATCACTTTAGTCGTTCTTTCACACCATTACACACTTTCATTGATCTTTCAACTCCCAAAACTGGTTTAACACTATCCCATAATATTCCAGTCATCAATCCAAAGAAAATCATTATATACAGTACACTAAATCTCCTCACTCATTTTCCAGCAATTAAAAATATCACTGTTCTTAACCATTTAGTAGTGAACTAACAATGCATGCTTCATTTCATGCAAAAACTACATAACCATAACAAGCCTACTTGTTTGAAGCTCCAATCTCTACAAAATCACGTAATCCTAATCTGTCATGCACCCACATACATCAACTTGAAAGTTGACAGGGAGGTTCGGTCTTTCTTGGAACGGAAGAAAGGAATATCCAAGTAGAAGTGGGGACAAACAGAGAAAAGCAAGGTTTAGCCTTGGTGAATATTTGATGAAAAGCTCTGGGTTGGAGGAACTCTAAAGAAAGAAGTTTCAAGAAGGATAAAGAAAAGGACAGTAGTTTGTCTTTTAAAGACAATAAAGATCTTAACTAGATACGACACCTGTCCAATTCTTATCCACTTATCCACTTTCCTTTATCCAAACTCACTTAAGTATAATTTATACTTAAGTTTATGACTCAGTAATACCACTGCAATCACAAGTCACATCCTCATACTCACTTTTAGATTTTTCCTATAGCACATCATTTCGGGTTAACTTTACGTTCTCTTTTTGACCCCGACACTGATGTTATTTTGCAACAATTTCCTCTAAAAACATATTCTCCTATGTCTTATGTCTCCATTGACACCAACATCGTTCAATTTGGTTCTGTCCTCAATCATATTGAACCTTTTTCTATTGGGGTAACTAGCATAACTTTCGCTATAGGTATCGGATCAAGATCATTGTTAGATGGTTTGAAAGAGGACTTATAGGTCTATAACTTTCTTGAAGACCTTAGGAACAAATTCTATCATCTGAAGGGTCAAAGATGGACCAGACGATACAAAATGAATAGTATACAGAAGAAGAAATTTCGGTCACTTAGGCAGAAAGCAGACGAATGAAAAAGCAGACGAATGCAATAAGCAGAAGAAGCAATAAGCAGACGAATGCAAGAAGCAGACAAAGCAATAAGCAGACGAATGCAAGAAGCAGACGAAGCAATAAGCAGATGAATGCAAAAGCAGACGAATGCAATAAGCAGAAGAAGCAATAAGTAGACAAATGCGATAAGCAGACGAATGTAAGAAGCAAACGAAGCAATAAGTAGACAAATGCAATAAGCAGAAGAAGCAATAAGCAGACGAATGCAAGAAGCAGACGAAGCAATAAGCAGACGAATGCAAAAGCAAATGAATGTAATAAACAGAAGAAGCAAGAAGCAGACTAATGCAATAAGCAGACTAATGCAAGAAGCAGACGAAGCAAGAAGCAGACGAAAGCAAAAGCAGACGAAAGCAATAAGTAGAAGAAGCAATAGGCAGACAAATGCAATAAGCAGACGAATGTAAGAAACAGATGAAGCAATAAGCAGACGAATGCAAAAGCAGACGAATGCAATAATCAGACGAATGCAATAAGCAGACGAACGAATGCAATAAGCAGACGAACGAATGCAATAAGCAGACGAATGCAAGAAGCAGACGAATGCAAGAAGCAAACGAATGCAAAATCAGACGAATGCAATAAGCAGAAGAAGTAATAAACAGACGAATGCAAGAAGCAGACGAATGTAAGAAGCAGATGAAGCAATAAGCAGACAAACGCAAGAAACAGACGAATGCAAAAGGTAGATGAAGTAGAAAGCAGACGAAACAAAAAGCAGATGAAGCAGATGGTCAACTTAAGACGAAGCAAAGTCAACTTAAGACGATGCAACTCTTAAGACGATATGATGTCATCATAGACGATGTGACGTCATCACAGTTGATACATCTTTACAGATGATGCATCTCTTAAGACGATATGACGTCATCACAGACGATGTAACATCATCACAGACGATACGTCTATGCTCCTGAACATCTCCCCCTTATTAAGACCATAACTTTCTACTCCACCTTCTATAAATCCCATACTAAAAATTCTCAGTAAACTTCTTCAACACATTTTTCTTCACTAAGTCCAACACTTAGATTTTATTTTAGTCTTCCTACTCCATTTCATTTTAATCATTCGTTATAACCACAATGCTCAATCTATCCTATTACTATTCACTGTACCCAAAATGTCAATGAGTGCATGTATAATTATTTTCATGTGTATAAAGACTCAAATTCACATGCATGTATGCTGACATTTCGCTGAGCATGAAATGCAAATTTTCCTCTAACTCTCTCATTGTCATTCTCCCCATTATTGAAATCGAGGTTATAACCCTTAGTATGGAAACAGGATGCTACAGTTTTGACGAGGCCATATGAAAAGGAGTGAATATAAACATATTAGGAGCAAAATAATTTGCGAATACAAGGAAATTGAAAATCATCATAAAAGAGATCAAACAAATGCATAGAGAGAACATTGGTAACATTCATCATTTACTTAGTAATATTAAGATAGCATTTAATACAATCAAATGATCTATATCACAACCCTGCATCTCTAATGTTATGAGATATTAAAAAGAAAGTTATGTTCAATCTATCAAAAGCTCTGAAATATGATCATAATTTAATGAAACAAAGATCAAGAGTAATATGATTCAAAGGTGAGATAAAAACTCTTTATTCTATCATAGAGAATGATAATGTTATTTTTATACTAACCAAGAACATAATATTATTACAGGCAACTTGATGGTGAGAGACAGATAGGAACTTCAAACCAAATTTAACACTCATCAAGATATGCAATTTAGTGCTTCATGAAGGCAAATGAAATGAATGCAAGTAGAAATTTCCAACTAATTTTGAATTTCATTCTTCAACCAAAATGTTCAATATTTCTAAAAAATAACAGTAAATTGGATAGTCATGTTCCTTCCCTTCACTAGCACCAGTGGCGAAGCTCGACCAATTTTTAAGGGGGCCGAATCAAAAAAATATAAAAACTCAATCGTAAAACTATCTCTAGGACTTAAAAATTCAATTCAAAAATTACAAAATGATATAAAAGTTAAGCGAAAATAGTCTTCTCAATTTGATCAAGGGTGGCGGTAGGCCCCCTTGCCACCCCGGGATACCACCATTGACTAGCACAAATTACAAACAGGTTCTTCAACTAAATAAACATTCAAATTCCATACTCACCCTATTCATCGAATTCAAGTTCCATGCTCAGATCAATCACAGGCATTCACAAATTCAACTTCCATTCATATTCAAAATGAAATTGAAGAGGGTTGGAAGAAGTGAAAATCAAAATATTTCACTCTATATCATTATCTCAAAGCTACACTCAAACAGAGAAAATGGAACAAATGATGAAGATACAACAGATGTTACCTTTGATTCACTGCAGCAGTGGCGTTGATCCTCAGTACTTAAGAGGTGGTGAACAATCATTTCAGACGAGTTGGTGAACAATCATTTCAGACAGATCAATCGTTAGTGATCAGGGTTTAATTTGAACGTTTTACAAATGTTATGGTTCATTTTGAATATCATAAAACATTAAGGTCCATTTTGGACACCAATGTAAACATTATGGTTCATTAGTTCTTTTTGGCCAATTTTTAGAAAAAGTTTTGATTATTCAATTTTAAGAAAATGTGAAATTAATAAAAGTTTAAATAGAAATTGATTGTTTAACGTTTTAAAGAAAATATGAACCTCTAAAAACTGCTAATTCTTTGAAATAGAATTTTTAGATGTTGGACAGCCAATATTTCTCTTTTGAAAATATCTTCACAAGGATCAAAAAAAAAAAAAAAGATAATAAATCGCAAATGGAAACTAACCGAAAATTTACAGGTAACTTAAACGTAGTGAACTTAGGGCTCATATCTTTGTCAAAAAATCCAAAAGGGAAAAAAAGAGGGTTTTAGGCGTTGATCACTTTGGAGTCTCTATGGCGAAGGAAGAGCCACTGGTCAGCTCCAAAGCAGAGCTTAAACGCAAACAAACTCTTAAAAAGAAAGCCAAATCAGGCGGCTTCGAGTCTCTCAATCTCAGTCCCAATGTGTTCCGTGGCATCAAGCGCAAGGGGTATCGCGTGCCCACCCCTATACAACGCAAAACCATGCCCCTCATTCTCTCCGGTGCTGACGTCGTTGCCATGGCTCGCACCGGCTCCGGCAAGACTGCCGCTTTCCTTCTTCCAATGCTCGAGAGGCTTAAACAGCACGTGCCCCAAGGCGGCGTTAGGGCTCTCATTTTGTCTCCCACTAGGGATTTGGCTTTGCAGACCCTCAAATTCACTAAAGAACTCGGCAAATTCACGGGTATCGTTGTTTTCATTTCTACAGTATCTTCTTTGCTTTTTATTACTGTTTGTTTGTTTCTGTGTTTGTGGCAATAACAATTAGGGTGTTCTTGATTTAGAGATTGGCATAATACTAGAGGATGTATGTAATGTGACTTGAATTTATGTCAAGTCAACATGTTTACTGTGCTTATGGTCTTTTCACATACAATTCTGTCGGTTAATTTTAATCTTGAGCCAAGCCAATGATAAATTATTTTTATCTGTCCTTTCTTCATCACAGATCTTCGCACCAGCTTGTTGGTTGGTGGTGATAGCATGGAAAATCAGTTTGAGGAATTGGCACAGAGCCCTGATATCATAATTGCAACACCTGGTAGACTTATGCACCACTTGGCTGAGGTTGATGACATGTCGTTGCGAACTGTGGAATATGTAGTTTTTGATGAAGCTGACAGTCTTTTTGGCATGGGTTTTGCTGAGCAATTGCATCAAATCCTTAACCATTTAAGTGAGAACCGCCAGACATTACTTTTCAGTGCCACTATGCCTAGTGCCCTTGCTGAGTTTGCCAAGGCTGGTCTACGGGATCCTCAACTTGTTCGACTTGATGTGGAAACTAAGATTAGCCCTGACTTGAAATTGACATTTTTCACGTTGCGACAAGAGGAAAAACATGCAGCTTTGCTTTATTTGGTAAGGGAGCACATTGGTCCTGAACAGCAGACGCTAATATTTGTTTCTACAAAACATCATGTTGAGTTTCTAAATATTTTGTTTAGAGAAGAGGGTATTGAGCCTTCTGTCTGTTATGGTGATATGGATCAAGATGCTCGCAAGATTCATATATCAAGGTTTAGGGCACGAAAGACTATGCTGTTGATAGTGACAGATGTTGCAGCCAGGGGTATAGACATTCCGTTGCTTGATAATGTCATCAACTGGGACTTCCCACCAAAACCTAAAATTTTTGTCCATCGTGTGGGCAGAGCTGCAAGAGCTGGTCGAACTGGAACTGCGTTTTCATTTGTGACATCTGAAGACATGGCTTATCTTTTGGATCTTCACCTATTTCTCTCAAAGCCAATTAGGGCTGCGCCCACTGAGGAAGAGGTTTTGCAGGATATGGATGGAGTAATGGGAAAAATTGATCAAGCAGTTGCAAATGGAGAAACTGTTTACGGACGTTTCCCGCAGACAGTTCTTGATCTTGTATCAGATAGAGTTCGGGAAATAATTGATTCTTCTACAGAATTAACATCTTTGCAGAAGACTTGCTCCAATGCTTTTCGCTTGTATATGAAGACAAAACCTTTACCTGCAAAGGAATCCATTAGAAGGGTGAAGGATTTACCCCGTGAAGGGTTGCATCCAGTTTTCAAAAATATTCTAAAAGATGGTGAATTGATGGCACTAGCATTTTCTGAGCTCTTGAAAGCTTTCAGGTTAACATTTGAAATGTTTGTTTTTCCTTTTTGTTCTTTTTAATTTTCCCTTTTGATGTGTAATTGCATGATTTTGATTGTAATATCTGGATAGACCGAAACAGACGATATTGGAAGCAGAAGGTGCAGCTGCCAGATCAAAGCATTTACAGGTGGCCAATACTCTATACAATTGTTTAATTTCTGTGATTGATAATTCTTGTTTAAATACTGAAGAAATAGGCCTTTCTATCCTAATCAGAAGGATTTAGTGATTTGCTTTTATACCTTTATCACTTAAGTTCTATTTGTCTCCCGGATTATGTTCACCATGTTGGAGAATCCTCACAGTTAGGTTGTTGCTTTCTTTACAATTTTAGGTTATTCAATTCGATATGAATATGTTGTTATTCCTTCTGAAGGTTTCTAGCTTTACAGTGAGCTTATATTTCTACTTCAGGGACCTTGTAGCCAGTGGGTTGATGTCATGAAGAAAAAGCGAGCTATCCATGAGAAGATCATCAATATGGTACATCAGCAACGCTCAAACAGGCCTGTTGAAAAGGTACATAAACTATGTTTGAATTGCAGGGCAGTCACAGTAGTTTGATATTCAGGGTAATGCCTTACCTTCTAGAAGGTTACTGTAATAAATCATAGCATGTGGCTGGGATTGGCATGGATGATCTTAGGATTGACTCCCAGCAGGCTCTTCATCTTAATAGGTTTATACGTTGGCCTTCCACATTGTGGGGCTTGGCTATGCTAACATCTATGCAATTTGTTTTGGTCTCTTTTCTTCCGCTTCTTTGTTTTAATTTTCAAAGAAGGGTTTTGAATCTCAGTTATTTGCAGGAAGATGAATCGGAGATTGCTTCATCAAGTGGAAAGAAGAAAAAGGGTGTGTAATGATTAGTTTTGCACACTCATGATTATTCTTATGTTTTCTAATGTTAGACAGTTTGATGATTAAATTTTGGATAATAGAAGCCCATAGTTCTAAAAGAAAGGAAAGGAGTTTCAGGGATGAGGACTTCTATATAAGCTCTGTGCCAACTAATCATGTATGCAATTCACTAAATCCTCCTTCAATAATTCCTTCCATGAAAGTGTCTCATTACATCTTATCCCGATTTTAGTTGCCCTTCATATGTTGCATGTGTGATTTTCTCAAAATCTTGGGTAATTGTTTAACTTCTTTTCCAACTCTCAGCATACAGAGGTGGGCTTGTTAGTAAGAGGCAACGAAAGCTTTGGATCAAATAGGTAAACAGCGGAATTTCAAGAATGCCATGTGTTTTCCAACTGCATGTGAAACAATTGAGTTTACGGGATTTTTTTTTATGCTTTCTTCTTACTAATTGTTGTCATTTCTACTGTTAGGTTGGAAGCTGCTGTACTAGATCTGGTTGCAGATGACAGTGGGGGCATGCAGAAGCAAAAGGCATCATATCATTGGGATAAGGTACTTGAAAATGATGAATTCAATGATTTGCCATGGACTTCTATAGAAAGTCTATCTTTAATATGTGAAGGTCTATGCAGAGGAGTAAAAAGTACATCAAATTGAACAATGGTGAACGTGTTACAGCCAGTGGAAAGGTAATCATCACTTTTCACTAATGATGTTTTTAGGGAAATTTGAGTTTTTCCACTATGCTTTCCATAAATTTGTAAATATATTGGGGGTGATTTACTTTTTATGCACTGGTATTTGTATTATGTAATGGATACCTAATGCATTCATTTCTGTGAAGCTATGTTATTCATCAATTAGAAAACTAGATTCTTATTCTCAGTCCTTGGGCTGTTGTATAGATAAAGACAGAAAGTGGTGCAAAAGTAAAAGCTATCAAGACAGGGATATACAAGAAGTGGAAAGAGCGGTCACATAGAAAGGTATCTCTCAAAGGATCAAGCAGTGATGGGAATGATGGGGAAGCAACAAACATCTCAGGTACACATCTTACATTTGATGACCCGAATGATTGCTATCTTCTGCTGCACTTGTTTCAATGCTATACTATTGCCCAATAAATATTTAATTAAATGCACAAGTTTCTTGATGGTTTTATTCAAGAGTTACATCCGTTAGGTTTTTATTTCATTAGAAGCACAAATTTCGTGGATGGTTTTGATCAATATTTTATCCATTAGCTGAGGATTTGCTAGTGTTTCATATCCTATGTAGCACGGACACGGCTCCATTGTGCGTGTCCGTGTGTCCGACACGGACACGCGGTGGACACGTGTGGGACACGGGTCTATACGTGTCGGAATTAAAAAATCATTTTTATCGGCTAGAAACGGCTCGGACACAGTTAAAAACGGCTTGGACACTTCTTAATATGGCTCGTAACATTTTTATGAATTATTTGAAATTTTATTTAGTTGACCTGGGTAGTCTTCCTTATTAAGAAAGATATAATTGTTGAAACTTCTCAAATTCCTCATTCTTCTTTCCCTGCCGATTTATGCCTCTCAAAAATCTTGGTCCCTAGCTCTCCTCCCTGTTTTCTCACAATTTCACAAATCTTCTGTCGCCCATCGTCCTAGCTTCCATCTGCTCCTTCACGTCTGCGCTGGTTCTTTGTACAACGCTGTCTTTATTCAGGTACGTTAACGCCATGCCTTCTTTGTGGTGCATCCGTGGTTCTCATCTTTGTCCTTGAACCTGATAACAAAAGTTGATACCATTTAGTCTGTGTTTTCAAGTAACATATTCCGATAATGGTGGACAGGTTTTTGGGTTAGTAAAATCATATTTACAATGTAAAACAAACAACTATCATTCTTAAAGAGCTTTCTCTACGTCTGCGTTTCATTCTCTTTTATGCTCTGTTGTTTTGTCATGCTTTGGATGTTGCATTTTTGTCCTGGCCATTGCGTTTTTAGCTCCTGCCCAACATCTTGGTGCTGTGTTGTATTTTTTTCTTTTGTTAATTGGCCTACGTTTGCATTAAACGCAAACGTCTGCTGCGTTTTCTTCTTTTCCTTTGCCTTGTTGTTTTTGTGTTGTCACTACTGACGTTTATCTTCTGCTGCTTTCGTTTTTGTCGTCTTTATTGATGGTTTTTCTCTTGTCTCAAGCTGCTGCCATTTTCTGCTGATAGACTCTACATTTTGTGCTTTTATTTCTCCTATATACTGTCGTTTTATTCTTCTTCTGTCCAGTGGTAGCTTGTTGTTGTTCTCTCTTCTGTTGGGTCCTCCTATGCTGTCATTCTCCCTTGCTTCTTCCTGCTTTGCTACGTCGTTTTTGTGTGGTATGGGTTTACTTGGTGGGAATATTGTTCTCGGGCTACTTCTGTTTTAGTAACTTCGCAAGATCATGGACGCTAGTGTCGTAGAAGGAGTGAATGTATTGAGTGAATGACTAATTCTACTTTTGGATAGGAGATTGTAGACAAATTGTTTAATGGAATATATGCTCCATGTTTTTTTAGAGAGGCTTATAAAGTACCAAATATGCATGACATGAACTATCAAGATGTTGGAAGTCTTGAAACACATCAATCAATATATATCATATTATGAATTCTAAATTTTTTTCTTAATTCTAAATTTATATATATATATATATATATATATATATATATGCCGTGTCCGTGTCTTCCAAATTTTAAAAGTTGGTGTGTCCCCGTGTCCGTGTCCGTGTCCATGTCGTGTTGCGTGTCCGTGTCCGTATCCATGCTACATAGTTCGTATCGTATGCATCCCCTTGAGAATAATAGTTTACAGTTCTGCCAAACTAAGGCTTCTTTGACTTGTTTGTCATTGATGTCATTTACCATGCATGTAGATAGCACACCGGAAAACTTAAGCAGTGACCTTATTGATTAATGAGCCGTTTGGACAAACATGCTGTATTGAAGGCAAGGGAGATGTTTCTTTTTTCTGTCTGTTTGGAACATGTCTTGTGCATTATTATTAGCAGGAAAGAAAGGAAGAGATTTGAAGGAAAAAGAAGAGGGGAGTGTTCAGAAATGATATTAGTTACTTCCCGATGCTGAAGTCAAAATTTCCTTTGCCCCTTCCAGGAATGGATGCATGTTATGTCCCCTTAGTTGTCTAATCGAATTCTCCTTCCTCAATGGGTTATAGTTTTCATACTTTGCCTGTAAAGGGAACAAATACGTATGCAAGACCTTTAAATTTCTTGTGTTTGCAGGAGATCATGGGGGTAATTGGAAGTTTAGAGGGAGAAGGATGCAGCAGCACTCATTACCTAATGCTAATGTGCGTTCAGAGATCAAAGATCTTGAACAAGTGCGGAAGGAGAGGCAGAAGAAAGCAAACAAATTGTCTTATATTAAGAACAAAGGTCCAAAGGGTAAAAAGTTTGGCAAGAATGGGAAAAGAGGCAAACCCAGGAAGTAAAGGTACTTGCTGCATATGCTTGACAGTTTATTTAGTAAAAACAAAGTTTTATGGGAATTGGAGAAAAGTTAAGGACCTAAAAACTTCCACAGATGTAAGTGCTACATTATTCGTTTTTAGTTGGAGCATTTGGAAGCTCTCTACATTTCTCATTGTTTTACATTAAAAAGTAATGCTTGTCATGGACGTCTTTTTCACTCTTTGTCGGTTATCAAGCGTAAAAGGATGACTATGGTTAAGTATAAAAGCTATGTTGATTGCTCATTTCCATGACCTTTTCCTTATCTACTCTTAGTCCACTGCAAGGTTTCAATTAACACATTAAGTTGTAATACAGACACTCTTTTCTTTAACGCAAGGAAATCGGCCCATCTTTGAGTGGCCAATGGATATCGTGATCGGATTGGACAAAAGTTTTGCTTTTCTCTTCTTTTTAATTTATATATAATAATTTTCTCAACATGGGCCGCCACTAGTTCTACGGTTAGCAGTCTGGACTTTGAATCCAACGACCTGGGTTTGTCTCTCGATAGGCCTTTCAATTCTAATCCCTCATTTATGATAGGGATGAAAATGGGCTTGGGTTGGTTTTAACTTTTTATTTATAAAATTTTTAATTTTTTAAACTTTTAATCATTTTAGATAAAGATAATGGAGTCATGGGCTTCTGCTGGTTCAACACTTTATTTATAATTTTTTTATTTTTGAAATTTTTAATAAAAATTTAAAGTGTTCAATTCAATTAATTAAAATTATGAATTTAATTGATTAATAAACATTAAGATTTTAAAATGGAAGAATATATAAAATGTACATATATTGATAAAATATATAAGATAAAACTAAATTCATTATGCAAAATTATTGGAAATGAAAGAAACAGATTACAATAAAAATGATCAATTCAATTTTCTTATATTGATGAAATAAATAAGAAGAAATAAAATTCATTAAGGAAGGGGGTAAGGTTATATGCAATAAAAAAAGATTATAATTAAAGTCATTAATTCAATTAATTAAAGTTACAAATAAATTGTATAAAATAAAACCAAAATCATTATAAAGAGATAAGATTATAGGAAATGAAAAAAATATTATCATTAAATTAATCAATTCAATCTTCTTATATTGATGAAACAATTAAAAAGGAATGAGTTTCGTTAACGAAGGAGGATAGAATTATAAAAAATGAAAGAAAAAGATTATAACTAAAGTGATTAATTCAATTGAATGAAGTTACAATTGATTAACAAAAATTGGGACTATAATTAAAGTGCCCAATTAAATTAATTAAAATTACAAATTTTTATTGATTAATAAAATTTAAGAATTTATAATGAATGAATATATAAAATGTACATATATTGATAAAATGTATAAGATAAAACCAAATTCAAATAGAAAGGAATGAGTTTCATTAACGAATGAAGATAGGATTATAGGAAATGAAAGAAAAAGATTATAACTAAAGTGATTAATTCAATTGAATGAAATTACAATTGATTAAAAAAAATTGGGATTATAATTAAAGTGCTCAATTAAATTAATTAAAATTACAAATTTTTATTGATTAATAAAATTTAAGATTTTATAATGAATGAATATATAAAATGTACATTTATTGATAAAATGTATAAGATAAAACTAAATTCATTATGAAAGAGGATAAGATTATAGGAAATGAAAGAAAAATATTATAATTAAAGTGATAAATTCAATCTTCTTATATTGATGAAATAAATAAGAAGAAATCGATTAAATTAATAAAGAAGGATAGGATTATAGAAAATAAAAGAAAAAGATTATAATTAAAGTTATCAATTCAATTAATTAAGGTTACGAATTTCAATTGATTACCTTTCAATTCTTATTGTTTATATTCCTTAAACCTCATTTTAGATAGGGATGACAATAGGTTAGGTTGGGCATGGGGCTTGGCTAGCTCTACTTTTTATTTATAATTTTTAATATTTTGAATTTTTTAATAAAAATTTATTTAATTAAAAATTTAAAATGCTCAATTCAATTAATTAAAGTTATGAATTTTAATTGAATAATAAAAATTAAGATTTTGTAATGAATGAATATATAAAATGTACATATATTGATAAAATATATAAGATGAAACTAATACATATATTGATAAAATGTAGATGAAAATAAATTCATTATGAAGAAGGATAAAATTATAGGAAATGAAAAAAAAATATAATTAAAGTGATCAATTCAATCTCTTATATTAATGAAATAAATAAGAAGAAATCGATTTAATTAACGAAGGAGGATATGATTATAGAAAATAAAAAGAAAAGATTATAATTAAAATTATCAATTTAATTAATTAAAGTTACGAATTTCAATTGATTATCTTTCAATTCTTATTATTTATAATCCTTATTTCTCATTTTAGATAGGGATGACAATGCGTTGGGTTAGGCATCGGGCTTGGCTAGCTCGATTTTTTATTTATAATTTTTTTTAATATTTTGAAATTTTTAATAAAATTTTATTTAATTAAAAATTTAAAATGCTCAATTCAATTAATTAAAATATAAATTTTAATTGGTTAATAAAAATTAAAATTTTATAATGAATGAATATATAAAATCTACATATGTTGATAAAATGTATAAGATGAAGCTAAATTTATTATGAAGGAGGATAAAATTATAGGAAAGAAAGAAAAAAAATATTATAATTAAAGTGATCAATTAAATCTTCTTATATTGATGAAATAAATAAGAAGAAATCAAATTCATTAATGAAGGATAATAAGATTATAGGAAAGAAAAAGATTATAATTAAAGTGATCAATTCAATTTATTGAAGTTAAAATTGATTAACAAAATTGAAATTCTATAATGAATGAATATATAAAACGTATATATATTGATAAAATTAATAATATGAAACCAAATTTATTAATGAAGGATGATATGATTATAGGAAATGAAAGAAAAAAATTATAATTAAAGTAATCAATTCAATTTATTGAAGTTACGAATTTCAATGATTAATAAAATTGAAATTTTATAATAAATTAATATATAAAACCTACATATATTGATGAAATAAATAAGATAAAACTAAATTCCTCAATGAAGGAGAATATGATTATAGGAAATTAAAGAAAAAGACTATAATTAAAATAATCAATTAAATTTATTAAAGTTACAAATTTCAATTGATTAATAAAAATTAAGATTTTAGAATTAATGAATATATAAAACGTTACATATATTGATAAAATAAACCAATTCATTAATGGAGAATAGGATTATAGGAAATGAAAGAAAAAAAATTATAGTTAAAGTGATCAATTTAGTTAATTGAAGTTACAAATTTCAGTAGATTAATTAAAACAATGAACGAATAAGATGAAACTAAATTTATTATTGAAAGAGGATAGAATTATAAGAAATGAAAGAAAAAGATTATAATTAAAGTGATCGATTCAATTAATTGAAGTTATAAATTTCAATTGATTAATAAAATTGAAATTTTATAGTGAATGAATATATAATAGATAAATATATTGATGAAATGAATAAGAAAAAACCAAATTCATTAATGAAGAAGGATAGGAATATAGGAAATGAAAGAAAAAAATTATAATTGAAGTAATCAATTTAATTAATTAAAGTTATGAATTTCAGTTGATTAATAAAATTTGAGATTTTATAATGAATAAATATAAAAAAATACATATAATGATAAAATTAATAAGAGGAAATCAAAATCATTAATAGAGGATGATAAGATTGTAGGAAATGAAAGAAAAAGAGTATAATTAAAGTGATCAATTTAATTAATTGATGATAAGAACCAAACTTATAAATCGATGACATAATTTACGAAAATGATTATCTAAATATTTTAAGTGATACAATTTACAGAAATTCAAGATAAAATCATGAAATAATGTTCTAGACTGGGCGTCTGAAACTGTGAAAGATTGAGAGTGGAGACTGGAGATTGAAGACTGGAGAAAGTGGAGATTAGAGATAGCAATTAATTGTTATAGTCAGGATCATCAATTGTTAGCATCACTTCTTTTATATGTAAAAACATTATATTTAGTACTATGATATTAAAATTAAAGGAATAATAAGCACAGGGTAATAATTAATATATAATTAAATATACCTTCATCATCAAACATTTTATCAAAATAATGTTAAGTTGATTGATTAGTACAAGTATGTGTATGACTAGTGACCTGCACATCAGTACCTGTGGTTGTATTATCATACAAATTAAAAAAGCAATATAAGCTAAGATAATTTAAAAATAGACAAATTTGATATATCAAAAAGAAAAGAGTTTACTCTCAATATCTTCATTATGTAATAACTTCAGGGACACATAAGGGCTTCCACAATACGATAATGAAGTTGAGCATGACAATAACTAATTACCTAAACACTAGTGCTAAAAACAAACTTCGAAGTAACAGTAGATGATGAAATTGCTAATAGGTCTCATGTAATTACTTGTGTGACTAGAAAATTATTTCTACAACTTTTCCACCATTATAATATATCGAAATGCACATTTTATACTTCGACCACATAATCTTCTGTCAAATATTTATCTAACTTCATTATATTATACGAAGTCCTACTCGTAGCCCTTTTTCTTTCATAAATTTTGGAAGAGAAAAGAACAAATTGTTCTTAGAAGATGCACTCGAACTTGAAATTAAAGCAGAAGCTGAACATTCTATACTATTACAATCTAGATCATTAATTTTGTTCATTCTGAGTTGATAATTATTAAACAAACTATACAAGAATTGTTTAATGACATCTAGATGCTCTTAAGCTCGATCACCATACAACATATTATATATATAATTAACCTCCTCCATTTTGTATCTCGAGTCTAGCATAAATAAGACTGCAACAATATGTCTAATTATACACCAATAAGAATTTAGCTATTATATTATCTTCTCTGTCATAACTCGAATAATCTCATTGGAATCAAACATCCAATCAGATAAAGCTTTCTTTATCTCATATACAATGCTAAAGTAACAGTGCAAAGTTAGATATTTTTTTACTAAGAACAATTCAAATGTAGTATAAAATAATTTCAAATTTACACAAAGTTCTCTAGCTAAGTTACACTAGTCTTCTATAAGCATGCAAGTGTACTGAGAATCTCTTTTGTCTCAGTCTTGTAAACACATCAACATATTGGATTGCCAACTTCAATGTCTTGAAGGTTAAGTTCCATCTAGTTGGAAAATCCAAAACCAACTTCTTAGTACTCGGAATGCAAAGTTGTTGTATAATTTCTTCAAATTTCTCAACTTTTTTAGATGCTGGATTCCAATTTCCTACACTATTCTAAATCAAATCAATTACTTCCCTTGTCATATATAATATATCCTTCACAATCAAATTCAGAATATGCAAAAAATAACGTATATGAAATAACCTTCCACTAACCAATAAGCACTCAAACCACATCTCATTCTTCAACTTTTCAGTATAGCATCATTCATACTATAATTGTCGATTGTTATGATGGACAATGTGGTATTGATATTATAATATATCAAATAGTCTCGTAACAAGGCTGTTAGGCCTCGTTTTCAAAGTCTAACTCGTGAGTCAAACATGAGCACATCACTCTGTATGGTTCTTTTAATGGAATCTCATTAGCCAACAAAGGTTCATCTTCATTCTCATAACATCCCAAAATTCCATATTTGAACACTTGATATGCGACAATTCGTTCTTATGTTTATATCCTTAATCATCACCTTAAACATATCACTCATTTTATCTCTTATTCCATATCAAACTAAGTACATTTTAAGTTCCATTTAAGCCTAAATGTATCATAGGAAAGCATTGAAAAATCCATATAAACATACATGATTTGTGACAATAGCCATGACTTTCACTATGGATGTCGAATTAAGGTCATTCAAGTACGGTTTCAAAGAGGACTTCGAGTTCTACAACTTCAGTGAAGACTTTGAAGAGAGATTTTGCCATCTAAAGGGTCAAAATTGCACATTTATATAACTGTCCCGAGAATGTCCGCTTAGCGGACATATGTCCCTCCAAACGGACGTGAACTGAGCTGAAACGCTGGAATTCCCGAGAAAGTCTACCTAGCAGACGTCAAGTCTGTCTAACGGATATTTACGAGTCAATTTCCAGATTTCTAACTCCTACAAGTTACCTATGAGCCCTCTTATACATATCTATCATTTCTAACTTATTTTCCTCATCAATTCCCTTCATTCTCACTTCCATTTCAGCTTAATATCATTTACAACCAAATCACAATCTATGTTTGGTCATCAATCCAAAAGTATAACATTCAAACTTATGCACATTTATCATAATTTCTGCACATGTTCAACTCTGTTTATCACTTTCATTTCATCTCTAACTTATCACACTAATTCTTCCCATTTCAAGACACCATAGTACTCTTTTTCTATTAAATCAAGTTAGAAAAGGGCTATAAAGTGTCTAGCATGTGCCTTATGCAGCATCACTAACTTGCAAAAATCCTGTCTTTCAAATCTAATCTCTAAAAGTTACACACTTTATATCATTGGAAAGCTAAAAGGATAAACTACAACTTCTAAGAAGACAACCTTATCCAAATCAACCTAGATTATACAGTTTTTCCCCTGAAGTCAGAACACAGATTTTACCCCTATGAATGCTTGTAAATGCAATGCGAAAACTTAGAAAGTCATGAGCAAAACATAAATATATTTCATTATCATCAAAAGAAAAGAGTTTTACCAAGCTTCAATGGGCATTTCAAGACCCAAATACATCATTGGATTATCATCATTGGTCTTATAATCTAAAAATACAAAATATATATGAACGAGTGTTACTTGAAATGCGACTAAAGCCTTAAGCGTTCCTATACTAATTTAAATACAAAAAGTATGCAGACTTGGAGTGATGCCTTGACTCTCTATCACTCGATCTCTTGTTCTTCACCTGGAGATAGGGAGGAATGGGGGTGAGTTTAAAAGCTCGTGAGTAACAAGTTTATAGCGGAGAAATAAGAAAAACCATTAAAAATATTCATTGCCATATTAAATTGCATTGAATCCATAAAACACATATTTCTTAAATTCTCAAGCTTATCAAACAATTCATAAATAACATAAGTCATGTATTCATCAAACTTGTCAACAAATCATAAACAACTTAAGTCATGTATTCATCAAACTTGTCAACAAATCATAAACAACTTAAGCACTCATAATGGTTTGGGTAGTCTATATATATGAGGGAGTTCTTGCAAAGCTTCGATAAATATGAGGGAGTTCTTGTAAATCTTCAATAAACAGGAGGGAGTTCTTGCGAGTCTCCAGTAAACATGAGGAATTTCGTGATGGAGCTCTATGTCACTAACGGGCAGGCAAGAGAACCTTTAACATGTTCAACGTGCACGTGACATAACATGATGAACCACCATAATCCCACACAAACATGAATTTCATGACTTGTAAACATATTCAAAAAGCACATTTCAGAAACATGATTTCCATAAGCATGATATATTTCAAATACAATTTCCATCATCATTTCACAAATCATCATCAAGATTCATGTACCAAACATGTAGCAATTACTTAGATCATTTAAGAAGCAATAAATGCAATATTTATAAAGCAATTGAAATCATTTAACTTTATTGATTTGGAAAAATATGCATGGCTCATTAACTCAACTATAAACATGTAACCCACCTGAATTCTTTGTTTAAAAACTTGCTTTAAAGTGCCCCTCCTCTTGCTCCTCTTACTCCTTTTGCCTCTTTTGATTCCCTTTACATTGGCAAAATCCAATTCAATAGGAATACAATTGAGAACCCAAAAAGCATATTCAATAAAATTTGATTCTAGAATACTTAAACCCATGTATTTCCTAAGCTTCATAAACCAAACCCTTCCAAAAATCCAAAGGATTAAAAATGGGCTTACCTTGAATCTACACCAAACAAAGAGATGCTTGGCTCAAATGGAAGCTCTTCTCTTCCTCTTTCTTTTTCTCTTCTTGAATAACCTCAAAATCACTCTTACAAACTAAGAAAAGATGAAACCCTAACTTTGTCTTCTTTCTTTTCTCTCATGAATGAAACCCTCTCTTCTTTCTTTCTTTTTCACGTTTTTCTCTTCTTCTCTCCCTTCATTCACGTTTTTTTCCATCTAATGTACAAGACAAAAATTTTCCTATTCCAATTCTACCCTTAATGAGTGCTAAATGTCCATTTTACCCTTCCTTTAATGCTTCATGGCTTTTATACTTAAGTGACATGCCACAATTGCCCTCAATAAATTCCTATTGCTTTAATTTAACTAACCAGTGTAATAAAATCCTACTAACACTATAATAATTAATTAAACTCCAATAATAATTCTATCATGACCTTATTAATTTATTTAAATCATATTTAACTTAACAACAAAAATTCTAGGGCTAACATTTTTTCCCCCTTTTAAAAGAATTTCGTCCTCAAAATTCCTACCTGAGTCATTGAAGAGGTGTGGATATTTCTCCTTCATGGCCTCTAAGGGCTCCTACGTGGCCTCTTCCTTAGAATGGTTTTTCCATAGGACTTTAACTAGTTGAACTGTCTTGTTCCTGAGGACATTTTCCTTAGTGTCCAGAATCTCCACTGGAGTCTCCTTATAAGTCAGATTATCTCTCAATTGAAACTCAGTGGTCTGAATGATGTGGGAGGGATCTGATTTATACCTCATTAACATGGAAACATGAAAGACATCATGTATCTGTGACAATTCTGGTGGCAGCGCCAATCTATAGGCTAGTGGTCCAATCCTCTCAACAATCTCATAAGGACCAACGTATCTTGGGCTCAATTTGCCCTTCTTGTCAAATCTCATAACTCCTTTTCAAGGAGATGTCTTAAGAAAGACTTTCTCACCAACTTCATACTCCATTTTCTTTCGGTGTGCATCAGAATAGCTCTTCATTATATCTTGAGCTGCTTTGAGTCTTTGTTTAATTAGATTGACCTTGTCAACTGTCATCTGGAGTAACTCTGGTCCTATTAATTTCCTTTCTCCTTCTTCATCCTAGCATATAGGATTTATACATCTTCTTCCATACAGTGCTTCATAAGGAGCCATCTAAATGCTCGAGTGGTACAAATTATTGTAAGCAAATTCGACCAATGACAAGTGCTCATCCCAAGCACCTTTGAAATCCATCACACATGTCCTGAGAATGTAGCACCCCAATTATCCTACGGTACACACCGGGACGCCCGTAGGTCATTTCGATACATATCCTAAGATAAGGGAGTGCTACGTGCGATCACTACTGAACTCCACATGGCATCACATA
>JANQBM010000002.1:7713479-7724846 GCA_025594535.1 Erythroxylum domingense | reverse complement strand
ATTGTGCACAATTATAAATTCAATTATGCACATGCATGTATATTGAATATGTATGATGCATGTTTATGACAAATTCCAGGTTTCTTATCCTTAATCTTTTCACATTTTCAATCATGTGAAATCATACTCAATTTCTCAATCTAGATTTATTTCACAACCAACTTTCAGGTCCACTTTGTTCAATTATTATCATCAGGTAGGTAAGGTAATTAGGTAATACTTCCTTCTAGAAAGTTTTCTCTCTTTGGCGTAGGTTTCCAATGATACCAAGTTCATCCAATTTGGGTTAGTATACTGAAAGTTATGCTCAAAAGATTTCAGACTGTTCTTAAGCTTCAACAGAATTCTTATCTCAAATTCCAATCAAATTCTGAAATTCCTAGAGGCAGAATTAGAATTCCATCACTTCAGACAATTTGTAGCGTTATAAATCTAGTTTAATTAAAAATAAGAATCACTCCATCTGGAAAACTACAAACCAAGATATAATCAGAATACTGAAGTATGTTCAGTAAAACCATCTCAGTTATCATACTTCAGTACAGTCATATTTTCAACTTAAATTCTTCAATCAATCCATTTCAGAAAGTCCTAATTTTTGGTGGAGATGAAGATTAATGTATTAAAAGTCCATTGGTTCAATTACCATGTCAATTAGATGTCAAGAGAAGAATTTATAACCAAAAGAATGAAGGATGTTCAAAACTATCAAACAGTATTGTGCACTACCTTTTATTCCAACTTCTTCCAGCTCTTCCCAAAATAGACCTTCAGGTCAATATTTCATGGTCATTTTGATAAGGAATATGAAGGATTTAGGCAAAAAATTCTTCTGAAAAATTGTTCCTTTATGCCTTAAGTTTCTCATGACACCAAAATTATTCAGTTTGGTTTAGTATTGTGCAAGTTATACCCAAAATACAGTATACTATTCCCAAACAATGACATAATCCTAATTTCAACTTTAGGCCAAATTTCATCATCCTTCAGGACAGAACCAAAATTACATTCCTTAATGAAATTTGTAGGAATATGAGCTTAGTTTAATCCAAAATGAAAATCACACCATTTAGATATCTACAGGTCAAGTTATAGCCTAAAAACTAATGACTATTCAGTGAAACCAGTACATGTCATTCACATCTTACACTATCAACACTCTTACTCCAACCTTTATCCTTTTTTACCACAATTCCACCTTAATCATGCCTCAATTATACATACATTTCATGTGAAGAACTCAATGCATCAACAAATCAATACACATTCTATCAAATCAAGCATCAAATACTTCATAGGATAATATGCAATCAAGATTAGTATTCCCATACCTTCTTTAACACAACTTCCTCCTTCAATGAGCAAGCCACTCTAGCCTTTCAAGAAGAAATTACAACTCCAATATTAAGAAGACCAAGAGGACAGAAACACAAAACAATGGCAGGATCTAGCTTCCCTAATGCAGTAGCATGCAATTTTGTCAAGTGAAGAAGATGACCCAAAAATGCAAGCAAAAAATCCAAGAGGTGTGAGTGAGAGAGGGAGTTTCGGTGGTGTGAGAAGAAGTTGAAGAAGCACTCAGCAAACCAGAACCCCCCAGTAGAAAATTTTTCTTCTCTCTAATGCTAGGTTTCACCAAATGGTAACAACATGTGTCTTCTTGCATGTTCTACACTTGTCCTAATTAGGAGCTGCCATTTGTCACCAAGAATTAGTCCCCGTATTAACTATCAATAAACTGTATTGATTTAAAATGAATTTGACAAATTTTCTTCATGTAATTTGTAGCTTATCCTCTGAGATTTCCAATGGTATAAAGTTTGTAATTTTTGGACATTGGAATCAAAAGATATGACACTTATAAGTTTGAGTGTCACACTAGTCTTGCAAAAAAAATCACTACAACCTAGACTTTTAAGTACTTTCAATCCTTCTTATCACTAAATATTCACCTAAACCTTATGTAAAATATCCATAACATATTTTCTGAAACCCTAGGCTCAACATTAATACCTTAAATCTCTTTGACGCCAATTTAATTCCAATTACATGTTCAATGAAACATTCCAGCTAGGGTACAATTTGGGACCTTACATATGTGGGTCAAGAAATTGAGTAAGTATTCATGGATCACATGTTCAAGCTACATGGTATACCCAAAGCAATAATAAGTGATCTCGATCCTCTTTTTTTAAGTAAATTCTGGCAGGAGATGTTTAGGTTGCAAGGCGTAAAATTGAAACTCTCTACTTCTTATCACCCACAAATAGATAGGCAGTCAGAAGTTGTCAATAAAAAACTAGAAATATATCTCCAATGCTTTTGTGGTGATATGCTGTAAAAATGGGTAAATTGGTTAGCTATGGAGAAATAGTGGTACAACACAACGTATCATGATGTGTTTAGTTTCTATTGCTTTTAATTTCCTTCATATCTTGATTTTGGTTACAAATTTTTGTGTTTTGATCCAAATGTAAGATAAATTGAGTGGAAATGGTGTGAATATTGCATAAAAATTAATTGGATTATTTTGTGAAGTTTGCATATAGGTTGAAGGGAAAGTCACTTAAAGTTTAGATGAAAGAAGAAATAAAAAATTTAAAAAGAAAATAAAAGAAAAGTGGTGACAAGTGTCACCACTTTACAGTGGTGAAAACTTACCACCTTAAAGGCGGCATGGTTTGTCACCACCTTAAAGGTGATGTGACTAACGTTTAATTAACTTAAATGTTAGTCACGGGTAAATCACCACCATACATAACTAACTTTTAATTTAAATGTTAGTCACAGGGGTGACTTGGTACGTCACCACTGTGCGTGACTAGTCACGGGGGTGACTTAATTAGTCACCCCAGTGAACATTAACTTTAATTCTGGCACATGCAGGTTGATGGCTTAATAACCCTACAAACCTAAACCTAGAGTTGGGCTATAAGTAAAAGAGGAAGGATGCAGAAAAAGGGGGCCAGAAACTATACAAAAAACACACCACCGAGACATTACAGACTCATTTCAAGAGGAACAAAGAGATAGAGAGAGAAGATAGAAGTAGAGAAAGGAAATAGAGTGAGTTAAGAAGAAGAGCAAAATATTAGAGAGGTGGAAGCTTGGGAGAGGCGAAAAGCGAGAGCTAGAACTGAAACCCATTCAACTTGAGTGAACATTCTTCTGTGGAAGAAGCTGAAGCAGAAGGCTAGAGCCAAAGCTAGAAGCTTGAGAGGGACTGGAGATCGCCACAACTCTTCATCCGATGATTTGTTTGCCTATTCCATTCCTCATTTGTGGCTTTGTTTCTTTCATATTACTATCTGTTATTAACTGACTTATACTCTTACTAGTTTAGCCGATTGTTATTTGTTTCTTTTGATAGTCCATTTTGTATTCACTGTTTTATTATTGCTTTATTACTTTTGTTGACAGTAACATGTGATTAAAGTGTTTAATGATGATGAATGTTGTGATATTCGTGATGGGCTGATCTCTTTTCTTGAGAATTAATGTAGCTATTTAGTTGAATATGCATGGTTGGTTACGGATCTATTGTCTTATTTATTATTGTGGTTCTGAACTTAACGAATGCAATAGAATGGCCAAACTTTGCATCATTTTAGTATCAAAATGAAGATTCGAAAGATGAAGTTTAATACGGATTGAGAAACTATGGACACTTAGGTTAAGAACTAAAAATATATTAACTTAAGTGGTAATTAGTAGTCAGGTTTTCATAATTGATTCAGATAAAAACTTGTTGAATATGAAAGTTAGACTAGTTCATCATTCGAATTGATTTAAAACCCAACTATTAATTTTAGTAAGACAACAATCTAGTCATTTTCCCTTAATCATGCATAGGAGATTAAATTAGTGAAATTAATTCTCAAAAGGTTTTCCATTTCTATTAATCTATTTGTCTTGGCTCCTAATTGATTCCGTCTACTTTTCAATTTAATTTCGTAATTTTCCTTAAAATCTTTCACTCAATAATTAGGATTGAATATTTAGGACTGCATTGTTTTTATTTTTATTTTTAATTCAAACTTCATTTCAGTTAACCAATTTTACCTCCGTGGGAGATGACCCTGGGCAATCAACTACAGCTATCTCGTATACTTACGAGTAAGAAAGTCTAGGTCTTTTTAGAACTTTTTGGGTAGAACAAGTTTTTAAAATCGTTGCCAGGGAGGTGTTTAGAGTTTTGAACTTGAATTAATTTTGATTGCTTTTGTTCGCTAAAGTGATTTTGATTGTTTCATTGATTGTTTTGTCTCTTCATGCATACATTTTTGTAGTGTTATTTCATTGAGTTGTTTTAATAATTTTCTTCTTAATTCATTGTTGTTGTTTTTTTGGTTTATGCGAGGAAGGAGGTCTCTCGAAGGTGTTTATTGACAATGTACATTGGATAAGAGGACCTCCAAGCAATATTGAAGACAGTCTCGAGGGACCCAAACCAGAAGATCAAGAGTATGCCAGTGAAGACAGTCTCGAGCGATATTGAAGACAGTCTCGAGCGATATTGAAGGGAGTCAGTGATGAAGGAGTATGCCAGACCAGTAATCAGTATTGTCACTTCGTGCATACGATTAAGGGAGGCATCTAGGAACTATGAATTGAAGAGTATCCACTACAACATGCTACCATCATGCTATGGGGTTCCCAATGAAGACCTTTTAAACTTCATTCAGGAATTCTATACCACCCTCTAGACATTCCGGTTGAATGACCTAGATGAAGATCAACTCAGGATAAGGTACTTCCCATACACATTGAAGAATCGGGCGAACGCATGGCTGATGACCCTTCCACCCGGTTCATTGACTACATGGGAAAAGGTGTACAACAAGTTCATGGGAAAGTTTTATTCCCACCAAAAGACTTCTGAGTTATGGACAAAGATAGCTACCTTCACTCAGATGGAGGGAGAGCCATTTCATGAGGTGTGGGAACACTTCAAACTTCTGCTCATTCAGTGTCCACATCATTTTCCAGTTCATATGTAGAACCAGTTCTTTTATGATTGATTGACACAACAATGTTAGTATACGGTGGACAATGCATCAGAAGGAGCTGTGGTAATGAAGACGGCCAAAGAAAAATATGAGATCTTTGAAATGTTGGGGGCCAATTCTCAACAAAAGAGCGTAAGGAAAAAAGAGCTGGAGTTTATGAAGTGAGCTCAAATCAAGAATTGGCTATGCAATTAGCTGAGTTGATGAGGCAAGTGAAGATACTAACTACAAGGCTACCCCAAAACGTTCCAAATTAAGAGGTATGTGGTATATGTGGAACTTATGGTCATGAAGCTAACAGTTGTTCGTATTCTTATGAGCCTTTTGTAGATGGAGAGGAACGAGTGAACTCACTCAACAGTTTTCAACCAAGGGAGCAAAATGATCCATACTCAAACAACTACAACCTTGGTTGGAGAAATCGCCCCAATTTTTCATAGAAGACCAATAATCTACCAGTACAACCCCAAAAACAATAACAAAATTTTCAAAGGCCAAATTATTACCAAGGGCAATCCTCACTTCAAAACCCACCAAGCAAGCCTTCTTTGGAAGAAAGCCTGAATGCGTTTAGGTCACAACTCAAAATCAAGAAAATAATAACAAAAGGTTCGATTCTTTGGAGGCATCTGTGAAGAGAATTGAGATCTAAGTAGGGCAACTCGCAACTCAATTGCATAACAATCAAAAAGGTTAGTTGCCCAGTCAACCCGAGCAAGCATAAGCAGTCACTATTATGAGAAGTGGTAAGGTAATCGATAAGCATGTTGAAATCCCTTCTAATCTTTCTGGTGTAGGTAATCAAGAGGAGGAGAGGGTGGGTTCCCATCGAAGAAAATGAGCAAAATGGAGGAAGCAATGGGCATGACAGCCCTTCAAGTCAAGTTTAAAAGGGTGAAAAAATGGGGCATACAACAGAATGCAATGAAGGACCAAGATTGCATAAGGCGAATAATCCTTATAGACCACCAATCCCATATCTGATCCGCTTTAAGGAATCGAAACAAGAGAAGCAATTTTATGATCTTTATAATAAGTTTTCCAAAGTTAATATCAACCTGCCTTTGTTAGATGTGATTTGAAACATTCCAGCTTATGTCAAATTCTTTAAGGAGAAGGTGATAGTTTCAGAGGTTGCAAGTGTGGTGCTACAGCAGCAATTACCCCCCAAATTGAAGGATCCAGGGAGTTTTCTTGTGCAAGTATCAATGGGTAATGGTGATGAAGTTAAGGATATGCTTGACCTTAGGGCGAGTATAAACCTTATGCCTTAATCTATTTATGAGAAACTGGATCTAGGACAATTAAGACCAACCAATATATGCCTACAATTAGCTTATAGGTCAATCTGATATCTGAAAGAAATAATGGAAGATGTATTGGTGAAGGTTAACGGATTGATTGTTCTTGTAGATTTTATGGTTTTAGACATGAGGGAGGTTAAACAGCAAGGCAAGAAGCACGTCATACTCCTAGGGAGGCCTTTTATGGCCACTATTAATTCCTTGATTAATGTGAAGAACAAAAAGCTAAACATGATTATTTTAGCAGAAATAGTAGAATTCTCAATCTTTAATGACAAATCTGTTCCTACAACTACTGATTATAAAGAATGCTCTTATGTTGATCAGTTTAATCCTGCAGACTTTGATTTTTTGTTGCAGGAAGAAGAAGAAAAGAAGATGAGCTTAGTGAGGGAAATTGATAAGTTTTGTCAATTGCTGGACAATGCAACTGCAGGAGAGGTTAGAAAATTTTTGGAGAAAAAAGACCCATGAAGAGAAGGCAACAATGGAATCGATCACTATAGACGATCCAACTTGAACGAAATGGTTGAGGTGTCCAGCTAAAATATATTAAAGAAGAACTAAATGGGAGGTAACCCATATCATTTCTGTTTTGTCTTTCAGTTTAGTTGTTTGTTATTTCTTTTAGTGAAACTCGATTTAATCTATTTTCTTTATATGCACAGGCCTTCTTTTCAATCTCTTCTGTTTGTCTTCCTCACAGTTGTCTCCACTCCTCAATTTCGGACGCCATGCTCCATACCCCATCAATGCAGCTACCTTCACACTTTGTTATTGTATTTCTTTCCCTATTCTTTTTATTGTTCATACTACATGCAGTTTAATTTCTTTTAGGATTTAATGTTTGTACTCGGTCATGTTAATTTTTTTCTTTTGTCATAGACCCCTCTTATAATTTTTTATGTCACATTAGGAATAATGTGATGTTTAAATGTGGGAGTGGGGAGTATTAATTGTGTATTGTGTGTTTGTTTTCCCATTTCTTATTTAGAGATGCATGATCATTAAACGAACTCAATCAAGATTAGAAATGCATAATATGAGTGAATGAGTGTACTTGCATGCTTAGACTTATTAACTTGGACTTCGGTTAAAAGGACATTAGCTTGTTGTGATAGATGAATGACACTTTTCATTTAGTAAGAATTTGAACCTTTTTGAAATATTAAACACCAATTTCGAGTATTCTTTGTTGAGAGTGTTATTTCATGATTAAGGAACTCTAGAACTTGCTTACAAATACTATTTGAGATCACATAGCCTTATGTAAGCATTGAACTGATGAAGGCAATTAGGATTTAGCCCGTTAGCTTAAAAAGTCACCATAATGTCACCCTTAGTGAGCCCCCTTACGCTTAAATGAAACATTTTCTTTCTTTAAACCCAAAATATGAATCTTAACCTTGATTGTTTATCTACTTCATTACACCTACCATAAGGGTAAGTTAAGAATTTAAAAAATTATAATCTAGTTTAGGGAATAAATGTTAGGGAATCATAGCTCATAGTTGGCTTTTGAGTTAGGGATGAGTATGGTTGTAGTAATTTTCTCTCCTCTATATTTTTCTTCTTTTAATTTCCTTATTTTAAATGAATAAATAAATCATTAAAAAAGAGAAAAAATTAAAAATAAAAATGAATTGAAAAGAAACAAAGGAAAGAGAAGACAATCAGAAAATGAAAGAAGAGAAGAGACTTAAAATTGGGGAGTACTGACTTTATTATGTAAGAGGAAAGAATTGAGTGTTTTATTTGTCATTTTTTTGAATTACTTTGAATGCTCAACTAGCTCTGTGGTTTTAAACTACAATTTTCCTTTTTCCTATCCTTATCTCGGCCCCATTACAACTAAAATAAAGACCTTCGGATTGATGTTTGTGTTTAATATGAGTGGTAGATATTGGATTAGTAAGCAAGCCTATGGTAAATACCTTACATGAAATGAACGATGACTAATTATTTACTACCTTTGAATGCTCGAGAGGATGGAAAGTGGAGTGAGTGCCTATCACACTTGTTGATGGTACTTTGAATTAAAGTGCTTATTAATTTTGGCTAAATATGCGAAGAATTGCTTGTTCATGGAGTATTATAAGTTTCAAGTTCTTATATTATGTTTATTGGAATGATCATTGATATCTTTGACTATTATTTGGGAAATTTGTTGTTTCCATTGTTTGTTCTTTTATAGTCTAGTGTTTTTTATTATGCTTGAGGACAAGCATAGTTTAACTGTGTGGGAATTGTTGTGTCTAGTTTCTATTGCTTTTAATTTCCTTCATATCTTGATTTTGGTTACAAATCTTTGTATTTTGATCCAAATGTGAGATAAATTGGGCAGAAAGGGTGTGAATATTACATGAATGTTAATTGGATTATTTTGTGAGTTTTGCATATAAGTTGAAGGGAAATCACGTAAAATTTGCATGAAAAGAGAAATAAAAAATTTTAAAAGAAAAGTGGTGGCAAGTGTCACCACTTTAAAGGTTGCGTGGATTGTCACCACCTCACGATGGTAATAAGTCACCACCTTAAAGGTGGCGTGACTTACTAACATTTAATTTAAATGTTAGTCATGGTAGCGACTTCGTATGTCACCACCGTACGTGACTAGTCACGGGGGTGATTTAACTAGTCACCCCCATACGTGGCTTGTCACGGAAGTGTCTTAACTAGTCACCCCTATGCAAATTCTTGGACAATAACTCTGAGTCTGACACGTGCAGGTTGACGACATAACAACCCTACAAACCTAAACCTAAAGTCAGGCTATAAATAAAAGAGGAAGGATGTAGAAAAAGGGGGCCAAAAGCTACACAAAAAAAACCCTATAGTCACCCCATCAAGACACTATAGACTCATTTTAGGAGGAACAGATAGATAGAGAGAGAAGAGAGAAACAGAGAAAGGAAATAGAGTGAGTCGGGAAGAAGAGCAAAACAGTAGAGAGGTGAAAGCTTGAGAGAGACCAAAAGCAAGAGCTAGAGATGAATCCCATTCAACTTGAGTGAACATTCATTTGGGGAAGAAGTTGAAGCAGAAGGCGAGAGCCTAAGCTAGATGCTTGAGAGGACTGAAGATCGCCACAACTCTTCATTATATGATTTGTTTGCCTATTCTATTCCTCTTTTGTTGCTTTGTTTTTTTTCATTTTACTATCTATTATTAACTGACTTATACTCTTAGTAGTTTAGCTCACTGTTATTTATTTCTTTTAATAGTCCATTTCATATTCATTGTTTTATTATTGCTTTAATACTTTTGTTGATAGTAACATACAATTAAATTGTTTAATGATGATGAATGTTGTGACATTCGTGATGGGTTGATCTCTTTTCTTGAGAATTAATATACCTATTTAGTTGAATATGAATGACTGGGTTACAGATCTATTGTCTTATTTATTACTGTGATTTCTAAACTTCACGAATGTAATAGAGTGGCCAAACTTTGCATAATTTTAGTATTAAATGAAGATTCAAAAGATGAAGTCTAACACGGATCGCGAAACTATAGATACTTAGGTTAAGAACTAGAAATATATTAACTTAAGTGTAATTTGTAGTCAGGTTTTCATAATTGATTCGGATAATAACTTGTTGAATACAAAAGTTAGACTAGTTCATTATTTGAATCAATTTAGAACCCAACTATTAATTTTAGTAAGACAACAATTCAATCATTTTCCCTTAATCATGCATAGGAAATTAAATTAGTGAAATTAATTCTTAAGAGTTTTTCCACTTCGATTAATCTATTTGTCTTTGTTCCCGATTGATTCCGTCTACTTTTCAATTTAATTTCATAAGTTTCCTTAAAAGCTTTCACTCAACAATCGGGATAGAATGTCTAGGACTGCATTGTTTTTATTTTTATTTTTAATTCAAACTTAATTTAATTTGGCCAATTTAACCTCTGTGGAGGACGACCCTGGGTTATCAATTACAACTATCTCGTATACTTGCGAGTAGGATAGCCTAGGTCTTTTTAGAACTTTTTTACTAGAACATATCACATGGCTACCAATGCTACCCCTTTTGAAATCCTGTACAGGTACCTGGCACCGTTGTATGTACCATACATAGCAGGGGATTCTCATAACGTTCTTATAGACCAAGCATTTTAGGAGAGAGAGACAATACTTTAAATTGTAAAATTTGACTTGAACAGAGCACAACATAGGATGAAACAATATACGGAGAAGAAGAAATTTGAAAGAGAATTCTAAGTGGGACAGTGAATTTTTGTGAAACTACAACCATATAAACAAAACTCATTGTAAAGAAGAACTAATAAGAAATTGGCTCTTTTATACAATAGATCATACTAGATTATTACCAAGATCAACAAGGTGCATACATGTTAAAATTTCCAGTGGGATCAACCATCTAACCTATTTTGCAGGTCTCACAGTTGAAGAAGTTCGTTTATGAAAATATGCCAATTTCTTTACGATCATCATCAACACTGGCAAACACAAAAAATATTCTCGTAGTTATATGGGGAGGAAGGATGATTAAGATCCACAACTAAGCAATAGCACAAGTGTTAGTATAATGGCAGGGAAAAACTAAGGAAGAAGCGATGTGGGAAACTATGTTCAAGTTAAAAAAGAGGTTTTCGAAAGTTAATCTGATAGGCAAGGTAATTCTTAAAGGAGGAGGGGATGTTATGAACAACTAACCAAAATATGTAACAAACACGAGGAAAAAGTAGAAAACAACATCGAAAACTACATAGTAGTAAATAACGAGATAAACATTATGTTAGCAACGGTTATAACAACCAAACGATATAAGAGACATGTGTCTCTATCTGGAATCATCTTGTTGGGAGATAAACACACAAATCTCTAAAATATCAACCAAATATTAACAACAAGAAAGAACTCTCCTTATTGCAACAACAACAAAAAATGAGAAGAAACTAAATGATGAAACAAACACTAAGATTTAACGTGGAAAACCCTTTAATGTATAGGGAAAAATCATAGGACAAACTGACAAATAAATCCACTAAACTTAATAAGGATTTACAAGAAAAGTTGATGC
>JANQBM010000002.1:7655243-7682930 GCA_025594535.1 Erythroxylum domingense | reverse complement strand
TAAGGGACGGTTGTGTAATGCGTAACGGTGTCTTAGTTACGTAACTCGAATCGAACGTGAAAAGGCAAGAAACGGAAAAATGCAGAAATATTTGATTTTTAGTTCTGAAACTTCAAACGAGCTTTCTGAAACTGAAACGATCCCGAATCTACCGCTGTCTTCATGAGAATTCGTCACCGAGACGCGAGCTAGGTCTTTCTACAGTTTTCTCAAAACATGAGCTCTCTTAATGGGTCAGAGATTCCTTATACTCGCGATTTATATGAGCAACTACAGGAGACCATAACCTATTTATATAGTTTCCATATCGGACTTTCTCATTATAAGACTGCATGAACCTGATTAATACTAAAAGTGACTCATTTTTTACTCGAACTTCGACCCATTGATTTAGATCATTTATTGCGTCACTTTATTATTTTTATCTAGATCAAATTACTTAACTTAACGATAATTTATTTAAAAACCAAATTACAATTAATAATTGTCCACTATATGAGAAATTGACAAAATTGCCCTTAGGGAAAAAAATGTCTTACAATCTTCTCTTTGAACAATTATTAATTACAGTTTTGACTCAACTTAAAAAAACAGTTTAAAAACTCAGTTAAGCTATACTGCTGTATTAGTCGACTAAGTTTAAAAACAAAATATTTGATCCAAAGATAATGAAAGTCCTACATTTCATCTTGCAAGGTTTTCGATACCGAAAAGTATCAAATACATGTGTCATGTGTGACATAGATCCAATACAATCATGAATATCTAATACCTCATTAACATGAATGGGAAAATGAAGTGTGATAGACTACGATGATATTTTTATGATCTAATATGTATCATCTTCATTTACAAGTCTCGATTTCTCCAACTTTATGCTAAACTGCATCGAAGAAATCTCATTTCTCTCACCGAATGCTAAACAACGTTAGAGAAAACCTTTATGTTCTCCAACTGAATGCTAAACTGCATTAAAGAACCTTCATGAGATTAAAAACTTATATCTCCCTATGTCATTTGAAACTTTAAGGGTATATCCGTATAAAACTGTATGTATTTAATGACATAGGTTCAAGGTCAATCTTTGTAAATGCTCAATGACCTTTGCAAATGCTCAAGATCAACACAAATCTTAAGGCTTCTATATGTATTATGACAATGTATGATAATATGTATTGCTGAGGATAAACAATGATCATCTTTTAATAAACCATCATACCATCATAATACATCAGAGCGTACAAATGTACGTGAAGTAAACATAACGATCTTTTAACTAATAGTATCTAAGAACTCCAAAACACCCATACTGTATACTTGTGTTCTAAATATAAGTGGGTAAAGTCTTTTAGTTAAAGAATCGACTTATAGTTCCTCCGTCTTTAAATTCTCCGAACCTTAATATCACCTTTTCGCGTCAACTACTTCATGATCAAGAATTTGACCTCAAAATGCTAAGATCCTGTGATATTCAATGTTGTTGTTAAACAACACAGAAGCTTGATTATCACATTACAACTAAATGAGTTTAGCCACTGAATCAACCATAGACAACTCAAAAATCAAAATTTTGAGCTAAACCGTCTGTAAAGCTGCCCTTTAACATGCATTCTGCATAAATGGTCGAGGAATTTACTCATGTTTATTTGACACTCTTTTATGACATTGTGCCATCTGCAACCTTAAAATTGTGACCTTAAGTAAATTTTCGATCATCTGGGCACATAGCTAAATTTGAATTTTGATTCCCTATGAGGTTTAGCCTGTTGACTTTTCTGCATATTAACATATAATCCTTGGTTCCCTTAATTATCTCAACACTCACTTGACTGGATTTCAATGGTTTACATCTGGGTTAACCGTACATTGACTAAATAGTCAAACAGTAAATGCAATATCCTTCTCAGTACATAGCCAAACATACATTAGGCTATCAACTGTACTATAATATGAAACATTCCTCATAACCTCTCTATTTATTTTATTCTTTGGTTACTATGCCAAAGATTATCTCTTACTATGAGAGATAAGAGCTACGACAGGTTTACAGTTAACTGTATTAAAACTTTGTAGCATATACTTAATGTATGCACTCTGTGAGAGGTATGATGAGTATTAAGATTTGTCATGGTGAATCCAAATACCTAGGACAGAAAATGCTACGTCAAGGCCCTTTATGTCAAAGTTCTTAACCAAAAGTTGCTTAACCTTATACAACACGGTCAACTAATTTGACGTGAGCAATATATCATCCTCATGCAGTAATAAGAAGATAATTTTGCTCCCCCCGACCTCATAATACAAGCATCTTTTTAAATTTATTTTTCATAAAGCCAAAAGAGGTCACAACCTCATCAACTGTAAGGTTTTACTTTCGGGAGGTTTGATGTAAATAACATATTGATCTGCATAATGTGCAAACCATTTTAGTTCCATCTAGATCCTGAAATCCTTTAGATTGTACCATATAGACCACTTTATAAAGGTCTTTATTCAGGAAAGCGATTTTGATATCTTTATGTATCAGACTCAACAAGTCAGAAGCACGAGTTAATCTCAATATTCTTATTAATCAACTTACCCCTACAATAGTCAATATATGTTCCCAGATCATCATAATCTAGAATTGAAAGAATGCTTTCCTTTACCAATCTCTCAACCCTAGCTCTAGAAATATGGCTTAAAGTTTTATGCCACACCATGTATGACTTTTCATTCATCAAGGTCCTTTATTTCACGACTTGTTCAGCAAGATACGAAGAAGCATATATCTAATTCGGGGTATGACACATTCTATACAAACCATATGATAAGAAAATTGTACCTTTATGTTTTTCATTAAACACAATTGTACAATAGAAGTATTAAATACAAAACGTCAACTTTCTTTGTCCAAAATTAAACCAAAGATCATATATAAAATATGTCATGTAAAAAACTTAAATGAACCTTGCTACAAGATTCAGTACATACATCCCCTATAGATATGACTTCCACTTTTTCATTGCTATGAACCATCAGTTTCACGTTTCTCTTTATTTGGCGTTATCCCAGATATGAACCCATGCATTGTGGAAGCATTTTGATAAGACACTCCATTATATGGCCACAAAGTCCTTAATGCGACTCTTGCAAATCAGCTTCATAAATTGACAAGCCAAGAAGTCATCTGATAGTCGCAGTCTTTCCTTTTAGGTCTTATACTACTGACTTCTTTATGTTCCTAGGACGTTCACTAGTACTGGATTAACCAGCATCAGCTTGTGGAGAAGATTTAGTCTTTCTACCATTAATCTTAGTGTGCTTCATCTTTGCCTTCCATTTAGTTACATCAAGGGCTATAGGAGTAACAAACTTGAGTTTCTCTCCTCAACAATGCAATGGAAAATCAAAGCATTAAAGTTCCATTCCTCAACTTATGAATAATATGTCATCACCATATTACTTAACTCTGAAGGGAGTGTATTCAGAGTTTGAAGAACTATAAAGATAGCAGGAAAAGAAATGTCTAACATCTTCGGTTTACTGTGAAGACGAATCATCCTTGATATGTGCTCCTTACTCCCTTTTTTCTCCTGTATACTTTATGGAGAATAATTCCTTAATCAAGGCACTTGTCTCAACACTAGATCAGACTGTGTACCTCTAGGAGACATTTTTAAAAAATTATTTAGCTATGTCTGTATCCGAAAGTCCACTAAGCAGATGGTTAGTAATGGATCTCTTAAAGGTCATAAGACATAATCTGTTAGACTGATCCTAGGCTTCATAGGCTGCCTTATGAGCTTTTGAGCTCATGAATGTAGGTGGAGATGACCTATGTATCTGTATGGCCATCTTAACCTTAGGTATTTCCATAGCATTTAATACATCCTCAGTTTATTTCTTTGTATTAAAACCGATCAGGGTTTCAATGGTGACACTGATTTTATTGAATGAAAAGATGACTCTTTAGTAACTTTAATTAGATCAACATAAATGTAAGATAACAGCGATACTAAAAGCCATTAAATAGTATCTTTTTTGAAAATCTGATCACACATATTATGAAACACCTTTGGATTGAATACATAATATATGCAATTAGACTTCCATATAAAAAGCGATCAGAGTACAAACCATCAACTCTCACGACACTACCACCTTTGGGTGAATAAATCGTTTAAGCAATGACTTTCCTCCATCTAATGCCTTTATGATCATCTCAAAACGTTATGTAAGGCCAACGCCTTTGGACAGAATAACCAAACATAAAGCCAGAGACATCTCCCAACATGTACGTAGAACAATCCAAAATACTGACTTGAAAGGCCACTTTAGTGACTAAATTCTCATCAATATCCCAAAAAGTCCACTAACACAAGGGACGCAGCTGTATATTATCCTCACATTCTTCATGGGCATATGATATGTGACAATGTAATTTTAATAAATGCAAAACTCGAATGCACAGTCTCATTGTCACACACTCGTGCTGAAGAAATTCTTTAAAAACTCTATTTGAGACTTTCGTAAAAGAAAAATCTCAGTAGAGTGACTATTGTGCCTTGATACTGAACCGATCTCCTGAGAGACAAGAATCTCATGTATCTCCTTTATGGCAAGTTTGTTGCACGAAAATTCACTCAAAAATGACTTTAGAATGTCTCAATTCCTTTTCTGATTGGCCTTATGCGATCTCGAACCTTGAATATGAGACCCGAGACATGACAATTTGAAGTATCTCCCTCATGTGATATCCGAAGCATGAAAATTCACTTGAAATCGGATCCGGAATACCCTAATTCCTTTTTCTGGAGTTAAACTTGATTTATTACTAATGTAATAAATTCAGAAAAATGGAAAAAATCACTTTATAAATTTTTCGGACCCGAAAACTGACCCAAAACACCCCGAAACACCCTTATGGGAAATATGAAAATTTTGTGTTTTTTTTGAGATTTTACTGTAGCTGATGATAGCTGTTAACGTCATTCGATGACGACACGACCCACGTCAGGGATGTGTCTGGCGCGTGTCTGTGGTTGGCGTCATGCGCAGACAAGCGCCCCGACCTGATTGAGCCACTTGTCGGTGTGTGCACTGCACGCGCAGACACGTTGCCCCTCTCGGTGCACTGTGCATAGTCGAGAGCGTGTCGCACATGCGATCGACGGTGTGACGCCCCTCGCTAGAAAAAGGCAATTTTCGGATCGATTTTTTGACTTCCCGGACTCGTTTTCAACCCATTTCTTAAGGCTAAACATATGTACACTATTTTCATGCAATAAAAAGCAAGAAAAAATTGAGAAATAGAAGCTAACTCTCCGAAATCTTTATGGAGAGAAAAACTGAAAAATCTCTGTTTTTAACCACCCGATCACGCCATCGCTCTGATACCACGTGTAATACGTAACGGTACCTTAGTTACGTATCGCGAATTGAACGTAAAAGGATAAAAAATGGAAAAATGCGGAAATACCTATTTTCAATTCTGAAACTTTAAAATAGCTTTCCGAAGCCGAAACGATCCCGAATCTATCGCTGTCTTTAAGGGAATTTATCACCGAGACACGGGTTAAGTCTTTATACAATTTTCTCAAAACGCGAACTCTCTTAACGGGTCAGAGATTCTTTATGCTCGCGATTGATATGAACAACTGCAGGAGACCATAACCTATTTATATAGTTTCTATATTGGGCTTTCCCATCACAAGGCCGATATGGATTAGGTCTACACTAAAAGGGATCCATTTTTTACTCTGACTTCGATACATTGATTTAAATCATTTATTGGGTCACTTTATTATCTTTATCTGGATCAAATTATGTAACTTAATCGATAATTTATTTAAAAACTGAATTACAATTAATAACTGTCTACTCTATGAGAAATTGACAAAATTGCCCTTAGGGGAAAAAATGTCTTACGGGCTGTTGTCTTCATGTTTAGATGTCCAACCAATCTGAAAATGGAATGTATAGTTATCTTGCTCAATGTCCAACAAATCTCTGAAATGAAAACAGAAAAAATCTTTTGCAATGTCAATGTTATGACGTTACAGTTACAGAACCTCTTCTCCAATTATTTGGATTCATAATTCCGGAAATTCTAGCTTGCAAGAGTCTCTGCCAACCTCTGCATTTAACAATTAGTACCCCAGAATTCTACAGAAAATTGATTGAACCAATAAATAAACGTGTATAGCATTTGAGAAGTTCCAAGACTTTATGCAACGAAGAACATCAGTTGTAAGTTTTCTTGTTTCATCCTGCATTGCTAACATCTCCAACAGAGCCCTCTGTTCTGGATATAATAAAACAAAACCATCTTTAACTGTTGATGCTTGACAGCATCTTATCTCCTGCATTAGTTATCACTACTAGCAAGGGTGGGTGCATCAGGCATCATAGATTAGTATTAAAGCAAACATGAAGTGCTCGTTCACCAAATTTGATATGGATTGTTCCGGGAGACAAAAGCCAAGGTAAAACGACGGAAAATGAAGTTCTTATGCCATCTCTGTGGATATTGGAACGTACAACTTTGAGTTTAGAACTTGAGTAATAATCTTTTAGTATTCAATTTATCGGAACAAGGATTGAACAAGAAAAATTCCTGAAATAAGAAATATAGACAAATCCTGAAAACAAGATGATGACAGAAATTTAACTATTTATTGAACTTTAAAAATAAGAATATGGTGCAATAAAATAAAAGAAATCACAAGAAGCCCATTTTTTTTTTAACAAAAGAATGTAAAATGATACATAAACAAAGATGAAAGGATAACTATACCAGCTTTAAACTCAAATTCTAATACCAATTGATGAACTCACCTAAATTTAAAACTCTAAAAAATATACGTACAAGTTTGAGCCAAACTTGAATAAAATATTCGAAAAGAATTGATTTGTTGGTTATAAAAAATAAAAAATTAAATACATTTGAACGACGTAAAATAAGAATTATTTGATAAGTTAAAAGTTTAATAAAGAACCAAAAAAGTACTCATAATTCTAAATGAATAAAGATATCGAAAATTACTAAAACTAAAAATATATAGGAAATATTCATTTAAAAATTAGAGTTTCCAACGAGTACTATTTAGGGCACCGTCGTGAGCTAGGGTAATGTCGATTACGAATAATTTAAGGCTGATACCATGGTTCCTTCTATAACTTGGTGCAGCTAATGTGTAGGTTATGAAACAACTGTATCAGAGGTTTTGAATCTTCTTGTAACTTCATGCAAGTAGATATGGGCTCAATCACACCCGCGCGTATTGGAGGTTGTGACTTGCAACTTAAATTTTCACAAGTTCTGTGTGCTAGTGCACGTCTTTTCCAACCTTAGCTTTAATCAAATCAACTAATGATAGATCTTCCTATAAGTTCAACAAACCTCCTAAATTAGTTCTTGAATTGCCCTTTGAAGGTTGGTCAATACGCATACCTTGAATTAGTCATTCAAAACCTCCTTAACCCTTTTACTCCTTGCTATTGTAACTAATCCACTAGCATAATAAATGGCTAATTTGAAGCTTGACTATCTGCACTCACATTATTAATGTATACCTAAGTCGAATGGATTGATAGATTGTCATCTAGATTTTCTTGATCTGGGAGTTAGAATTACTTAGTTGGATAACGATGCAAAGAATGAAAAGAAAAGATTGATTGAGATACAATATTAACAACTCTAAGAATAAAAAAAAAAACATGGCCCTGAGTTATTAAATAGAAATCATCATACAATGATAAGGATGACCAAGGAAAAAAATCAAGTATAAGGAGCGAAAGTGAGAAAGCTAAGCCTGTCATTCGCAACAAAATGGTGATCAAGGAGTTGGCATCTATTATGAGCTATAAGCTCAAAAGTCAGCCCATTTTTAATCAATTTGTTGAATTACTCAATGGAGTATGCTTTAGGTTGGGATTTTAGCCAATAAAGGAGGATCGCATAAGAGTCATAGAAGAAGCTAGGCCAAAGAAAAAGAATCAACTTGGCATATGAAGAATTCTAAGACTTATGTATCTTCATTCCACATATTGCCTTATATTCTTATAGGTTTTGGATAGCTGAAAAAACAATATATTAATATGGAAATAACCCACCAACCCAACATATGGCTTTACTCACTATTTAAGCAATTGGTAACAAAGAAGAAGATGACTAGTTTATTCATCTTGTAGCTGAGGGAGAGATTATCAAGAAATGGACTTGCACATCTTTTCCTATAATTTCCTTTGAGTAATTTGTCTTTTTAAAAATGTCATCTTCCATACTTCTTTGTCAATCTAAGGTGCAAGTGTTGCAAATATGTATTGGATCATTTTATTATTATGGTGCTTTGACAACTTCTCCTATGAATGACTAAATGGTTTACTTTATGGGTGAATGGATTTTATTTGATAAATGGTTTTAATTTAGAATCAGATTGATGTTGAGGATTCTCAGACGCATGACTCATTATTCTATGAAGAGATAAAATGACTAAAAAATCCATTGATTTAATAAACTATTAATTGTTGTATAAATAATTAAAAAATATATTATTAGTCATACAAATTTAAAATTATAAATAATAAAATATTAAATTAAAATAATAAATATAAATAAAATAAATTTAATAAATAACATATTTCATAAAAATATTATTAGTCATATAAATTTAAAATTATAACTAATAAAATATTAAATTAAAATAAGAAAAATATAAATAAAATAAATTTAGCAAATAAAATATTTTATAAAAATATATTATTAGTCATATAAATTCAAATTATAAATAAGAAAATATTAGTTGAGAGTATAATGAAAAATAATAATTATCAAAAGATTATTAATGGAAAGTAAAATTTTTACCGTAGAAGCATTTTCATACTGCAACCCTCTTTCTACTTATTAATTTTTGCAATGACACCGCACTTTTCTCCAACCTCTAGTTGTTCATCAGTAGATCCAAACACGTGATTGCATTGAAAACTGTGGTAGATAAGTACTTATCCCCTCTGCACCACAGATCCAAACGCAACTTATATTATATCATGTAAGCGGGAAACTAATTAACATCACGTTACACCTACACTTTTTGTAACATCCCATTACTTGAATTAAGATTAAAATGGTGTTTATTAGAGATTAATGGAAAATTAGGAAACATAATTCATGCTCATGCATCATTGTATATTCACACTTATGCGAATACTTATTTTGATACATTAAAAAAAATTGTACAAGCATTCATTGACATTTTCCGGGTATAATTGATTGTTAAAAAAAATACAATTAAAATGTGAATTGTGAATTATTTGAGCTAAAAATTTATTTGGAGAATAATCTAATCTGAAAAAATTTTGGTGAATTTTTGGGAATTTCTAAAAATTTGGGGTATTTTTTTGGATTTAAAAACATAATAAAAATAATAGACCAGTGAAATTGTGACGTGTGGCAGTAGTGAGCAGTGACACATATAGAACATGCAATATAGCCACGTGGTGTATGGATTCGGTGTAGCTCATCCCTCTCTTGTTGTCTCTTCACCGAAAGCATTGTTAAACAAAAACAATTTTCTTCTTGTTACCAACACTAAAACACCAGCTGTTTGCTCTATACACTTGATTCACTCACACTGCCGAAAGCTTTGTTAAATCAAGTAAGTGATTTTGGTAATGATTTAATGGTATTTTGGTGATGTTTGAACTGGACTGAATTGGGTATGATAAATGAAGTGACTGGAAATAATTGCATAAATAAATATGTGCATACTCCGCATACTTTGTTTTTGGTTTATAGAAAAACGAATATGGGTTGTTTTTACTGTTTATATGTGAATCTGTGGAGTATGTATGAATATGAATTTAAATGAGTTTTATGATAAGAAATGAGGGTTGGGGAAGGCTATGATATAAAAAGGGCTTAAATGACGCGAAAGTGTAGATGTTAGTGAAAAGAAATGCATATGTTGAGAGTTATAAAAGTTTAGAAAATGGAAACATGCATGAATATGTTGGATTTGGAACTGGATGGGAATCTTAGATTTTTGACTATTTTTTGGTTGCGTTGATCTGAGAAGAAAGTGGTATAAGTAATTTATGTATGAGTTGAATAATATAGGAATGAGAAAATTAAAAGATGTGAAGAAATATATATGCAGTAACGTTGCAGTCAACTTCATGCTATGTTTTTGTTATATATGTGTAAGTGTTTAGGAAATATTGGAGGTTAAAGTTAAAGAAAACATAGAGCATAATGTGGTGTTGTATTTTAAGGAGTAAGATGATAGAAAAGGAGGAGGGAAGAAAAAAAAAGAAGTGGAAAAGTGCAGAAACTTAGGAACAAAAAAAACAGTAGAGAGAATGTGTGTATGTGTAGTTTCGACTTTTGGTGTTTATGTTTAACTTTTGGATTTTTTTTTGAATTGTTTGAGTTGTGATGAGCTGAAATGCAAGTAAAAGAGTTGGTTAGAGTGTCATATGTGTTAATTGAATAAGACAAAAAAAGAAGAAGAAGAGAAGAAGTGCAGTTTTTGGTGGAGAAGATGAAGTCTGCGTTCTAGAGAGAGGAAAGGTGGTGGTTGACATGTATGGGATATAAACTATAGTATTTCATTGAATAGCTCTAAGTCTTTTGGCTATAACTTTTTTATCTAAACTCCAAATGATTTGAAACTTAGACCAATAGATTTCTAAGACATTTTTATTTCTCTCCATAAAAATTTAGAGCTATCTGAATTGATTTGAAAGAGATTGATAGGATGAAAGTGTGGAAGTCTGCTGGAATGTTATGAACAGGAAAATTTTCATGAACATGCTTCGCTATTCTAGTTATAACCTGAGTTGTAAATTTCTGAATGAGTTGATTCTTAGTTCATATTAAACTAGAGATATATATCTACAACTTTCTTGAAGGATTCGACTTTTAATTCTGTCTCTAAGATTTTCAAAATTGGCATGTAATGGAGTCTTAGCTTAAGCTGAAGCACTACCAAGGACATAAATCATATCTTGTGGTTATTGAATAAAATGTATTGATGTGGGACAAATTAGACTAAGGTGTCTTCACCAAAGTGGTAGATTATTATTTAGCTTTGCAATGGTATAAAGTTTGTAATTTTTAGATATGAGAATTGAGAGATATGGGTTGTACAATTTGCATGCATAATCATGCATTAATAAAAATTTTAAATGTGCACAGTCTGTGGTATTTTGAGAATAACTCATAGAATAATGAACCAAATTGAGGGATCTTGATATCAATAGAGACTTAATACATAGGAGAATAAGTTCTTAGTGGGAAGTGTTACCAAATTCCTTCACTTTCCTGATGAAATTAATTGTGCAAAATGGACCCAAAAGTGTACTTTTAAACAAATCTGAGTTGATCAATGGAATGTGGATATCCGAACACTTTGTGTAACAAAATAAATGATAAAAAACCTAGAATTTTTATGAACATGCATTGTACATAGTTAGTATACATGAATGTGCATTAATGAATACAAAATTGTGCAATAATGTGATATGTGTATGTATTGTATGTTTAGAGGAGCACATTAAACGACAACATCTAGACATTACCGAGATATCAAGGCAATAGCTGTTTGGAGCATATTGTGAGTAACCTAAGATGGTCTCACCATATTGTTTTGTACTTTATTAAACTGTATTGCGATCTTATTGAATTGTACTAAATTGTGTTGATTGTATACTAGATTCCGGAGAATATTTGTCTGAGGAGTTTTGATGCATGAGAATGATATTGGAAGTGCTACTTGAATGTGAATGCATCCGCCTAAATGATTTTCTAATTCTCAACTGAAAGGTTGAATGCCGGACCTAGTCCGATGACCACTGCTACTGTGACTGTTACTATAATTGATACTGTGACTGATATACTATTATATCACATGAAAATGAAAGTGATTGAATTGGTGACTAAATTGTGGCATGCACTTCATTCCAATGCATGTAATATAAAGGAGTGTGATTGATGTGGCTACTGATACTGTTACTGATATGAGTTTTAAGCTCTCGTATATGTTGTTCGAGCCTATGGCTCGTTGTGATCAATGAGGCACTGACTGATTGACTGAGCCCGATAATTCGGGATACTGTACAAGCACACAGTCACAACAAATAAAAATGAATATGAGTCTCATATATGTCGCATCCGCATATAATTTGAATTCATTGAATGATTTGCAAAGCTGTGTGAACGTTGATATATGATTGAACCGTGTATATGAGAAATGATTTATCTGTGATAGTATTTGATGCTTGTTAAGTGGAGTTGAGCTGTATGATTACATGCAATAATTAATCTAGTTTTATGACATGAGTGAACCATCGAGGATGGTTACTCTACTGAGTTCACAAAACTCATCAAAATTACACCGTTGTTTTTCAGGTTTGAGAGTGAGACGACCTAGCTTTTAAGACTCTGTAGAAGCATATTTTATACAACTGCTATAGTCAAATTTAGCTTAGAGGTCAGTCAACTGAGATTGGGGACTTAGTTATTTCTTTCATGTTTATTGTATTTGGTATGTATTGAGTTGTTTAAGTTCATAGGATAATGTTGTAAAACTTGGATGGTATTGTGTTGTATGTTGATTAATGTGATAACATTTTGAGTTTAGAAAATGTGTGACTGATGGTTTAGTGTATAATGGCGTGTTATGTACAGTGAAGGTGATATGGTTAACATGTCATTTCTGATAGGCATGTACACGTGTATCCGATGGATACACGTGCATATGTCAGTTAGGAATGGGGTGTTACATTTTTTCAAGTGGAGCTATAAAAAAACATAAACGATAGAATTTAGCAAGGCACAACATGATCTCCAGGCTGACAGCAACCCACACCGACTTGATGAACCCACAACCCAAGTTGGATCACTGCCATCTCCAAATTCCCTATGATTCCAATGTCAGCCCACCAAGGTGCTGCAGTACAAATCCAGTAGAATTGGTTCAATTTTTAAACAGAATGAATAAATTAACAGACACTTTTTCCATTGTGCAATTTTCTTTCTTATTTCATGGTTGGCGTAAGAAAGAGATCAATTACAAATATAATGCTACACTTGTCTATACTGGATTATAATAGAAAATAATTAGTAGGGCTAGCGAAAAATCGGTTTCAAACTAAACTTGTTCCGGACGATTTAGACAAAGGTAAAAATTTCACGACCCTAAATTGGTTTGAAATCAATTTTTTTACCAAGATGACCAGGAATGGAACCGGATTGAAAAACACTCAACCCGATTCGAAACCAGTTTGTTAGATTTTAACTAATAGCAAAGGGCCATTAAAATTCGAATCAGACAATTTTAATCAGTTTTAAATGTTCGGTGCTTACCAATTTTAAAATTTCAGATATTTTTTGTAATTAAGCTAACTCGGATCTAGATTTGATTTTAATTCGAAAAAAAATCGGTCAACCTGGTTTAAATTCTTTCAAGAAATTCTAACCCGTATTTGATTTTTTTTGAATCAGACAGGGTTGAGTTATCAGTTCGGACAAAATTTTGCCAGGCCTAATAATTGGGATTGATATATCAAAACGATATCATTTAAACATTTTCAATCCTTAATTCTTTCTTTTCCTTCATTTTCTTTGCTTCCAAACACACTCGAAAGGTACTTCTTCCTTATTATCTCTGTATAATGTTTATAGTTATACAGATCTTTTTTTGCGGCTAGCTGAGTTGTTGCTCTTCTTTCTGATGCGAGAGCCCTTTTTTTTGTGAGAACCCTAACACCATCAGACTCCACTGGTCTTATTCATCTATAATCAAGCTGCTTCTGTGCGCTCAAGAAGAGTTATGGAACTGTCCCTTTATATGAATTAGGCGCAAAGTAAAAGCTTTTGGTGGAAGAAAGATCTTAATCGGAAAACAAATAAGGTAATGGTGATTTGTGGCATTTTAGTATGTCAATAAAATTTGTATCAGGTTATACTGTTGGGCTTATTGGATTTATTTTCGATTTACGCAATTGATTTTCATCTTGCAAAATGATATCGAGATTCCACTACAAATTGACATATTCCATATAAGTAATTATTTGCTTTTTTTGTTATGTTCCTATTCATCATTTTCATGTATCTTTAGTTATGGCTTACAGTAGAAAAATTGATTTTATTTTATTTAAAATTGATGAAGGGAAAAAGAGGGAAGGTGATGAAGTGGGATTTGATGTAACTCATTCTTCTGCTTTATTCTTATCAGGGAGAACAATAACTTAACTGGAACTGCACGTTATGCTAGTTGCAATACTCATTTGGGAATTAGTAAGCTAAATTACACTATTACCGATACTTTGTAGTTTACATTTGATAGTGCTGCAATTAAGACGTATATTAATATCTATATATTCTTTTAATGTATATATGAATGTTGTTTATATAATGATAAGAGTTTGATTTTACATTAAATTATATTCGTAACGAAAGAATAAATTGTTGTTTTTATTATTATAAAATGTTGCCTAAAAAAATTCACTTTGTTGCCTTACAAAGATCTAAAAGTGTTACAATATCTATTTAATATTGTTTTTTTTGAAATTTTAAAAGAAATATATTATCAAAGCTAGAAAACTATATACAATCCTATTACAAGGATGATAACAAAATTACGACATCAGTACTATACTACTATTAACTTACATCTAATAACCACATTACATCCACTAAAGTAACCAAGTCACTCTGAGTTCCTGGTTAATAACATCTAGTTTTCCTTTAGTTATGAGTAACTCTCTGATCAGATTGACAGTTGTCGCTGTAAGCTCATTCGAATGTTGCTCCATGTCCTGATAAAGATGTTGGTTCCTCTCCCTCTATAAGTAATATATCACCATCTAAAATGACAGCCGGATGATGAGACCATCTCTCAACTCAGGTTTGGAAAGCCATATAACATCATTCAATACCTCAATCCATTCAAAGGAATTATTCTAAATCCCTAACATTTGCAAGATTTTGCTCCACACCACTTTAGTATAATGACAATAAAAAAACAAGTGATTAAAACTCTCATTTTCCTGTTTACACGACACATAAAAGGGATCACAACTGCCAAATGATCGGGTCCTTAGTACTCAACCGATTTTTAATAGCAAGTCACAACAATATAGCAGATTTAGGACTGAGTACCTGCTTCCATACCAGATCAGCCCAAGGTACTACATCATGCAACCCCCTCACAATTCCATGTGCCGATTTGGTTGAAAATTCCCCTTCATAATTTGCCATCCACATCCATTTATCCTGTTGATTATGAAGGTGTATACCATTCACATAATGATCAAGTAAGTGACCATATCTGCATTCCAACAGCTGTGTCCTCTCCCTATTTAACCATGCAACCGTAGCTACCTTAGGGATTCGGTTTCTAAAAATAATTAAATATTTTCGAAATCATAGTGGGCTAGATTCATTCCAATTATCAAAATAGAAATTCGTGTCCTCTCCATTCCCCACCCTACTTTTAATGAAAGGATAAATCATGTCTCGTAATTCCAACAAACTTTTAAAAATCCAAGAGTGTTCATACCTCAATTGAAGTTGCCAAAAGCTTTGCCCATGAAGGCTATATATCTGCACCCACTTGACACACATCATTTCCTTATCCACAAATAATCTCCATATTCTCTTCATAAGTAAGACTCTTCACATTTGTTTGATCGAAATGATGCCCAAACCCTCATGTTTTTTAAGCACTATAATATCACTCCATTTATTTTTTGCTCCTTTGCAATTATCATGCTTACCAGTCCATAAGAAGGATTTTAATATCCTCTCCATGTCTTTAATAACTCTCTTAGGGATTACCATATGAGTAGCCCAATGAACATGCATGCTATTCATCACTGAAACAATTAGAGTAACTCTAGCAGCAAGGGATAAATAACGATTCTGCCAAGCATTGATTCTAGCTTTCAGTTTATCCAACAATGGCAAAAATTCAGAATATTTAAGCTTACTTAAGGTGATCGGTACTTGCAAATACCTGAACAATGCTTGTTGGACCGGTAACCCCACCAACCTAGTAATCCACTCCAGATTCTGAACATCAGAAGACATAAAAATTCCACTCTTCTGTACATTGATCTACAGCCCGAACCAGTGAGCAAACACATTCAACAAATTCATTATCATCAATAACACATGAGGGTCAGCTTTGCATAATATTATCACATCATTAGCATACAATAAGTGTGACAGTTGCAATTCTAGACATCTATAATGATATTGAAATAATCCATTACAAACCACCATTCGAGTCAACAATCTTAAGAAACCTTCCATTGCCAAAGTGAAGAGGTAAGGGGATAGGGGATCCCCCTGCCGAATCCCTCCAGTAATATGAAATGGTTTCGTAGGAATCCCATTTATTAGGACACTCATAGATGTAGTTTAGATGCATTGAAGTATCCAGTGACAAAACCATGGAGGCAGACCAATCCTTTCCAAATAATTCTTCAGATAGTCCTAACCAATCGTATCATATGCTTTATAAAGATTGATCTTAATTGCACAACTGTTAATCTTCTTTCCGATATGATAATCACCCATTAGCTCTTGCAACAGCAAAATTTTATCACCAATACTCCTTGAAGGAAGGAAAGCCCCTTGGGCTTTACTAACCACTTCAACCAAGACTGCTTTCAGTTGTTCAGCTAAAATAGAAGCTATTATCTTATACACTGTGGTGCAATATGAATTGGATGATAATCGGTAATCCGTTCGGGTTGCTCTTTCTTGGGAATCAAGCACAAGTGAGTATGATTTATCTCCTGCAATAACTTACCAGATGATAGGATTGTGTGAGTTTAGACTTACCTGATGCAAAAGCTCTTTCATCTTCTTTATCTTATTCTTTATATACCTTTTTGTGTTCTGGATAGCCTTAGGGTTTTTCTGTGGTCTGAAGGTCCAAAAACTCCCTAAAAACTTGACTTTTTGGAGTGTCTACGTGTCTGCCGCCATAGGCCACAATTGTGGCCCTACAAGCTATGATTGTGGGCCATGTCCTAGGTTTCTGTCATGATCGTGGCATATGGAGCACGATAGTGGGTTGACTCCAGTGCTTCTGTCACGATTGTGGCTTATTGTTCCACAATCATGGGCCGTTATTTTAGTCCGAATGTCTCCGAAACTTCTCCATTCTGCAATGTTGTACCCTAAAATACTAACAAATATATCAAGGTATCTCAAAGACATAATAATTAAGCTCAAAGATTTAACTAACACAAAAAAAAAAACTTAAATGCAATTAATTGACAAACTAACACAATTCTAACCTAAACATATACTAAACAATGAAGTTATACTTAAATACATATCAAACTAAGCCCTAAAGTATATTGCAATTCACACTTATCAATTATGAATGTGAGACCTCCCATCCACCAAGTTTTGAGAAGATAAATTATTCAAACTTCTAAAATTTAAATGCTCGTACTCGTATGCCATAACCAATTTTTGTCTTCTAAAAATACCAGGAGAGTATGTCATTCACTACCAAGATGAAGGGGAAATGTGGATTTTTTGATGATTTGTACTTTGAGCAATAAAATTCCCTTTCTTAGATAAATTGATAGCATAAGACCAATCTTTAAAAATGAAATAGTAGCATTCTTATACAAATTGATGTATACTATGTTAGCTCAAGGTTTATGATTAACGATTTTGATAATAACTGTATAATATTTCAAAATTCAAATTTGATTTATTTCCTTATATAGATAATAATATAATTCTTAAAAGGAAATAAAATCAAGGAATAATTTCTTTCTTTTCTACTAAAACCTTCTTTATAAGCTTACCTTTTTTAAAAATGATTCCACGACATTCGGAAAGATCATGTTAATTTGAATAATTAGCTCCGAAAGCCTTGAAAAAATATTCTTCTCAACATCTAAATATCAACGATTTCAACAGAGATGATTTCAAAGATTAAGCAAAGGCTAGTTGAAGAAATTATCTACTTAAAGAAGAGTCACTGCATTTGCAAAAACACACGAGACTTGTGAAATATCTTAGAGCACCAATATTCTTGAAAGTTATATCAAACTCTTTGTGCTTTAGAAAGTGATATCACTCTATTAAGAGAAACTATTAAATTCTTCATATAGTTCTTATTGAGAGCTTGTAGAGACTAGCAAAATACTACTAGTGTGGAAGGCTAAAGAATCTTGAAAAATATACACTTGTGAGCTTAAAGAGGCTTGTCAAATTACTACTTATTTTTATAGTGAAATACTCAAGTTGGATATTTGAGGACTGGACGTAGGTTTTGTTATAAGCCGAACTAGTATAAATATACTGTGTCATTTTCTCTCTATTCCTTGCTTTTAAATTTCCACATTATAAGTTTTCAACAGGCTCCTTCAGTTTTTCAATTGGCCTTTTTTGTTTTTATATAGCAAGAGATTTCTTTCAAAAGTTAGCAGGCTCCTATCGATTAAACATGATTCTTTCTTTTTAAGTGCTAGTAGGCTCTTATCGATTTATTGTCTCCTTTCTATTTGTCCGTTAATATGATCTTTTTGAAAAGTTTATAGGACCATTCTATTTATAAATTTATTTTGTTTAAGAAGGATCTTATTGATTTGGAAGTATCTTGATTTTTTCACACACAATTCACCCCCTCTTGCTTTATCATTTAGTATCAGAGTGAGATTTCACATTTGATGTGTTTTACAATACGAGATAAATCATGACAAACAATTTGAGAAGCCTTGAAGGAAAATCTTTTTCAAAGCATCCTTAATTCAATGGAAACAACTACTCATATTAGGAAGAGAGAATGACAATATATCTCCAATTTGTAGATATTGAAGTCTGTCAAGCTATCAGAGTTGAAGCTACACCTCTCGCTATAAAAAATGTAGAAATATGATCTAATGCTGACAGGAGAAATGCACGACTAAATGCTAAAGCAAATCATCATCTGATTTGTGTACTATCTTCAGAAGAATATTAGAAGATATCCTACCGCTCTACAACAAAAAAAATATGGGATAAACTACAAGTCACTTTTGAAGGAAAAATAAGGTAAAGAAACAAAGAATAAACCTTTTAGTGCATCAATACGAAACTATTGGCATGAAACAGTGAGAAACTATAACACCCCACTCTCGCAAGACACATACCTTACTTCTTGAGTGATGTTCGAGAACGTACTCTGTGAGGGTGGCATGCTAGCATATTCAGTAAGTAAAATCTTGTTACAATTTTTTTTACAACACACATATGCGGAAATCAATAATCAAATTGGGCCAATTCTTTTCTTTAATAACATAAAAATCACATTTATCATTAGTAAACTCAAGATCAATCTCATTTACAAACTTTTCCACTATGGAAGGTTATTACAAAACAGAAATATTCAAATATACATGTTACAATAATTGCGGAAGACTCAATTCGATACAAAAATAAGAAAATACTAATACAGACGCAAACTGATCCCGACCTCTTTCTCTTACTTGAATGCAGTGGCTATACCCCAATTTGTCTAACTAGAGTGACTCTTCTGAGCCTAAAAAATATTACAAATTTTGGGTAAGTTTTGCAAACTCAATGAGTGACCATCCTCGATGGCTCACTCAATCACATAACACATACAATTCATATAATCACATAATTCACATCATTTTGTTAAAAATTCATTTATCATCGCATATCACTGGGTCATTCATTTCACATTTCACATTCAATCGATATCATATTTAGAATACATTTCAGTCAGTCAAACACACATATTATATATATATGTAGTGCTTATGAGACTCACTTTCTTTTATTATTGTTATGACCGAGTGCCTTTTTATTGTGCCATATCCCTTGTGGATGCCAAGCTATATCAGATAATGTCCCATATCCCTTAGTGGATACGGAGTACATTCATAACTGAGCCTGAGGCTCTGATCATAGTCTAAGCTTTAAGCTCTTTTTCACATTACGAGCTTTAAGCTCTTTTTTAGTGGCTACTCCAATCATAACAACCTTTATGTTTCATGCATTGATGTAATGAAATGCATCACATATATTCAGTCAATTAAAGTGCTCAAAATCCCACAATCATATTTGCCTTCATCTGTCATCGCACCTTAGTCCGACATTCAACATTTATGTTGAGAATACACATATTTCATTCATATGCACATTCACATTTTTCTTTGGAACTTAGTCCATCATTCAACATTTAAGTTGAGAAAACACATATTTCATCAAATTCACATACAAGGAGCATTTCTAATGTTCTCACAAACTCCTCAGACTATTAATGTCTGAAATTATCTCAATCACATTCACATCAATAATAATTCAATGCAGAAATTAAAAACAAAGCAAACAATGAAATGAGACCATCTAGGTCGACTCACTGTATTCTCTAGATTAGCATTTGCTTCCAAGATCTGGAAACATCTGGATATGGACATTTTATCCTGCACATCAATATTATGCTATACACACATTGCACACACATTAATAATTACATAATCGTAAATATTCATTTATGCACAAATGTGTATATGGACTATGTATAATGCATGCTCAATGACAATCCCGGGTATATTATCAAATTTCACATTTTATCCACATTCTCATTTTATAACTCAATTACTCGTCATTCCATTTTTAGCATTAGTAGCTCTCACAGTATCCAACTCTCATTCACTTCTATTTAATACTCATTACTCATTTCCTTTGAACCATAACTATAATCACATGAACCTCTACATTTCCATTATACACATGTCTTTGGTGCTTTAATACCAATAATTCATTCACTAATGTTATTCTAACATTATATAATCATACAATATCCAAACTCTCATTCTTTCTTAGAAATTATCCAAAATTCCAGACCTTCAGGTCTATTTTTCTTGTTCATTCTGATAAAGAAAGTGAAGTAATTTGGCAATATTTCTTCTAGAAAAAAGTTCTCCTTGTCTTAAGTTTCTAATGACACTAAGATCATTCAATTTAGTTTAATATTTCAAAAGATATGCTCAAAATACTACAGACTGAGCACATTTGAAACTTTGGCTTGTACATGATCATGCCGTCAAATTGTACAACTCATATCTCTCAATTACCATATTCAAAAGTTATGAACTTTATATCAATTGAAAGATAAGAGAATAAACTACGATGTTTGTAAAGAAACCTTTGTCTAATTCGGCATCTATCAATACATTTTATTCAATATAAACTAGATATGATTTCTGTCTCGGGTAATGCTACAGTCTCAGTCAAAACTCAATTTCATGCTAGATTTTGAAATTCTTAAAGGTAGAATAAAAATTTGATTTCTTCAGATAAATTGTATCCCTATTTCTTTAGTTTACACTAAATCAAAAATCATCCCAATTGGATAACTATAGATAAATATATCATCAAAATATCAAATCATGTTTAAGTTGGGTAAGAAAGTTGGCCGCAGCGAAGCCAGGAATTAGCCACGGTGAAACAAGGAGTTGGCCGTGGCAAACTTTCACAGAACGCAATAAACATACTCATCTTCCAATTTTCCAGATTTTATAACTTCCAACATTTTACATCTAACCTACCTTGTACCTAAATCACCTTTTCTACTTCATTTCCTCTTCATTCTCCACCCCATGTCAACTCAATATCATTCACAAACAACCATGATCCATATTTGACCATGAACCAAAAACAGAACATATACATGTATCCATTCATCATCAATTTTTTGCGCTCATCCAATACCATTTTAATGATCATTCTACCTCAAAATCATCACTATAACAATTTATGGGTCATTAATCATCATACACATATACAAAAGCAAGACATTTACATACACATTTCATCACTCACGACACATATATAAAAAATGGCATAATCAAGTCATCAATCTTAATATACTCATCATTCTAGCTATATTTAACCATACCCATAATATTTAAAGCATCACTTACTTGATTTAACTTCAAATTCTTCAAGAACACCAAGAGCCCTAACTTCTCCTACAACTCACATACATCATCATAGAGGTTGGAAGATTTAGGTTTTCTTGTGATAATGAAGAAGATAACATGAAGGAAGTAGTAATTGAAAGATGAGAGCAAGGTGTTGACAGTTGGGTGAGTGAAATTGTGGGAGTGAAGAAGAGAAGAAGAAAAGAGATGCAGAAGTAGAGAGTCACGAAAATGAGAAGAAGAAAGCAAGAATGAAAGACAAAGCAATTGGTCTTTCATATTAAAAGAATCGTGGGTAAGGCATGGCTTAGCAAGTGGTTCACAATTGGTTCTTTTGTTAAACTAGTCTATTTAACTCCAATTGTCTCCAAATTTCAATGACACTTGTCAATAAATCTTAATGCCACATATTAAAATTTCCACCGACATTTATTTCTATCACTATTCATCAATTGTTCCGCCACTTGGCATAAAAAATCCTCAAATTTTCACCAAAAATTTTAAATAAATGCTTATACTTTCAAAAATCAATTTTCAATACAAATAATTCATTATTCCAATTATAATCAAATTTGTAGATCAACCCAAAAATGTTAATGAATGCATGTACAGTCATTTTAATGTGTAAAAATTCAAATTACGTGCGTTTATGCTAACATTATACATGAGCATGAGATGCATTTTTCTTAATCTCTCATTAATCTCATATGTACCATATTTTAGGGTTCTAACTTTTAGTATGGAAGCAGGATGTTACAGAAACCATAGATGAATTCTTTGGATGGTTCAACAACATCATCATGACTTTAAAGAAATTGGGAAAGATATATCCCAATGATGAGCTCGGAACGAAGATTCTAAGATCATTACCAAAGGAATGGAGACCTAAGTTGACATCTCTAGAAACTGCAAAGGATTTAGACACTATTTCACTTGACTGGCTACAAAAAAAAATGATGATCCATGAAACCGAGCTTAGGTGAAATGAAGGATCCTCTTACAAAAAAGGAATGGCATTAAAAGCAACGAATGAATCAAACGGTGATGAAAGTGACACTAAGTTGCAAATATATGGAGATGAAAAGTTCAACTTCATGGTGAGAAAATATGCCTGCTTCTATAAAAAGAGCTGATGAAGAAAAGAGAAGGAAATAAGAAAGCTGGGAACAACAAGCTCCTATCAAAAGGTATCAGCAACAATAGCAATACATAAAACAATCAAATCATATGCTAGCATTGCAAGAAGCCTGGACACTCAAGACCTAAATGTCCTCTTCTTCAAAAAGACAAGTCAAAGAATAGAAAATCCAGAAAGCAAGCAATGACTGTAGCCTAGTCAAATGAGGATTCTCAAAACTTTGAAGAAAAATAGTTAGAAGAAGTCAACAACGTTTGCTTCATGGCTGAATCAGGAGACAATGAGGTATATTATTCTGACTCTGATATTAAAGTTTATGAATTGAAAAATGCATATCATAAATTGTATAATCAGTACAAAAAGTTGACAGTGAAGTATTTCAAAGAAATTGAGAAGTCCAAGTACATTGATGCATCTCTGAAGAGTAAGATTAAATCATTAGAATCTATGAATGAGAGTTTAGCGACTAAAAATATGTCTCTTGAAGTTGATTATAAGCAATAAGACATTGAAAAGGAAGCTTTGGAAGAAAAAGTAGCTAAGTTGGAAAAATACTTTGCTTGAGAATGATTTTGATAAAGTGAGACAGTTAGAAGAAAAGGTTGTTGACCTAAAACTTGAGAAAGAGAAATATGCAGGGAAGATCTTACCTCTAGAAAAAGATCTTGTAAATTTCATTGATGGAAGGAATAACCTTGATGCATTACTTGCTAGTGGTAAAGCTGTTTTTGATAATGCTATAATAGGTTACAATGAAAATAATAATATTAGACCATACAAGAATTTCTTTGTCAAATCCAGTAGTAGCTATAGTCAAAACAACAAGAACCTCATACATAGTAAAAATTATAGCAATTCTTATTCATCTATCTTATGTTTCCATTATAGTAGACATAATCACATTATTCATTCTTGTAACTTTCGTAAAATGGATAAATTATCTCAAATGTATGTTTGGAGATTAAAAGGTCAAGCTACTAACCTAAAAGGACTTAGAAAAATTTGGGTACCTAAAATGAGATAATATTCTTCTGCAGATATGCTTTAAAATGGACACAAGAGAAAACCAATGGATGGTCGACAGTGGTTGTTCAAGACACATGACATGAAATATAACACTTCAATTATATTGAAAGAAAATATGGAGTTAATATCATCTTCATTGGCAAAAATAAAGCAAAGGTTACCGGAATTAGTAAAATTGGTGATTCTGACTTCACCTCCATTGATAATGTCCTTTATGTTGAAGGTTTGAAACATAACTTGTTAAGCATAAGTCAATTATGTGACAAGGTATAGAGTCATTTTCTATGCATTTCATTATGAAATAGTTGATAATTATAATGATAATATTGTATTCGTTGGTCTTAGAAATCAGAACATATACTATGCTCAACTAGAAGACATGTGTTCACAAAGTGTTAAGTGTTTTGTTTCTCTAGTACAAAAGATTTGGACATCCTAGCATTAGCATTCTATCAAAATTGTCCAAGAATGAGTTAGTAAGAGGACTACCTACCCTTAAGTTTTGAAAGCAATCAGGTTTGTAAGGCTTGTTTAAAAGGTAAATAAGTTTGAAGTAGCTTTCCTTCTAAAAATATTGTGTCTACTAAACAACCATTTGAACTTATGCATATAGATTTATTTGGTCCCAATAGGACTTAAAGTTTTAGTGGTAAACATTATGGTTTTGTTTTAGTATATGATTATTCCATATTTATATAGGTTTACTTCTTATGAAATAAAGATAATGCTTTTGAATTTTTTGAGAAGTTTTATAGAAAAATTCAGATCGAAAAAGGATACTATTACATCAATTCGAAGCAATCATGGGGGAGAATTTGATAACAAAAAGTTTGAAGATTTCTGTGATAGTAACGGTATGAATCGAAACGTTTCTTGCCCAAGGACACCTCAGTAAAATAGTGTCGTTGAGAGAAAGAACAGGACCTTAGTTGATATGAACAAGACAACACTGTGTGAAAGTGGCATGTCCTATGGTTACTGGGCAGAAGCAGTATCCACTGCTTGTTATATACTCAATAGGTGTCTTATAAGACCTATTCTAAAAAAGACTCCCTATGAGCTGTGGAAAGGAAAAAAAACCATATGTTGCTTACTTTCGAGCATTTGGTTACAAACGCTTTTTTTTCAATAATGAAAAAGATGATCCTAGAAAGTTCGATGCGAGATCAGGTGAAGCTATCTTTCTGAGTTATAGTACTGCTAGCAAAGGATTCGAGGTTTAAAACAAAAGAACAAAGAAGATAGAAGAATCAATACATGTAGTATTTGATGAAGCACTGCCTTTGACAGCAACAGTTGATTCAGATGATGAAGAACATCCTTTGGCTCCTAAAAATACATTGATTACACCTATAGTACCCTCAGAATCTCAAAATCAAGAAGGTCCTTCTGAAGTCAGGACAGAGCAGGCTCTTTCCTCTCAGCAGGAGCTTATGCAACGAAGAAGACCTAGAGAATGGAGAGGTTAAGATACACATCAATAAATTATGGGAGACCCCTCTCAAAGTCTAAGAACCAGATCATCCTTCAAGAACAACTTTATTGCCCTCATATCACAAATAGAATCGAAGATCATTGAAGAGGCTCTTACTAATGAAAATTAGGTTTTAGCTATAAAAGCAGAATTGAATTAGTTTGACAAAAACAAAGTTTGGAATGTAGTACCTCATTCACAAAACAAGTCAATCATTAGAACTCTTTGAATATTTAGAAACAAACTCGATGAAAATGGTAAGGTGGTAAGAAACAAAACTAGACTTATAGCTCAAGTTTATAATAAATAGGAAGGTATTGATTTTGATGAAACTTATGTGCCTATTACTAGACTAGAATTGATTAGAATTTTACTTGCCTTTCATGTTTTAGAAACTTTAAATTGTTCCAAATAGATGTCAAATGTGCTTTCTTAAATAGATATATTAACGAAGAAGTGTTTGGTAAACAACCTCCAGGCTTTGAAGATGAAAACCATCCTGACTACGTGATGAAGTCGGCTAAAGCCCTGTTTGGTCTAAAACAAGCCCCTAGAGCATGTTATGAGAGGTTAAGCCCCTCGAGCATGATATAAGATGTTAAGCCCCTTCATTATGACAATAATTTCGAAAGAGGGAAGGTGGATAAAACCTTTTTTATTAAGAAAGAGAAGAATGATTTACTCATAGTACCAATATATATTGATGACATAATATTTGGTGATACTAATCAGTTTCTCTATAAAGAATTCTCAGCATTGATGTAGGGTGAGTTTAAAATGAGCATGATGGGAGAACTATCCTTCTTTCTCGGATTACAAATCAGGCAAACAGAAAAAGGAATCTTCATTATCCAAGACAAATACCCAAAGGAACTCATCAAGAAGTATCATTTTGAGAATATCAAACCTATAGGTACTCTATATATAATGGAACAAAACTTGATAAGGATGATAAAGGCAAGGCTATGGATGAGACAAATTATAGAGAAATGATTGGGTCACTATTGTATCTTACAAGCTCAAGACTAGATATATGCTTAGTGTGTGCCTTTACGCATGTTTTCAATCAGATCCAAAAGAAAGCCACCTTTAAGTAGTCAAAATCTTTCAATATCTTTATAGAACTATAGACTTCGGAATATGGTATCCAAATGCTGATTCTTTTAACATAGTTGGCTATTGTGATGTGGATTATGCAGGTGATAAAGCCGATCGAAAAGTCATAAGTGGTCACTGTCAATTTCTTGAAGGATGTCTAGTTTCTTAGCCTTGCAAGAAATAAAATTGCATAACACTTTCAATAATCGAAGTGGAATATATAGTAGCTGCCAATTGTTGTGCTAAAATCTTATCGATGAAGCATCAACTTTAAGATTTTTCTCTGAACTTTAATCATATTCCTATATTATGTGATAATACTAGTGCAATAATTTTTTCCAAAAATCCTATGCATCATTATAGGAAAAAGGATATAGAAATCAAGTATTGTTTTCTTAAAGATCATATTTTAGAAGGTACCATTAATCTTTTGCATGTTAATACTGAAAATCAAGTAGTTGATATTTTCACTAAGCCACTCTCTAAAGATAGATTTTGCGTGTTAAGAAAAAAGTTTGGTATATGCAGATTATCTGATATTATATCTGTATGAATTTTCTGTGCTACTTCTCTTTATATACATTAGTAGGATCTCTCTACTTTAAAAGGCTCCTCTCTCTTTCTACTTTGGAAGGCTCCTCTCAGTTTAATAGAGCAGTATACATATATCTTAAAAAGGAAGTCATTCATGGCATCATTTTAGTATTTAAAGAAACACACGAATAGTTCTGGCAAGCGGCTGTACATGACTGACTGAAGATATGCAGATGATCTACTTCCTCTTTTAGCATGTACGACTGCTTATCCTCACATAAAATCAACATCTAAGAATCGCATAATATATTAGGGACAAACTTCTCTTTTCCACTCATCATGTTCTTTTTCAGAAGCGCAACTCTCTTCCTCTCTGCACCTTAACTTTCTATGTTGGACCCCGATTTTCTTCTTACTATATGTTGGGGATTAATTTTATTTTTGTTGCGATTAGGTATAAATTATA
>JANQBM010000002.1:7529444-7540957 GCA_025594535.1 Erythroxylum domingense | reverse complement strand
CTAATAGTCAAACTCATCTTGACCGTAACTATTAAGGATACACTACCTGGTTTTAATATCCAATTTTGACTTATCATCTTTAGGACATATACAAATTCTTTTCATCTAAACACTAACAAAAAATCATAGGAAAAATCCTTTTCAAATCAAAATTTATCAAGAATATCACCATCCAAAACAACAGTAGGAGACAAATTGATGGCACAAGCATCTGTACAAAGTGCTTTTTCCTAAAAAGAAATCGACAAATTTGGTTTTACAAGTAATCATCTAAGTTTCTCCATTAACATTTTATTCATCCTCTATGTTAAATCATTCAATTGGGGAGTAATGAGAGGAGTCTTTTGATGTCTAATACACATCTCTCAAGTATAGTTATCAAAAGACCCACAAACTTGAGATGCAAAAGATTTATATGGATGAAAATGGTTATGATATAATGACCAAATCTTTTCCAAGAGAAAAGTTTGATGCAAGTTGCTTGATCATTGGGATGGAGGTCTCTTCCACATAATTGGGAGGGAGAGAATTATTAGATTTCGGTCTCATTTAGAGGATTGTAGCTACAAAAGTCGCCCTATGAATAATAGCTTAATTGTGAGTGTTTTATCTCATTGTCTTCCTAATTTGTGGTTGCTATTTTTATCATTTGTTTCTCCTTGTTTGACACTTTTAACTAACTACTACAAAAATCATCTTGTAAGACCTTTTTAATATAATAGAATCATTTTAATAAACCATAAGTTTTGTATTGTTTTTCCCTTGATTTGAAGGAATTTTTTTGCATAAAAGCTTTGATAGCTCTAAGATTTTTTATTTGTAGTGATCGAATTTATTTTTTAGTAGATTAAACTTGGCACAACATCATTATTGCAATAGAATTGGATTGCTGCTTATAAGTTTAAATAAAAAAGAAAGTTTTAAATTGAATATATTTTATTTATTTGATCTTACATATATTAGAATTTGTATTAATGTTTTGTTTTCTCAATGAAAACTTATTCGGTTAGATCCCATATAAAGTCAGAGAGCAATGGATTAAATGCTGCTGAAGAAGTTTCTTTAGGCCCAAAAGGGAACCGACGGTCCAGGGCCTCAGACTTCTCACCTAAAAGGAGTATTTGCTCCGAGTCGGGTTAAATAGAACGTGGTAACCAAAGCGTTAGGCCCCAAACACTGGAGTTCTAAGGTGTGGACGGAAAAGATGAAGCAAATAAATGAATTGGCGTGCAAAATTTAGGTCGGTCAAACAATTGACAATTTGTTTAGGTGGACTCTGATTGGGATTGGGATTGGGCAATAGACAACAATTCAAAGTTCATCAAAGTTGACTTATTGATAGAAATCCTTAGGACATTTGGCAAGTAATAACAGGCTCCGGTTAATTTTTTTTCCCTTCTTGTTTATTTGCAATATACTATATTGTATTGTTACCTTCTTTTTAAAAAAGGTGACAATTCGCTATTTTAAAATTGTTTTTGTAGAATTAGAAACAGATGTGAGTTAATTTGGTTGAAATGAAATGTATACTTTCCCAAACATTCCTATTTCCTAGAAGTGAATCAAATGCAGATTGCAGGGAAGGAGAGGGAGACGATGCCATCTGTCAAGGTAACAAAACAACGCGCATTCCCATTCCCATTCCTATTCCCACATCTACTCAGAGAAGTCAAACAACGCATTACTTACCAACTTGTATCTTTTATTAATCAACAACATAACAAAACCCCCCTTTTCTAGAAAATTAAATTTATGTTTAAATATATTAAATTATTTTTTAATTCCATCATTTTAAATTTAAACTTCTTCTTCCACTAAGTTAGATGACGTTAATAAATTAACAATGTTCAATATCAATCTTGTTAAAAAAAGAATAAGTTATTACTCTTCAAAACAAAAACAAAAAAAGAGAATAATTTATGTATATTAAATTAAAATCTTAAGAAAATGAAAATTGGGGGTTTAAGTTAAGATGTAAAATGTTAAAAAGAAAAGAAGATACGACCGAACAAACCGAAAAGTCTTTCTCCCAGGAGCCATAGTGCATTTAGAACTAAAACCCCTTTCCTTAAGACCTCTTCTCCCACGCCCCCTCTCTCACACTCTCCATCGTCATCGTTATTTCTCGCACGTATAGAACATAATTTCTCTCTCTCTCTCTCTCTTTCTCTCTCTCTCTTCACAGGTAAGTTCTTCGATCAAAGATCCTTGGACCTTGTCTGTGTTCTTTCTTTTGATTTTTGAAATTGGGTTAGACTTCCAATTTGGATTCGGTTCTCATTTTTTTCTCCTCCGACTATCATCCTTGTTCGTGTTTTCCTATGCTCGCCCCTTTATTTCCATGTGTATTGGCCCGTAATTTGGTCTTTTTTTTCCGGACTTTTGTTTTTTCGATTCTTACAATTGGTTGACTCTGTTATATTGAATCGGCAAACCTGTAGCCTAGTGGTTGATAATTTCATGCTTAGTTTAATCTGATCGTTCATTAAAGCTGGTACCCTTTTTTCAAGATTGGATACTATTGGATTTATTGTTTTGGCTCTTATGTTTTTGTGCAGAACATTAAGGACTCCTGGTTGGTGCGATTTAAGCTGACCAGCAATAATCATCATGGCGAGTAATGCGGCGGCGTGTGCTGAGAGGGCAACGAGCGATATGTTAATTGGTCCGGACTGGGCTATTAACATTGAGCTTTGTGACATCATCAACATGGATCCTCGGTATTTCGTACTTTTCCTTTTCTGGGTTGGTTTAATTTGTTGAAAAAGTACTTTCTTTTTTATTCTTATTTGATTATGCAATACGAAGCTAGATGGGGATTAATCTATTGTGTTTGTTTATGTCATATTCTCAACAAAAAATGCTAGCTTGCGAATCACATGTTAATTTAAGTGCTTATTGTTAAATGGATAGGCTAGTTCAGATCAGGGTAAGTGCTACTATGGGTTTACATAGTTGAAGATATTTATAGGGATTAATCTATTTCTCCTATTTGGTGTTTGTTTATGTCATATTCTCAATGAAAAATGCTAGCTTGCGAATCATATGTTAATTTAAGTGCTTATTGTTAAATGGATAGGCTAGTTCAGGTCAGGGTAAGTGCTGCTATGGGTTTACATAGTTGAAGATATTTATAGGGATCTTTCATACTTGACAGAGGCTTTGGATTTGTCTCGTGCTTTTTAGCTGCAATAAAATTCAAGTCAATGTTTGACATGAATGCTTCTTCTATTTTTGAGATTATCATCTTCTTTCTTGTTTTGATTCTGCAAATTCTGAAGTTACTACTGTTGGTGTATCCCTCGCTGTTATTGTCTGAGAGACTGTTGTTTTCTTGATGATTACTTGTCCTTGTATTCATTACTTGAGTTGCATCTATTCTCTTATTTGAACTTATTTACAAAACCAAAGCACTGTTTAAAGATAAGCATATAATTTGATGGGAATCATCTGAGAGTTTTATAGAATGAAACCTATATTTACTTGATTGAGAAAGTTCTTTAAACTGCCTGGTGGCCTTATCGTGGATATCAAAATTTCTTATTGCATCTATGCTTATCTTTTTAATCCTTTTTCTCAAGCAATTCAGCAAAGTATGCTGATATTTCATTGTCAAATTATATTGGGGCATATGAATTATTTGGGTTGATGTTGCAGGCAAGCAAAGGATGCTTTAAAAGTACTCAAGAAGCGACTGGGCAGTAAAAATCCTAAAATACAACTACTAGCTCTTTTTGTGAGTATAATTTTAAGCTCTTCAGATTTCTTGTACATCCTTATGTGTTTTTTCCCCCTAATCACAGTCACAGCCTCTTTTTCTCGGTTTTTCTATACAGTTCTTCAGAACCTTCATTGAATCTTATCGTCTTATTTATTGCTACATTGTGTTCAATTGTGCAATGGTTGTTCAGGTCTTGAATATGAATACTAATTTGCATTGTATACCTTGTCTTGCTGTTTTGTGAGTGTCAAACACCCATTGCATGTTGACAACGATTTCTTCCTTACATGGAACAATTTTCATATAGGCATTGGAGACCCTGAGCAAAAATTGTGGTGAGAATATATTTCAGCAGATGATAGAGCGTGATATCTTACACGATATGGTTAAAATAGTCAAAAAGAAGGTAGTAATCGCTAGCTTCTTTATTCTAATGGATTTTTATTCTCCAGCTCTTTACTAAAGATACATACGCTTGTCTAATTTGCAGCCAGATTTGAATGTGAGGGAAAAGATACTCATTCTTATCGACACATGGCAAGAGGCTTTTGGGGGATCAGGTGGAAGGTATCCCCAGTTTTACGCTGCATATAATGAGCTAAGGGTAAATGCTTATCCTATGCTGCATATTGTTTTTCTGTTCATAATTACTGAGCTTAAATTTAAAATTCTAACTCTTGGTAACTGACAGACTACTGGAGTTCAATTCCCACCTCGAGAAGAAAACAGTGTACCACTCTTTACTCCTCCCCAAACGCAGCCAATAGTTAATGCACCGTCAATCTATGAAGATGCTGCAATTCAGGCTTCCCTAGAATCTGATGCCTCTGGCCTCAGGTACTGCTTGAATTTTCTTCTTTATATTTGTTTAATTTATCATTAGACTATCTAAATAAGCTTCTTTAAGCTTTCTGTTATTTTGCTGCATGGGCGCACAACTTCATGTAATCTTGGAATTCCTTTCTGGAATTTCCATCAAAGGTTAGGCTGCAAAGACCTGTTGATGGTTTTCTAGTAGGTATTTTATATGTGGACAAATTCTCAAGAAACAGCGAATTTTTCTTGTTCATCTTGTTGTGGATAAAATATATCTCAAGATTAGCTCTCTCTTGCTCACACTCACCCACCCACCAGCCCTACACATAAGCTTAAATGCATGTGCAACAAGAAGGATGCAAGAGAGATATAGATGGAAGTATTTCTTTGATCATGCATCTTTTCCACCATCTTGACATGCACAAGACTTGAATTAGATTGTTTCCAATGCTAAGACATAACACAAAGTAGCCAAGAGTCTACTTTCATCTTTGTTCAACATCTATTCTCTTGCTGTTGATCTGCTACTTTATTTCTTTGTCTACTTCAAAAGCCCGGCAGAAATTAAAAACGCCCAGGGCCTAGCAGATGTTTTGATGGAAATGCTTGGCGCCTTGGATCCAAAGAACCGTGAGGTAACTATCCTTTTACTTGTTATTGCCCGTATGACCTTCAATCTATTTGAAGTCTTTATATCATGCATACACAAAAAGCTTCACAACACTGTCTTCTTGCATCATATTTGATGTTGTGACCTGGGATGGTCAGTTGTTCTGTAATCACTATAGAAAACGGCAATTTTTGGTCGAGTTTAAGTTTGAATGAATGTCATCCTTCTTTTCTCATGTCTTCATACCTTCTCAAACTGATTCTCAATCTCAAATATGCTATGAATGTGCTAAAAGAGCGTTTTCTTGTATTTTATCATGATTGATTGAAGAGTTTTTGTGAATTGTATGAAGGTAATCAATCTTGAAATAATCTAGAAACAATTTGTTAATTAGGTCAAAAAATTTTCTTTCCAGAACTCCAAAACATAATCCCCTGGTTGATGTCAAACCGTGCATTACCAGCTTTATATTTATTGTTCTTCCAAGAAACATAAAATTGATTTTCTTAAATTGATGGATTTTTTGGCAGGGGGTGAAACAAGAAGTGATTGTTGACCTGGTTGACCAGTGCCGCTCTTACCAAAAGCGTGTAATGCTTCTTGTGAATAACACAACGTAAGAATTCAATCCATATAAGGCCTTTTCTCTTACCCACATTAATAATGACTCATAAAAATGGTGATTTACTTTCAGAGACGAGGAACTTCTGATCCAAGGTTTATCATTGAATGATAACTTACAACGGGTGCTACAGCGGCATGATGATATTGTGAACGGGACCCCTGTCCCAGAGGAAAGCTCAACCAAGCCTCCAGTTATGCCATTTGTTAATGTAAACCATGATGATGAGGATTCGGATGATGATTTTGGTCAGCTTGCACACAGGTGACGATGATCTCCTCTCTCCCTTTCTCCTTGATTTTTGTATTTGTTTTGTTTTGTTCTCATCTCTATGAGGTCTAATGGGGGCTACTCGCATTGAAGTTTTGCTATTTGATCCTTGTCTGTGATTGAATATAAGATTAGTTGGTAACTTGAATCATCGGGCTTCGCACCTTTTATCTCCTATTTGGGAAAGTTTCGTTGGGAGATCATAAATGTGGAACATGTTGATTTCCTGAACCACTGAATTTTCAGAAATATCTTTTTCTGAGTGTGTAGTGGGAAAATTTTGATTCTGACTAGTTTCAAACATATTAACGCAGGTCATCAAGAGATAATTTACAGGGACAGAGCAAGAAACCAATGAGCGTTAGGACTGAGCAAACACGATTCAGTCCACTAATTCCTCCTCCACCAGCATCCAAGAAGCCAGTCAGTGCAGACTCTGGAATGATTGATTATCTCAGTGGTGATGCCTACAAGTCTGGAGGAACCCCTCAAGCATCACAATCCTCGCAATTTACAGTTCCAACTCTTACCCACACAAATTCATCCCCACCTTATTCTCCAACACTGTCTGCATCTCCTCCTCCTCCTACTAACTACTCATCACATACTTATGCTGGGCATCCTGTATATGATGAACCAGCTTCTTTAAGTAAATCTGCTAATCAGCTCCCTCAAGCACCTTGGGAAACGCCAGCTCATGGTTCTCTTCCACCTCCTCCTTCTAGGCATAACCAGAGACAGCAATTTTTCGATCAGCAACATACTTCTGCTGGCATTGCACCTCATTCACGTAGTGAGTCAGCCTCCTCGTACGACAACTTAGTTGGACAAACACACAACCTCTCACTTAACTCCACCCCTACGAAACAAGAAAAACCAGATGATGCTCTCTTTAAGGATCTGGTCGATTTTGCGAAAGCAAAGTCATCTTCATCCACCAACCCCAATAGGTCATTTTAAGTACTTGTAGTCCCGTTGGTTCATAGTCTTTGGTACACTTTGGGAGTGCATTCGGACCATGAGATTTAGTACTTGTTGGAATAATGTCAGGTTGAACTTTGGGCTATGGTTTGTCTATGCGGAGATGAACTTTATTGAATTTATTGTAGTATGTGTATATTTTAGAATTGTTGCTGTATCATATTGCATTACCATAATGACATCAATCTTCGATTTGGTTTCTGGATTTCTGTTCTCAATTGAAGTTCCCAGAGCATTGAGTGTGAGGGAAGGGGAGTGGACTGGGAGTACCATAACACTATTTTGTAATATGTTTAATGTTCTCGAGTGCAAAGCAACAACAAATGAACAAATGTTCCCAGGTGCACAAAAATGGTGAATCTTTATGTCTAATCAAACAAATTTGGTAGTTGCAGGGGAATCACCTCATATGAAGCAATTTCTTTCTTTGATGCAACTTCATGTTAAGCAATTTTGTATTATCAACGAGCTTCCATTTTTTCAATGTGCAGTGAAAATTGGGGTTTGAGATTTGCTTGCCGCGCGAGACAATTCAAAGAAGGAAGGTGAACAGGGTTTGAAAAATGGATTTAGGTCGGGGTCGCTTTCTAGGCCGGGAATCCTCCTTATCTGCAGTAAATAAACCTGGAAGTTCATCTGCTTGCCTACCCTGATAATTCAGCGGAGAAGCAAATTAAGAATCTGATTCAGTTGAGGAATACTTAATATGAGATACTTTAGTGCATTAGTCTGCTTGGTAAAGCAGGATCATCATGTGACGTGATTGAGGGTCTCTTCATTTCTTATCATCAGATGAAAGACAAAAGTTAATATGTTATATCACTATGAAAAGTGCAGTCAATCTTACCTGAACAGCGTTCTTAAGTTGTCCCCAGCATTCCAAGCGATTGTACTTTGGTGCGCTAGAATGGAAGTATACCCAGACCAGTGCATCCATTAGCTCAGGATGCTTTCTGAAATGTAATGAATCGCCATGTAATACGGACTTGAGAACCTTTAACAAGTCAAATGAGTTGTTATAACCATGATACATAATTAAGATTTGACAAATAGAGAGCACACGTGCATCTATATATATATATATAGATATATCAGAAAGATTCGATCTTGACACACAATCTAGCATTAAAATAACTTGCATGTTACCAATCACAAGAGCTGTCGGAGGAATTCTGTTTCATATATGCAAGCTGCTGCAGAGATTGTTAAGAAACACTTACCAAAGGCATTTCTTTAGAAAAAATGTGGTATCTAATTTCAGCTGCAAGGTCTAAAATGAGATTGGGACCGCTCACATAGCAATGGATATGAAGACCCAACTCCCCATCAAGTTTCTTCCACTCAGCAACCACATCATCCTTGCTATACCACCCTCCTAACTGTCCGTTCAAGCATAATGTCACTGTTTTGTTCAGTCATTTAGAGGACTTGATTTTTGCAAGACCATCTGAGAAGTTTAAAATGAAAAAGATAAAAACAATAGGGAAGACATAAATCATAGGAACTCACACCTGGTCCAGGTTGATGACATTGGAGATGGTTAAGGTTAAATTTGCTGTGAAGTCACAATGAGATAGGATATAAGTCCTAGGGACAATTCCTGAATACTTATTCATATCCTCTCCCATTAGGACAACCTTCAGCTTTGAGGCTTCAAACCTTGCTGAAGGACCCAACAGCCTTACTGCCTACTGACACCCAAATAAGCAGTAAGTCAACTTTCATACCAAATTGCAACAATGTTAACGATTAGAAGGACAAAATCATCAAAAAGAACATAAGCACGATTATCTTCAATCTGAATCCTTGATATCAGTCTAATCATTGTACTTTTCATAAAATTGGGAACTGATCAATTGTTTCCCATCATTTTCTCCTGGAAAAGACTTTCATTTGCACTTACAACAACAATGAAACTATTTCTTCCGGAAAAAGACTTTCATTTACACTTCCAACAACAATGAAACTAACTCTTTTCCCATAAACAGAAAACTGTTAAATTTTCTGTTTTTAACTTCTTTCTTTTGCTTTCTAGATCATCAGAATTGGATCAATCTGATCAAAGAAAAGGTTTAGTTGTACTCAGTACTCTACAGTCTATGCATCTGAACACCAAAGATGTTGAAGCTCATAAATTATCAAGTAATCTGTCAGGGGGCAACTAGGGAAATGAATTCCTAGAGGTATCAGGTTATATAACTAGCTAAACTATCTTTAAATAATAACACTCTCTGTACATAAGATTCACACCGTCTTTTTTTCTTCGGTTATTCTGGAGGAGGTGGTTTACAAGCCGTTGAGCAAAGTCTCATTAACTCATTCAAAACATTATACAATTATTCAAAATTTAAAGAGCCTTATGGTATCACAGCGTTCACTGTTCAAGATAGGCCTTGGAGGAAAACTTGGCATTAAGGCATAAGTTGGTTCCTGTGAAGCCTAAAGACAGCTTGGCCGACGTGCAGTTTTCAATTTCATTCAAATTAACCTGAATGTTGCTTTCATAATTTTCCAGGCTTAAGAATATCGATCTATCTTCCTGTTGAACTGCATATAAAATTCAAACATTTGGGGGTTAAATTAAATAACCTTATTAGTCCAGATAATCATTCATATTTTTTCACAGTGACGAAAGAATATTTCTCCAAAAAACAAAAACATAATGGAAACAAGAAAGCAGAAAACAGAAAACCCAGCTACAAGCAAGAACAAACATATATGTTCTTCTTTCCATATAATTTTTCACTTGCAATTGCTCTTCTTGTCATTGAAAACCAACAATGCCATTGTATACCCAACAAGTTCGCCATGAAGAAGAAGGAGAAGAGAGTACCTCAGACACAAGAGTATTGTAGGAAGCTCTGGTAGAAGCGGTAACGGAGGAAAAAGCAACAGGCTTGGATCTTTCTGAAAGCTTGAAGATGGTGTTGATGGAAAGATCCCTCGTTGGTGATGGTGAAAAAGCACAATGACAGGCCATGGGGACATGCATAACAACTCCACTTTCCTTTTCTTCATCTTTCACTCCTTACCCCTACCATTGTCTTATCTCAAGCAAAGTCCAAAGTTGCAAGCTTGACAGACAGAGAGAGAGAGAGAGAGAGAAAGAGGGAAAGGAAAAGTTGGTATAGAGACGTGGAGAACTAAGGCTCGTGTTCATGTCCTGTGGACTCCGATTCATAGACCCCACAGGTCCTAAAATCTTTTTCAAGCCTTTCTCTCCACTTAACTGATAACTCTCCTCCTCGTGAGACGAAAAGAATAAAAACAACTAGAGCTAGAGTTGGCGATAGGGAGTGGAGAGGAAGCTGGAGGTGATGACAAGTCATCATCTTTTGGATGACGTGTGGATAACGTGTGGACGTCGCCTTTGATTGGGCCAATTATCGACTTTTCCAAGTGTGTTCATTTCTTTCTTGGGCCGAAGAAGATGCCCACTTGTTAATTTGTCAATCTTGATCATTCAACGTCGACGAGTGAATGGACCTATGGTTTGATGCCCTTATTTTCATACTAAAAAGTTCGACTAGTTAAATTGATTTATTGTAATTTGTTTTTTTTAGTTTTATTTATTTTAATAATTTTGTCGTTAAAAATTAATCAATTAATTAATTAATCAATCAATTTTTAGTAATTAACAAGTGCTTATAAATCAAAATAAATCAATTAATTTTTATTTAATAATCTATTTTTAATTAAACTTCAAATTTTTGATAAATAAGTACATTTTTTCTAATCATATCTTAAAATTTTTAATTTTATATAATTTTTAGCTAGTTTGATAACGGTTTAATACCAATTGAACATTTTAAACATTAAATATTTTGTCTTATCAATTTAACTTCCTGTGTGGTTTTTAAAACGTTGCTTATTTCCCATAGTTGCTAAAATTTTATATTTTCCAAATTTGCCACTAATACTTTTCAATTTAATAACTCAAATTATGGGTAAAAATATATTTTTCTACATATTTTAACTTTCAACTGTGAAAGAACTCAAATTATGTCTTACTAACTAGAGCAACGGTATGAAATCTGTATTATATTGGTCGAAAAATAGTATTTAGTATCGGGTTTAAATGCTGGTTAGTCCGACCAGTCACTATTGGTACCGACCGGTATTATAAATACCTGCCATATATTGGTTAGTATCAAAAATTTTAAAAAACATAGAGACTAAGTTGCAAAATTTTCAATTTTTTTAATTTTCCCGCCACCCTTCTTTCTTTTAAATATTTTTTAATTTGTTATTTAGTTAAATTTTATTATAATTTTTTAATTTTTATTTTTAAAATAAAAAATATTTAATTACTAAAAATAATTATACATTAAATAAAAATTAAAAATAAATTTTTTATTTAAATTATTTTAATATTTTATATCATATTTATTAATAAAGTATCAATAAAAAATTAAATTTTAAAAATAAATAATTTAAAAATTATTATTTATAAACTAATATTTATTTTATATATTTTTAATTATTAAATCAAA
>JANQBM010000002.1:7491940-7521569 GCA_025594535.1 Erythroxylum domingense | reverse complement strand
TTAAATGTGTTCATGATATTGATTGCAAATGAATGTTGAACTATGTTGTGTTGATATTGAGAAATGCTTATGACTTTTGTGAAATGAAGAATTGTGATAAATGAGTGTTATGTTCTGAAATGATTATATGATATTCTTGCATTCAGAATGTACTTCTAGAATTAATTAAAAAGTGATTGTATTTTTAAATGCTTCTTTTATTATGATGCAAATTTTAGAATATGAGCTATAGCTCTGAATAAAGCGTTACTTTGATTGAGTTGAATGTTATTCGTTGATATATATGTGTTCTGTTTTGAGTGAACATATCGATAATGGTTCACTCACTGAGTTTGCAAATTCATCAAAACTGCACCATTGTTTTTCAGGTTTAAGAGAAATCTAGCCAATCTAGTTGAAATAACTTCTGCATTTGGATATGGGTCAATGTCGAGATCAGTTGTACCTGCAAATGTCTTAGTTATGTTGTATCAAGGATTGTATCTCTCAACTGTTATATAATGGACATGTGAATTTTGGAAATACAATGACATTTGAGACTGTATATGTTTATGAATAAAAATAGAACAATATGATTAATGGAATGTTTTATGTTATGTGCGATGAATTAAAAATTATTAAAAAAGAATTGATTTAACTGGCTTAACGTGTCATTTTTGTAGAGTATATTCTCGAATATCCTTCGGTATGTTAGGTATATGCTTTATAGGAGTGGCATGTTACATAATGAATCCCAAAAATTACATTAACAACCAAGATTTCTCATAACACTAACAATATCCTAAAAAATAGGAGTTATTGACTGGAAAAAAACAAATTCTAGTTATTGACTTAAACTAATTCTAGTTATTGACTTAAACTAATCAAAGAAAACTTCAGTGGCAGTCCTGAAGCAAATTATTAACACATAGAATAGTTGTCAGTATAAACCACACTGATCCTTTCTTACGACGCATCGTGTGTAATTGTGCTTAAACAATACGTTTTGTGATTAATGAGGCGAATAAGACACAGCAGAACTCAATGAGTGGGCATATTGGTCCTACCACTTCGGTAAGGAAGCATTCCACCTGCTTCCAACTCCTCTTGTCACAAACAAGCCCTGCATTCCATAAACTCAAGATTATAATATTTCCGACATTCCTTTAACTTGGTACTGCATTTTAATATCAAGCAACAATTGAGGTTCATAATCTTATACAGAATGACTACTTACTTGCTTCTAAGAACAATGAATAGTCCAACATTGTGCCTTTTGGAGGTTAAAGTGCACTATGCGCTCATTATACCAGAGTTTGCTTATTAAACTCTAGTCTTTCTGCATCAATGTTTGTGATATTAAACTGTTAACTTTGTTGGCAAAGTTGTGCACAAAAGTGTGTCACTATGATTTGCTTTGGACTTGTTTAAGCTGCCTCTCACTTTGAAGTTTCATGGTTCTCGTAGCTTGTCCCCTAAAGGGCAGTTCCTCAGGTTTGAATGATTGGAACTGATCAACTAAGATAATATACTAATTGGATGTCTATATATAGGGTTGTTCTTCCTTACACTAGTACTTTCATCACTGATGCAAGCCCAACAAGAACGACTTGTCATTAGCAGAAGGTTAAAGCATTAGTTCCCCAACTAAGGAGGGGTCCCATGTCCTTACACAAATCCCTTAAATTCCTTACTCTCTTGCACACAAAGAAAATGAAAGCATCAACATGAGCTGCTCAAGAGTTTAGTATTATGAAAATGTACCATTGTCTGCCATTGACACACATTTCCTCAAATGGACAAGTTGGCAGTCTCCATACATTACTCAACATGTCTGCTGCCAAAGACTATCTAAAGCTGCTGTTTTGAAATGCCAAGGAGAGAACTCCTCAAAGCATCTCCTCATTCGTCAACATGTTAGTTTCTTGGAGGCAAAAATGCCTGCTCTTCACTCTCCTAGCTTTCATTGTTCTTTCAGATGCATCACGATTACCTAAAGGGTATTGGGAACAGATGTTGCCCAAGAAGCTACCTACTCCCACCTCTTCTCCCTCCAAAGGCACCAATTCTGTGGCTAAATTGTCTTCCACAACTATCGAAACTGATAAGTATCGTCCATCATCAGACGGGAAGGCATAGTTTCTTTTTCACGGATCAGGAAGGTTGATCTTCGAGTTTTGAACGAAGGAAGCATGCACGCAGAGGATGTAAATTGGTCTTACCATGATGTTCGTATCACCAAGCTTCATAGCCAACGTCTTGAAGGGCTTCTTAACTTCTCTTAGGATCACCCATTGTAGATTGAGCTAATGGAGTAGACTATAGACAATCATTTCATCATCAAGAACAAGCATGAGACATGAGAGATTCCAGACCGAAGAAAGAAATATGAAGAGGTCGGATTCCAAAAAACGAGAGCGTAGATCTTCTAGATCATATTGACGATGCAGATTTGCATACTTCAATTGCAACTTGAATCATCTCATGTAATCTGTACATGTCCAACTTACTTAAATATGGAAAGCTAGCGAAGCTATTTCTTTTAACAATATACAGGTCGATTATTTGTATGAATAAAATTTTAATTTGAAGAATTTCTTATATTTTTATCCGAAATTCTTATGATAAGTAGGATTTATGATTTTTGGTAACTTATAGTAAAATATTTTTTAAAATTTTAGTATTATTTTTGGATTTCAGGTTACCAAATTGGTTTCGAAACAAATATAAGACTAGACTTCTACGTCATTTCTGCTAGGTTCCATGAAAAAGAGTTCAATAAACATAGATTAGACTTCATTTTCTAGAGAACCAAAAGGAAAAGGCACTTTTTTCTCATTGGATGTTTGTATGACATAAACAAATTCATTTTATGAGTAGTTATATGCGAAGAATCCTCAAAGCATATTATGCCATAAACTAGCCTCTACTAACATATTGTTTTTCGCATGGACATTTTAGTTTTCTAAGTTTCATCTAGTCTTCTGTAATATAGGTTTTGGGGATTGAGAAGAGTTGGCGTTGGTAGGAGGTAGGAAGTAGGAACAGAATCCTAAAAACTATCCCAGAATCTTTGATGTCTGAGCCTGGATCAATGGCCCATGAATCTCCGTTCATTTATCGCTGGACTTTTCTATTTGGAAACCTTCTCTTATTAATCGTTATAACTTGGAAAGCCTGGTCTTTGAGCAACTAGACCTGGCCTGCGGTCTCTGTACATGTGCATCTGTTTTACCATATATATTCGTTTTACACACACATCAAGCCTTTCCATAACCAAAATTACTTTAATAATAAAAGGCAAATCGGACATAAGCAATACAATTGTAAGTACAATCCATCATTATAACAAATGAAAAAGAAAAGAATCCAATCAAAACTTCTTCATACATCATTAATCTGATCTAGTGGTCACTGAGTTCGTGTTCTTGAATTTGTTAAAGAATAATCATGCAAGTATAAAGCAATTCAACAGGCATAGACACTGTTCAGAGAAATATAAAACAATCCAAGGAGATGAGAGGATTGTCTATGTCCTCTATTGGGGAAGAGTCAGCTCCATTCTGACCTAAGGCTGCTTCAACAGCTATCTCATCTATTTTAGAACTCACTCGATGAATGCAAGTCTCTCTATTCCTCATATGACTTGAATCAAAATATGGACTGGCCAGCCTCAAATTTTCCCTTCTCAGAGATGAAGTAATTGAATTAGTACCTGGTGGCACCTTGGAACCTGCAAAGCGTTTTGAGCTACTGATTTCCTTTGGCTGAATTCCCCAGCTATATTCTCCATTAAATCTCCTGCTTGGAGACGGCGACCTCAAGGTTCTGCATGGTTGTGAATATGATGAATAACCAAGTCTCTCAGGCTCTCTTCGGAAACTCTTTTGGCGAGTTAATGTGGAAGGCGAGTTCTGTCGAGCTCTTTGCTGCGGTATAGGTCCAATGACCCTTGCTGGAAATGACTGCTTTGTTGGTGGCACAACTTGTTGAACAGGTGACATTAACAATTGAGAACGCTCCTTGATTGAATTGATGCGAATCACGTGGGGATTCTCCTTGACGCATGACCACAAAAATTCGTCTGAGAAAGGCCTATCTTTAGAGCTCAAGACCAGTGAACCACTCGAATGGGATGAAACTGAGCTACTAGTTGTAGATGAAGCAGTGCTAGTTTTGCTGATGTTGGTGCAAGTGAAAGGAGCAGAAGAGGTTGAATTGGATGGTGAAGGTGGCGAAGGGGATATCTTGTTTGATGTAGGAAGTGGCGTTTTGGTAAGTTTTGGACCTTGTGAGATGACAAGCTTGTCCTGGACATGGTTACGTTCTTCAATGAATTGCTTCTTAGGTCTGCTTTTACTAATGCAACAACCCATCTTGGGAGGGCTTGAATTGTACGAGGAAGCAAAACTTAGGACAGGAGCATAGGAAAAATAGAACTTGGGTAAGGACATATTTATATAGTCTTGGAAGTGGGAAAAGTGAGGTAAAGTATAAAGATGATGGCTTTTCGCTTTACAATATTCTCTCTTTTCAGGTTTTGAATTTGATTGCCGGGTATTAAGTCCGTTGGATAACGGTTATCTACACACCAATATGATGACGGCTTTATAAATAGATGCCTCAAAATAACTTTTGGAGTAAACTAAATCTTGTAGGGCTACTGCAAAATTCCATCTTTTAATATATAAACTAAATGTGAGAGGGTTGATGTTTTCTTTCTGGCTCTGTGTTATTCTTTCTCATATTCAACAGAAGGGTTGTTTTCATGCACGATGATTGAATAAAAAATGCTTGAATTTGAAGTTGTAGACCTTTTTCTTTTTCTTTTGTTGGTAGAAGAATTGAATTTATAAAATTTAGAAAAAGCTTAAGAATTTAAAAGATTTGAATGAAGAATATTCCTGAAGTAAAATTATAAAGTGAAGAAGCTTTTCACCTCCTAAAATTGAACATCTTTGTTTTGATATTATCTTAATTGGATCACATATATTATTAAGAGATCTTAAAATATATTATTATCATTTTATAAAAATTTGTATTAAGTTCAGACAAATTTGATCTCAAATCCACATGATATCCAAGCTTTCGGTGAGATGAAAGTTGACTAATATGCCAAAAGAGATAGTTAGGATTGTGAAGGAGTTAAATCTCAAATCAAGCTCGATTAATTGCGTAATTATCAAATTTAAACTTGGGTCTCAACTTATACTGAACTCGTTTACTATAAATTGTTTGGGTTTAATAAAAAATGGTTTAAAAAATTCATTTTAATTTAATTTGTATTGAAAATTAAATACTACTTTAATATAATATATCATCATCGCAAATAACTTATAATCAAGTGTTAAAAAACTTGTAAATAATTAATTAATAAACAAGAATGAGTTTAATCCTACTGATTCAAGCTCCACTTATTTATTGCACCAGCTTCAAATTAATTTTTGAATTGTAATATTTATTTTAAGAAGTTTCTAAATTATCTTTAATGAAACCCAAAGACAAAACTTTAGCTTGGCTTATTTGTAACTCTTTTGCTAGTTTAATTAAAAATTGAGCGTTATTGGGGTGTCTAGACAAAGACAATTGGATCAGTAAAGTTGAAAAAGAATATTATAGCAATTGATGGAACCAACTATTTCTATTTTTTGGCTAAAATTATTTCTTTTTAACTAAAAACTTAAATCACAAAGCAAAAAGTTTTATACAATAAGACAAGTTTTGTTTTGTTTTTGTTTTTGTTTAGTTAAATGTAAATTTACTCTTGAAAAAGATTCAAGCAAACGTTGTACAATTGGGATGATTGGGCCAAGTAAATTCTTCCTCTTCCTTAGGCCCAAACCACAGCTCTATGTATATTATCTCAACTTCGCCGTTTGGTTTTGGGTCCCTTCTTCCACTCTCTGCCTAATTTTTGTTTTTTATGCCTGTTGTGAAATAATATGGAGATATTAATCTTTAATTTTGTATTTATTTGACACAATTGGGATACGCAGGAAGCTACTTTAAAGTTTTTAAATATTAAAATTTTTGTTTAAGTCATATGAACTGTTAAAAGATTTCTAGCGTGAATTTAACACTTTAGACCTTAAAACGAGATTACACTTATCATTCGGGTTTAAAATATCCAAATATAAAATAATTTAATTTATAGTTTAATTTCGGACTAAATAATCTATTAATATCACCCTCCACTTTATATTGGAAGTAAGAATATTTCTGTCATAGTTTTACATTTGACAATTTCTTACCTCTTCTTTTACCTACTAAAATCCAAACCTCTGACATTTCACTGTTTTATATAATCGGACTTTCCTAGCCTATGCTGACAACAACGGTTCCACGAGTCTTTGATTTGACAGTATATACTGCGACGTCAGCACTCAGCATGTACATGCAATCACAGCACTTGACTGATTCATCTTGGCTCCCTCTTGTCTGTCGTCATCAGCCAGTTCATCTATTCACATTGACCTTTACCTTTATTATCATCGCCTATTCATAGTATTCTAATTCTAAGACTAAGACACCAGCATTCGTCTGTTTATTTTTTAGGGTTTTATTTATTAAATAAATAAATGTTTATAAAATAGGATAATAGTAATAAGTGATCTGTTCCCTTTATTATTAGCCACTCCAACAAATTAAATTCAAGATTTCCAATAATTTGCCAATTTTTTTGACATCAGTTATTAACCAAAAAGACCAACTAACTCTAAGAAAACATCTTTTTAAGGAGTTGCTTGTTCAGTGTTACGCCTGAATAAGTTAATTCACTTCTTAACTACTCCCTTATTTTTCAAAGTCACTCCGGGCCAGGCCTCTAGCTCCAATCAATCTAGACTGAAAAGGACAGAATTTGCTTTTAGAAAAAATAATATAGTAAGGGTCAAAAAGGCTTCGACGACTTTATCCTTGGTTTGATCTCCTCCGTCTCTAATTGAAAAACGAGCCCAAATGGGTGAGGAAGAGGACAAGCACACGTGCATATCTGCAAAAACACATCCATGTGCAAGATCTGTGCTGTGTTCTAGTATTATTGGAGCGTGTCGTTAAGACAATCGGAAAAGTAACCGTATTTGTTGCGTCTTGAAGAATACTACAAAACAAGGACTTGGGTGAGACCCCACCGCCACTTAATTTCAGCGACCGACCACATCTTGTCTTTCCTCTGTATTCTTTACTAACTAATCGCCCCTCACTTGCCCCCTTCTTACACAAAATGTTCGGCCTCTGAAGTTTGTAGGCTCTCGGTTCGTCAAGTGTTTGGGGTTGGTTTCTGGTGGGTTGAGCCGAGATTGATCTACCAGGTTATTTAAACTTCGCAGCAACGGAGAAAGTATAAATTTATACTTAGACACTAGCAGCAAAAAGAAAATCACAAAACCCATCAGAAATAGCCATAATGGAAGCGAGGCGAATGATGCATTAATTAATGTCGCTAGGGCGGGGATTAATCATCGTCGATGATTAATCTTCATTGAGAAGCGTGTAAACTTTTCGTAGAAAGCGAAAGAGCCTTTGGGGGAAAATGAAACAACGGAAATCGAGATACAACCCATCATTACTTTCCGATATAACCAACCAAGAGTGACAAAAGTGTACAACAAATTTCAGTGGGAATTTGATACTTTTGCAGGTGTGATGATCTTCGTGCAGCAATCGGGCTGATTGATGGAACCTCCAGGGCAGCAAGATGCACAGAACGAAGCCATGGACTGGACTACCAAATCAAACATCATTTTCTTCACCGACTTCCTTTTTTTGGGAAACACACTTCCATTCTTGGGTTTGAACAGTGGCCTCAGCTCATCAACTCTTACATTCTTTTCTTTCATTGCGCTCTGCTTCATCTCCATCTCCATGTCTGACTCTTTCCAATAATTCGTCTCTGTTAATTATCTTTCTGTGCTCTTTATATACTTGGATAAAGCCCCCGTCTTCTAAAAACTCTCTTTTATAGCCAATCCGTAATGCTGTTTTCAGGAATCTGACGTTTATTTGTGCGCGTGAAATAAACTCTGACAGCCAATTGATATTGAGCCATAGTGGGAATTGGGAAGGTTACGAGATCATGACAAGTGTCAGGCAGACAAAGGTTAGTCAATATCCCACTGGCACTAATTCCTCATCTTCATCATCACCACAGTCAACCGATGCCCAAAGTTGCATCTTTTGGCTGCTCTAATTTACCTTACTCGAAACACTAAAGCGACATGCTTTTTCTAAATGTAGAGATTGAAAACACTAAAGGGGAAACATGACAAATTAAGACATCATTAACGAGACTGAGGTTGGAAAAAAAACCCAATTAAATCATTAACGAGATTTAGATTAAAAAAAAAACCGAATTAGTCTCCTCGCTTTTAAACGACCTAATAATAATAAATTAACAGGCGTATAGTTTTGAAACTATTTACATAAAGAGTGTATTTCATTATTTTGTCAATGCATCTCTTCTTTTATTATTTAAATATATGTTTGTCATTAAATTTTATGTTCTATTTTATTTTATTTAAGAGAGAATTTAAAAGTCAGAGTGATTAAAGTTCAACATGACAAAGCACCACAACTCCGTAACTACTTACTATTAACTGAACATAAAAGAAGTACACTTTTTACTTACATATCTTGAAGTTATGCCCACTATTTCCCCATTTCCGTTTAGCTAATTAAGAAGCAACAAAGTTTTCGGCATCCAAACTTTGCTATTTCCGCAACAAACGGTTTTCTTTTTTAAATTATCAACATCCAATGTGACTTGGTGACCAAGTATTCCTTACCTGAAAACGAAATATTAAAAAACGAGTTAACTTCAGTTCTTTCACCCGCCTGTTGTGTTAACTATTAACCTATCTATGTCGTTTTCCCTGAGAAAAGAGACATTAGTAGTTAATGGATTATGTGGAAAAGTCAGTTGTTCACACCCGCACGGACAACCCACGCCAAAACATTGGAATGGACTCGTGAGAGCAGAAAGAAAGAGAGAGAGAGAGACCAGAGAGGGCAAAGAAAAATATAACAAATTAAATTAATTAAGCACAATATTAGAGGAATGCCTCTTCAATCCATAAGAATTTTAACATACAATTAAATTAATAATTTTTAATTTTCTTATATAAAAAGAAATTAAGCACACTTGTGGGCATCCAGGAACTATCGGGAAAATTCCGACGGCCACCATCGGCATTAAATAACGTCCATCCGGTCCCAAAATGCGAGACAGTTTCCCGCGCGTGCGACAATAAATGCGTACGTTTTATTATAATCCAGCTGGAAATTTTGTCATGCCTGGCTGCCGCAAGAAAGTAGAGAGAGTCACCTACTTCTTCAAGTATATAGCAGTACTTTTCACTGCAATGACTTTGGCAAATGAGTGCTTCAATGAATTTTGACAATCCTTAAATTAACACTGCGTCTTTAATGTATGAAAGCTCTCCATCTATAAAACAGGTCTCTGCATTATGCAATCGCATGGGAGGTGTGGATAACACGTGTTTTAGTCTTCCGCGGGCACACGTGGGTCCAATAAATGATATCCTTAAAATCTTCTGATGATTTTGTGCTTTGTTCTCTAAAAACTTCTTTTACTCGGTCATACAAGGAGTTATTACATTGGTTTGGATTTCCTTTTTTCAAAGCTTTACTTCCATTCTTAATTACTACTCTTAACATTAGAGAAGGCATCATCATCTATGCCTTCTGCGCGAACGTATTCACAATTATCTAACCGCACACTTCTTCAAAACATCTCACAGTGATAATTTATGTTATCACAGCTTGTGCACCTACAAAAGTGAGACTTCTAGAACCTAACCCGCTTCATTCGATTTATTTAATGATGTTTTGCCTATTATTTTAATCATGTTACTTGTTTCGTTTGGTCCATTCTTCTGGATCATCTAATACATTAGGTTCTAGGACAAAAGAAAAACGATTCAGATTCTACATCGTCCTATAAGCTAATGGGAAAAGTACCTCGTAGAGGTATTGAATGTTCTTATAGAAGAACCACCATATAAAGAAAATAGAAAAAGGCTTAAATTGACATGGAAAGATGAATCGGGACTATCTGGTTACGTAGAATAAAAATAAACCCAATTAAGAATATTTTGCGTTCCTTAACGATAGAAAATGGTTATCTGACTTTGTTTTTTTACTCTAATTTGTTTCTTTTATTTGTTACTGTTTTCAGTTTTGAACTTAAACATTAAGATAATATTCGAGTTTGTCATTATCTTTTTAACTTGAGTACATTTGATCTTTCAGACAGGTTTGATTAATTTTACTTTAAAATTTAATATCGCATGTGCCCAAAACATGATCAACTTTAAATTCCTTACTAGAAGAATGGGGGAGAGGTGGATCAAGGAACAAAGATACAAGAGACATATTAGACTCTGTCCAGACCCGCTAAAGGTAGATAACAGTTCTAGCTCATGGAGTAAATGCTTTTAGTCCTTGGCAATTTTTTTTAATCTATTTTCCTGAGTGGTAAAAGAAAGGCAATTACAAAGAGACCCGTCTTGTTGCCAATGACCGCACAAGACCCCATGTATTAGCGAGAGAGAAAGGTGAATCAATTCCAAAAGGAAACTTCCTAGCAGGATCGCAGTACAACCCATATTAGGTAGGAATCAAGATCATTAGTAATTACCTTTTTCTAGTCTAGTGAATCGACAACATGACCAATATATATATATGTTATGCCACCGTCAAAACAGACAAGGCTGACGAAGATTGATTTTACAGTTACAAATCTTTATTATTCTACAGGGAAAGTTCCCTCAAATAACTTGTATATATAAATGTTTTCTTCACAAATGAAAAATACAAAAAAGTTCTTAAATTTTCTTTACGGTATCAAAACTCTGATTTGTATTTATTTTTCTTTTTTGATTCCTTTCAATTATTAATTAGTTTTTCATCAACTAACTTATCATAAAAGTACTTAAATGAAAGTGTATCGCATATAATTTTTTAAACATATCATTCAAACCATTCAAAATATAAGACATAATCTGTGCATTATTTAGAGGGATAAATGCCTAATTTTGACCCAAACGTTGTTTTATTTGATCAATTTAGGGTCAAACATTTTAACTTACTCAATTAAGGTTTAAACTTTATCGAATCTACTCAATATTAGGCTATTTTAAATGAAAACTTGGCAGTATCCTACATGTGCCGTTAAATTTGACATATGACCCTTTTACTTTGCTATTCCTTGCTCTTTGTGGTTGCTTCCATACATATGACCCTGCTAGCTACCAAGTTTTGGTCTTTTTCATATTTTTACAGGAAGGAAATAGAAATGGAACCACCAAAAATTTGCAATTTTCTTTACAACCTCCAATATTGATGATTTCAAGTTTAGAAACTAAATTTTATTTATAAAATAAAATTAAACATATGTTTACTCATAATAAATATTATTCATTGTGTACATATAAACAATAGAAAAACGTGACAAAAGAATCATATACTTAGTCTTACCTTAACTTCCAGAAAAAAAACAAAGCTTCACCATCAAATTCAAAGCCTCCTCACCTTCACAATATCATATATATAGTAATTTGAGATCAGCATTTTACTAATTTCTAACAGAAAATGGCCTTTCCCTTTGGTTGCTTCCTCTTCAATTTGCAATTTCACAAGCTTACCTCTAAGAAACCAAGACTTGTTGCTTGTTCACAACCCTAAAGTCTCCGGCCAGACAATAACCCATAGATTTGGGAACTACCAACTTGCTTTATGGGACTATAATTACATCCAATCACTAACAAGTGATTTCTTGGTAATGTCTTCTTGTTGCTTTCATGCTCTCTTCTAGGTGTTGTTGGTACTTTAGTTTTTATTTGTTTGCATAGGTGGAGTCGTCTACAGAACAAATCGATAAGCTCAAGGAAGATGTGAGTGCGATGCTAGGGAATAAAACAATGAATCATTTAGATCAGTTAGAACTGATTGACACGATTCAGGGACTTAAGTTTATTTATGTTTTCGAAAATGAGGTAAGAACCATATTGGAGAGAATTTACAACAATAAGAAGCATATAGTAATACTTCGTCGAATAATGATATGTACCCTAAAGCTCTCGAGTTCATACTCTTAAGATAACACGATTTTAAGGTTTCGTAAGGTATGAGGAGAGATTTTTCATATCATGTGCAATGAGCTCTTCATCATCAATCTAATATATATAATAAATTGTAGAGATTTTTGACATCTTTAAGGATAATCAACAAAAGTTCAAAGCATGCTATGTGAGGACAAGAGATAGTAAGTATGAGGCATCATTCCTCGCAGAAGAAGGTGAGAGCATCTTGGAGATGCAAGAGATTTTGCAAGGAAGAACCTTGAAGAGTATGTGAACTACAACAAAGGTGATTACATTCCCATGTTAGCTAGTCATTCCCCGGAGCTCCCATTACATTGGAGAATGCCAAGGTTGGAAGCCAGGTGGTACATAGATGTGTACTAGAAAAACAATCCATGAATCCTATGCTTCTTGAATTTGCAAAAATGGAGTACAACAGGCTTCAAAAAGTTCACCAGGAGGATCTGAAACGAGCATCCGAGTAAGCTTGTGTTCCTATGCATTCGACATATTAAAATCTAAACAATTCACTTCTCAAAAGGTGTTGTTTGCTTTTTTTAAAGTGGTCTCTTTGCACAGGCTTCAAAGAAAAACTACCATTTGCAAGACATAGGATAGCTGAGAGTTTCATGTGGACAACTGGGGATGCAACGGAACCAAAGTATAGTTATTTTAGAACACAAAGCACAAAATACAGTCAATTGGGTACAATAATTGATGACATTTATGATGTGTATGGCACCTTGGATGAACTTGAGCTCTTCACATCTGCCTTGAAAGGTTAGTGTAATCGTTGTATATTTAAACTGAATCAGAACAATTCTAATTTGAGTTTAAGAGAATATGATAAATGGGATATTTTTATTTGGTTTCAGGTAGGATATAAACATGATGAACCAACTTATGTATTATATGAGGCTAACTTTCTTTGTTCTAGTCAATTACGTAAATCAAGTGGCTTACGTTGCTCTTCGGTATCATGGAGTTGACATCACCTACTACCTTAAGAAATCAGTACTAAACTTCATCTTTCACAGTATTAATCTGCATATAGGAATTAAGTGTATAATTACTTTCATAATATGGCTATCTATTGCTTTTAGTGGATAGATTTATGTAAATCTTACTTAATGGAGCACAAGTGGTATGTTAGTGGATGTAAGCCGACGTTGCAAGAGTATATAGACAATGCATGGATATCTGTAAGTGGTCCTTTGGTTCTAGTCCATATATATTTTCTAACAGGCAAATCCAATCACAGACAAGGTTATGGAATCACTTATGGAAGATGGGTACCCTAATGTCATCAAATGGCCGTCAATGAGTTTTAGGCTAGTTGACAATCTTAGAACATCTTCAATATTGAAAACCTAAATTTTTTTGTTTATGTTCAAAGTCTACAGGTTTTCTATACCATTTTTATTTTCTTTTTATGGATGTTTTAAATAGTATAAGTTACAAGGATGTGATGTTCTTAAATCAGTCCAATGTTACATCCACGAAATATGAGCTTCTAAATAAGAAAGTCGTGAACAAATACACTATCTGATCAGTGAGACATGGAAGAAGAGGAATACGAGAGGGCTCTCAAACCTAAGCACTTTGTCCCAACTCTCTCGCTCTCTAATTTTTCATTTTTCATTTAACGGTTAAGGCCAAGGGACGAGTTAGTGCATGTGAGTTTTGTGTTGGACCTCCAAAATAATAACAACACGTATATGACATTGTCAAGTTTTCGTCCAAAATAACCTAATATTGAACAGACTCGATAAAATTTAGATCTTAATTAAGCAGGTTAAAATGTTTAGCCTTAAATTGATCGAATCAAAAAATGTTTGGCCCAAAATTGTGAATTTAGCCTTATTTAAAGTGTCCAATTAGAGCTATGACATTAACTAAAATTTTCAACTAAAATTTTCAATTTACTCATAAATGACATAGCTCTAATTGGACACTCTAAATAAGGCTAATATATCTATCTATCTATCTATCTATCTATATATATAATATTACAATCTTACCTTCCATTCAAGAAATGGAACCCACCTCATTTAGTAAAGTTCATAAGCATCTTTATTGGTGCGATGCTATGAATGAAGAATTTTTAGTCCTATAAAAAAATACACCTAAGTTTCTTATCTTTTCTCTCTTACACAAGATATTATTGGATATAAAAGAGTGCACAGAATTAAAAGAAATCCTGATGGCTCTATTGCTCACTATAAAGTTTATCTTATGACAAAAGAGTTTCATCATCATCTTGGAATTGATTATACTAGAACCTTCAATCTTATTGTTAAACATGCTACTATTTGTCTTATACTTGCAATTGTTATAACACTTGGATTAGTTTTGAATTAGTTGGATATAAGTTTTTTTTTGTATTTTTTATATAATAACCTTAAGATTTTATTGATCCATGATATCCAACTAATGTCCACAAATTGAACAAATCAATTTATGGATGAGCTAATGTCTACAAATTGAACAAATCAATTTATGGTCTTCCTTAAGCTCATTGGGCACGGTAAAATGAACTTCAATCGTTTCTAATTACCTAATGGCTTCATCAATTCTAAAAGTGACACTTCTCTTTTTATTAACAATGTGAGAATTTGTACTATCTACCTACTTTTGTATATAGATAATATTATACTCATTAGAAATCATTCAGCCAAAATTCAAAAAGTTCATACTTACCTTTATAATCATTTTTCCCTAAAGATTTTAGCCAACTCAACTACTTCCTAAATGTTAAAACGGCTAGATTTTTTAATGGTATGTTCTTATCTCATCGACAATATATCATCGTTCTTTTAAAGCACACTAACATGCATGAAGCCAAAGAAGTTAGCACTACTTTGTCTCCATTTATATCACTCAAATCTCCTAGATATGATCCAATTGAGTATCAATGAGTAGTTGGTTCTTTTCAGTACCTTTCTCTCATATGACTTGATGTTAGTTATGTTATCAATAAACTAGCTCAACTAATATACAAATCAACATGTAATCACTGACTTGTTGTAAAGACACTACAACAAACATGATATTTAGCGACGAAAATAAACGTCACTAAACAATAAAAAATCGTCACAAATACTCATTTACGACGAAAAAATATCGTCGCTAAATCCCTATAGCAAAATAAAATCCATAACGTTTTCCTAAAGTCGTCGCAAAAAAGGCTTTCGACATAAATAATTTGTCGGTAAAACGTATAGCTGACGATAATAAAGAACGTCGTACATAATTTTGTGTGATTTTTTTATTTTAATAGATAAAAGTTTTTTCCTACGAAACACAAATCGTAGGTAATTATGTTTAGTGACGATTCTGTTTTGGTAGCAGAATAGTTTTAGCTACTAATTTTTTATTGTAGGGAAATATTTTTAGAGAAGTTTCTGTAAACATAGGTGAAAACTTTTTATGACAAATTAGATTTTGGTAGCTAATAGGGTTTTGTAACGAATTTCTTTTGGTAGCAAAATACTTTTAGCTACTAATATATGATTGTAGCAAAATGTTTTAAGCGACGTTGCTGTATATGTAGTTAATGACTTTTTGTGATGAATTTTTTTGGTAGCTAATATTATTTAGTGACAATGTTTAATTTTGAATTTAATAATTATTATAATTGTTAAAAATGAATTTATTTTAATTTATTACAATTTTAAGAAATTTTGAAATATTAACATTATTTATTTTATAATTAATGTTAGTGACATATTTTTAAAATAATAATAAATTAAAATTAAACAAACATTAAAAATGGAATGTATTTCATTAAAAAATAATTACAAGTCAAATATATGACTCCTCATCCTCCTTACTGCTACTGACATATGCTGAGCCTAACAAATGCTTTACCATCTTTTTAAGCTTGTTAATTTCTTTTAGTCCACGATTTAACTTGTCTTCTGTACATTGTAATTTTGTCTTCAATGCCTGGTTCTCCTCTTGAAGCACAGTGACATATGCTGGTCATGACGAAGAGGCACTAACAGGCTTAGGGCCATATTGAAGACCTTTGATATAGCCGGATCGTGTACCAAGGATATTGTTGCAAATGTCATCGACATTTGGCTCATTTCCCTCAGCCAATGACGTCTGCAACAACTCCTACATCTTGTCCTATAATTTAAAGTAGAAAATCGAGTTAACTAAGAAATTATTACTTAATATTATATAGAAAAATAAATTGTAATATTAATTTATTTGTACTTACATAATTACTTTGTGTTTCTTCAAACGTTCAGCCTTGACTTTTCTTGTAGTGTGTGTGCTTGTACAATGTGATCCTATCACACTATTGCCTTTGGAGTTGTGCTTAACTCTATAATATGAATTTAATAAAATATAACCAATTAGAATTTATTGTATTAAAAATAGAATAATAAATTGAAGATGTTACACTTACAAATTCCTGTCAGACGACGACAAATGATCTGGAGCTAGTGTTACGAGGAGTCTTCATTTTTGCTCTATTGGCCTTGGCTTTCTCACACTTTTCCTAAATTAAGAGAAGTAGTTATGAGATGTTTAAACATAATTAATGGAAGGTAATATGGAGAGGGGAAAAAACCTAAAACTTCATTGAAGCCTAATAATCACACATTTCATTCCAATTTTCTTCAGTCACCCATTTCAGAATGTGTCTCCTTGCCTCTTTATCGGAAGGAAAAGACTGATAATATTTATGAAGTCGATATCGATGATCCTTCACCCTTTGTTTCAACAGTGAACTAACACTGCTTGAAATCTCAGACGTGTCAATATCAACGATATAGAACTTCATCTGTGAAAACATGTATTAGATAATTTATTATTTTAGTTAAGTAAAATTGCAATACATATAATGAAATGAATTGAAATATTACCGAAACTTCATCCAAAGCATTTTGCAGCAAGTTGTCTTCCTTCAACTGCCTAACATGCTGAAGGCAAGGTAACTCATTCCTCACATCGACGTCCAACTCACTGGCCAATTTTGTAGCTTGGATCTTATCCATTAGGCGCCATTTTGTGGCGTCAATAGTCACTGACAACTTGGTATTCATTGCAACATTCATCCGTTGCAACTCAACTCCTTTTGTCTTACCTCTACCTCGTTTTCTGAGGCTAGTATTAGAACCTAGAAAAAACATAATGATAAAAACACACTAAACATGTAATGAAAGCATAAATGTAAATATGTTTGGTTATCAACAACATATATGAAGATCCTTCATGACTACCAGACAATGTTGGTAAATGTTGTTGTTGTTGACTTTCCTCATTCGATGATGCAATTGCTGGTTGTTTTATAAGAGAGACTTCATCACCCGTTACCACCCTCTTTCTTTTGTTTCGACCAGGTGCTATTATAATGAACCTATGTAAAACATCAACAACATCAGAAAATTATCTTCTTAAAATTTCAAACAACAAAAACAATTTATTTACAGAAATCGTCATGATTAAGATTTTGAAAATCATCAACATTCACCAAAAACACAACTGAAACATTAAAAATATGCTTATAGTCATCGTAAATTAACATAACCACAACATCAACAACATAAGACCTATAATTGTCTTATTAACATTTGAAACAATACAAACAATAAAACTTTCATTCAATCATCATGATCAAGATGAAGAAAAGCATCATCATTAAGTACATTATTGTTTGATTCTTATGTACAATTTTCTTGGTTTTGGACTAAATGTGGTGGGCAGGGAAAAATACACTTAAGGATGCCACACAAATTGTGCGATTGGTGACTCTAAGCAAAAAGAGGAACACAGAATCTGCAAAATAGTATGGCCATGGAATTGGTGAACAACAAAATCTATTATAAATAAATTGAAAACTATGAATTAAAGGTTAAACGACCTAAAATCATATTTAATATGAATAGACATTATAATGACATAATTTATAAATATCTAAATTGTGCACAAAGAGCGAAGATTAGGATATGTGAATAATTAAGACATAGAAGAAATAAGGTTAAAGAATTTCAATGTCAACCCACCTTAGGCATTTATATAACGCAAAAATTGTCTCTTTTATGTTACCTAATTAATGTGGATAGTGGTACGTTTTGTACATAAGAGTTATATTGTTTTGATAAGGTGGTGGTGGTGTTTATAATAAAATTGATAATTGTTTTGTAAAATAAAGAATTCCATTAGTGGCCGCAATGAAGCTTTCTAAGGTTCTTATTAGCTTAACTATGAATATTAAAGTTTCTAAACTCAATCTTAAATTTGAATATTAAAGTTTATAACTCAATGTTAAATTTGAAGGTAAAATTAAAACTATAATCCCATGATCCAAATAGAAAAGAAATAAAAATTAAATAGAAACAACTTTTAAACATAATCCAATTTCTGTATAAGGTGTGAAAGAAATTACCCTAATTTGTAAAATTTGTGTACAATGAAAGAAAACTTTGAGATAAGATTAGAGAAAACTAATTGATTCACTAAAATAAAGAATTGCATTTGTGGCCACAATGAAGCTTTCTAAGGTTTTTATTAGCTTAACTGTGAATATTAAAGTTTCTAAACTCAATCTTAAATTTGAATATTAAAGTTTATAAACTCAATCTTAAATTTGAAGGTAAAATTAAAACCATAATCCCATAATCCAAATATAAAAGAAATGAAAATTAAATAGAAACAACTTTTAAACATAATGCAATTTGTGTATAAGGTGTGAAAGAAATTACGCTAGTTTGTAAATTTTGTGTACAATGAAAGAAAGCTTTAAGATAAGATTAGAGAAAACTAATTGATTCACTTGAACACTACACCTTAAATTTGGCTATAAGGGATATAATACTCAATTTCTATAGAATAATTGAACTTTAAAAGCATTATGGGATAAAATAACTAAATTAAGTTAGGATTTACCTTTTACTTTCTCAAGGTTTTAATTTTAAGGAAGAAGGATTGTATACCCATAAACATATCCAATTCGTTCGGCACTATCCTAACCTCAAATCTAAAAAGGAAATTATGTGGGGTTATAGTAATTAGTACAAAGGACATGAATCACAAACACAAATAAGCGTGTGTGTTCATAGTCCTGAAAGCGAGTGTGTTCATAGTCCATTTAGGGAATTACACATATCTTCCTTAAATCATACCCATTTTTTAAACTACACACACACTACAAAATAGAAAGGGCAACAACAAGAATGTCTAGGAGTTTATGATTTTTTCCTTTAATTTTGGTGGGATGATGCTTTTAATCCCCATGTTTACATCATGTTAATGTAAAATAATAAACCTATCCCTTATGTTGAACCTATGTATTGGATTTCCATTTTTGAACATACTTCCCATCAATTTTGGGAAACGAAGCATCTTACAAGTGAAAATCACTCTCTTATAAATCTCACGGCTACATTAAACCACGCAAACACTTCCTTTTATACATATTTTAGTGTATGTTAACATTCTTAATTGGCAAATGAATCCTAAAGTTTAATAGTAACAACAGAAAGCATAGGCTATCTGGAAGATAAAGCAGTGAAGGAAAAAAGAATATGCCTCCAGTTTAAGCACATTGACTTTTCTCCATTACAAAATGAATTGCCAGTGACATTATCGTACAACTTGTAATTTCTATCTAAATAAGTACCTATGTCTGTTCTTTTCTGTCCTTATCATAGTCGATAATCTTCCCTCAACATAAACATATTACATGTTATAACAAATCAAATTTTGGACAAAAAATGAAAGGTGTTCGTTAGAACAGGACTTTCAATGAACACCTTATAAACAGAACATAAGACACACGCTTCTTCAATCATTCATTCATTCTGTTCCCTTTCTTCACCATCATTCACACAATTCAATAGAAACCCAATAATGTAGATGTTCAATCCATGCAAAGAACTGAAGAAATCGAAGAAACCACAACAATTTTAAATTAGGTTTCTTTAAGACATTAAAAAACAAACCCACAAAATATGAAAGAAAACTTACCAAGTTCAGCTCAACTCCACGAGATGATAGATGGGGGGAAGATAAGAACAGCAAATCAAGAATAACAACAGAAGGAGGATTGAAGAAATGAGGGAGAATATTCAGTTGAGAGAAAATGCAGAAACGAGAGGGAGGGGGAGGAAGGCTACGGGTTTGATTTTTACTCTGACAAACAACGTCGTCTCGCCAAAGTTTTCTTTTACCGTTGCAACATTCAGCGACGAAACCCAATTTCGTTATAAAATGCAAAACATTTAGCTATGGTAACTGATAACTGTCACCAATATGTTTGGAACTATACGAAAAATGATGTAGTTATATTATTCTAATCTCCCATGTTTTGCAACGAACGTAATATTGGTCACAAAACGCCACACTTTGGGTATGAAACGCCTATAGCGTCACAAAATGTACAACATTTTGCTACCAATCTGTTAAATCGTCGCTTAAAAATATAAATTTGCTACGAATTTTAAAAAACGTCACCAAAACCCAAACATTTTCTTTACTTCTTTATTGTTCTTTAGTGTTCTTAAAAAAGCTTTACCTTTAATTTGAAACTCAGTTCTTCCTCTGTAGTCTCCGTCAAGCCTTCCTAAAACCAGCGATCTCCGACATCTTACCCACGTATTAAAGTGATTGACTTGATCAAAACACTGTCTGTAATCGTGTCACTTCTTTTTTACCATATGTTGTATTTTTAGTCGTGGTCTTCATTTTTACATCTTTTACTGACTAGATCGACTCTTTGTTTGTCAATCTTGGTTTGTCACAAATTTTAGTATCTCTTCGATCGATTTTCTCCTGTTTGCTTGTGATGTTTGCATTTGTCTCTCGAGACAACGGGAGAAAAAAAACAAGTATTTTACCATTGTTAAATAGAAAAGTTGTGATTTTTATCCTTTTAGGGTAGATCTGGACGTTCTTTGTGTAGATCTGTACATAGGGTGTTTTTTGCGGTGCTAAAGTTGATTTCTTTGTGTTTTGTATTTATTGTTTGATTTCTTTGGGTTATGTTATTTGCACATTGTCATTGAAGAGTTTGGATTTTGCTCAGCTCACTACAAGAAAATAACAAGTTACCAATGGAATATTACCGACGGTAAGAATTCCGTAGGTAATTAAAGACAGAAAGAGACATTCTGTCGGTAAAGTGAACGGGTTTATCAACGGACGAGACATTCTTCGGTAAACGTAAAGGAAAACTAAACCCACAATTTTTTCGTCGTAATATAGTGAGGGAATACATAGTTCCGTTGTAAAATAAGGCAGTATCAGATAGCGCGAGAATTGGTGAAAATGAATACTTATGAGAAATATGTCCCGACGGTAAATTACTGACGAAAATGGTTTTCCGTCGGTAATTTACGGAAGGAGCGACGTGTCCGTCGATAAATGCCAAATTGTTCATAAGTAAAATGACATCATTTTATCATCATCGTTTAAAACCCGACCTTTCCTCCCCTTTCTGCCATTTTTCTTCTCCTCCCTCGGTTGAGTCAGTTTTCTGTCATTTTTGTTGCTTCCACTGTCGATTTCTACTTGGTTTTTAGTCCATTGTGCATCATTTTGAGGTAAGATCTCTATTGTGTTTATTTTGTCTCCAAAAAATGAAGCTTTTAGATGGTTATATCTATGTATATTGTGGGTGGGTGTTTGGTGGTGGGGTTTGTTATGATTGTTGGATTATGCGTTTTTTTGTTGAATTGTTGGTTTATTTGTTGTTTACATGTGTTGTTGTTGGTAAATAATGAAAAAATGCATTTGTTTTGTGTGAATGTTAGAGATAGTACATATTGCATATAAGGTGTATGATGAAATGTCTCTTAGATAGAGACTTGCATGTTGAGTATATATAACTCCAATTTCGTCATAGTTTATGTAACCTATTCAGAACCATATTACTTTCGAAAATGTTTATGTGAAAGAGGAGGTTCGAGTACTATATAATATTCAATTTTATACTATAATTTTTTTATATTGGATTTATACAATAAGAGATGTGATATAGGATAATTGGGTGTATGAGAAAGTGCATGGTTGTTGTAAGCCTGAGCATAATCCCTTGAATTGAAGTTTTTATTTGATTTGTTATGTTTATGAAGAAGTTTAAAAGATACTTACATTTTATCTTCACTAATTTTAATTTTAAAAATTTATTTTTATAGTTTTAATAAACATTTTTACTTTAGGTTTTATAATATTAAACTTTTCTGTTAATATTTAATTTGAAGCTTTTATATATGATTTGATTTAATTTAGGTATATTTTATACTGTTATCTAAAAATATAACTTACTTTATTAACATTCAATTATCTTATTAGATATTTGTAATTATAAATATCAAAATTTTCAATATTGACAAATTTAAAATTAATTAAGAATGTCAAATAATGTCCTTCGGTAAAACTGTCGTGACAACCACACTATTTGGTTATATTACATCATACATTTTTAAATTTTAGTATCATACTCATTTGTCATTAACAACCACACTCAGTTGCATTTTAATTTTAATATCTCATTCTCAATTATGCATACGTCTAGAGTTTATTAATCTCTCTATACTTTTAAGTTTATATGTATTATATTCTTTTAAGTCTTTCATATGAGAAAGAATTAAAAGAATATAATACATGTAAACTTCTAGGTCGTGATAGATGATGCCAGTCATATAATATTCTCTTTTGAAAATTTTGGTGATTAGGAGCTCTTCTTTTGTGACTTTGATACTTAGCATATGAATTGGCAGATGATATGCTTATTTACCCTTATGATAAATGGGCATATGTAATGGCTTTTATAAAATGTGATGCTATAATGATAATGAGATTAGTGATATTCTTCCGTTCTCTTTTAAGACGACCTTATATGAAAATTTTGTCTATTTTTGCTTTAATGTCACGTACTCTAAGTCTACAATTGTCACAATGCATAACATTTTTCTTTTGTTGAGATTTGAATGATGATGCATGAGCATTCAAGTTTTAATGCATATAATTGGATGTTTATATACTCATTTGGTAATTTAGGCAATAACTCATCTTGTAAATACTTACCCTATACAAAAAGTGTCTTGTAATTAGAGGTTCACTCTTATAAGTAAAACCAATTATAATCATATTTATCATTACAACTCTTTTAGGCTCCAAGCATGTTATTCAAAATTTCACTACCTATAATGAATTTAGATAGTGATTATTTGAGTTTATTGATTTCCCTATTTGATGCCTTATTTACTTACATCAAAATATTGTCATTATTGTTGAAAAGAACGATACTTTTAAATTCTATCATGTAATGCATATCACATTTTAATTTCTCAATCTTATATTAAATATTTTATATTCTTTTTCGCAAGCCCTATATTGTGTTAGAGAGCATCGCTCATCTTTCTTCGTTGTAGTTTGAAGCCGTCCATCCATCCAGGTTAGTCATCCAACTAATATTTACCATATGTATTGCTTTAATAATATGATTATGATACCTTTGGATTTTGTGTGAATGCAAAGGAGTTCTTCATTTTGTGTTGTTGTTTAGAATATTCTTATAATAATTGATGAGTTTTTATGTTTTTCTTTAATATTCTAAGTATTTACTATATGTGGAATTAGTTTGAGTTACTTGTCATAACTTCGAAGGATTGAAGCTTAATATTAATTTCAGCTTGAAATATGCCACTGTTCGAGGCCCCACAAGTGCGGGTCACGCAAGTAAATAGGGAAGTAAGAGTATCGATCCACAGGGAGTTATTGATCAATTACTAAGCTAAAACCATTCGATTATTTGGTCTGATCACTTAAATGTTGATTATTGAGAAATTAATTAATTAAAAAATTGCTAAAACTAATCCTAAAACAAATAGAGTAACTGCTCAATTTATGACTGTAAAGAATAAATCAGATATGTAAAAGGCAGGTTTCAAATTTGTTTTCGTAATCAACTTCTAATTATTCTTTTTTGGTTTATTCAATAGTCTTGATCTTTAGACTTTGAAGGAAACTAGATCTAAATTATCTGTGATTCTCTATTGAGATGTCAAAGAAGTATCGTAGTTAAAATCAATCCCGACTATCGTGGCTCATGAAATTAACTAAAACCCATTAAGATTTTTATCTAGTTGGTAATTCCTCTCACATATTTTTGCCTATGTCTAAGTCTAAACCTACAAGTTCTTAATTATGATTTTCCACTAGCGATTTTCACCTTTCAGTTCTTTAACCAATAATTTCGACATAAATTATGTGAGGCCTAACAAATAACAAGCACAATAATACTCAAAACAAGAATTAATAGCCACGAATCAATTTTATTGACTAAAACCCAGAATTAAATCAAATAGAAATTCAAAAACCACATCCCATCTTTGAAACCCAATAAGAAATCTACTCACTCATGTTTATGTTCAACAAAATAAATATCAAAACAAGGAGAATAGACATTAGAGGAGTAAGGAACGAAGAACTCTGTTTTGTCTCTTCGTGCGTGGTCTTCGTCCAATCCTTCGTGCGTCAACTCTCCAACGTCCAGCCTTGCTCCTCCTATGTACGTGAGATAGGTACCTTCGTGCGTGAGATAGCCGCCTGCGTGCATGTGGTCTCCTCCAGCGTCGTTCATTCCTGCAGTAGCCCTTGTATTTGTTTAGGTCTTCCTTGCGTGCATCCCTTGCCTCTAACGTCTAGTGCTCTCCCAATTAAAAACTCAACAATTAAAAACCTTGCCTCCCAAAACATTTTCCTCCATTGCGTTTTTGACTTTTCTTTCTAGACCTTGCTACGTCATTTTTGGATGCTCACTAGCCCTTACTCTTTTGCCATTTTTGACCCTTTAGTTCTACTGGCATTGGCTTGTTTGCTGACGTGTTTGGTGGCTAGTGCTTGGTATATTATTCTCCTCTCATGTGCTGCCATTTTACCCTTTCTATTACTAATGGCTGATGTTTGCTTTTGGAGTTGTAAATTCTTCTCCATGGTAGATTAGGTGTGTGATAATAAGCCAAACTTCATGCTTTCTATGAAGAAATATGAAAAGATAAAATAAATTAAAAACTCCATGAAAATAAATAAATAACCTAAAAATGTTACTAAAATGAATGGATGGATATGCAAAATGAATGTAAATATGACCTAAATACCTATATGAATTAGACTAAACAGCCATCAAAGAGAAAATAGGTGTGATGTGAACAAGATTCAGACCACGATTCGAAAGTACTTACTGTACAAGTGTGAAGGTGTGGTTCGTCAACAACTGTTATAGAGTCATCCGCCGCTCAAATTAATAGTATACTTTTGGTCATTTAATTAAAATTACCAAAACTTATTATATACAATTTTTATTATCAATTAAGATATTTTCAAATTTATATCATCAATCAAATTTATGTTTAAAAAATTAAATTTATACTATTACATTAATAGTCGTTTAAATTATGCATCAATTATAATATCATGAAATAAAATTTATTGATAGTATTAACTGTACATTATAAAAAAAAGTTTTTGATTATTTTACAACGAAAATCTGAGATCCCATTGGTAAAAATACCGACATAATGATGTATACTATAGGTAAAAATACCGACAGAAAATAATATTCCGTTAGCAAATTTACCGACGGAAAAATGTAAGCCGTTGGTAAGTTTACCAACAGAAAATTATTTTCCGTCAGTAAATTTACCAAAGGTATACATTTTTTCGTCGGTAAATTTACCAACGAAACATTATTTTTCGTCGGTATTTATTAGCTATGGCCATTTCTACGACGCCTATGTCTGTCGGTAAAATCCGTTGCTAATATTACGTATCAACAGAAATTGAATGTTTTCTGTCGAAAAACAACGTTTTTCTTTTAGTGGCTAGTTTTTAGAGTCAAATCGGTTTAGTTGACCTCACTGTTACTGAATCTTCTCAAGTTGTTTCTGGATTTCACCTACTGAGGAACTTATCTGAATGCATCCTACTTGGCATTTGTCACTTTGGGCTTTCCTTTAGTCTTGTGAAGCATACGAGTATTTTCTTAGACAACTAAGAATAGGTAGACTGTGCCTCTTTTGCATGTTACTATCTAGATTTAGGGGGTTTGATGTTGGAAAAGTTGCATTGTTGAGTACTTCTACGGTATGTGAGTTAATGCTTTGGCTGTGTTACTAAAGTTGAGATTTTTATCAAGTGAAACCAATTTTAGTAAGATTTCCCTGACGATAGAGCCGTCGTCACCAAAGGTCTTTGCATGTGGGTTTTGCAAAGCTTTTGGAAAATCCAAAATCCTCTTGTTCATAACTTGTTTGGGTTTTGTGTTCTGATCATTATCGTCGAAAAACGATTATTCACTGAACCAGTATTATTCTGTTTGTTCTATTATGAGTTATTGTGATTATTCTTTTGTTCTTTCTATCTATTGTGATTATTCACTAAAACCCATTATATAACATCCGATCTCCAGAACTTGCTTAGGGTTAGTATCCTAGATAAAACATTGCATATACATGCATAACATTTGCATTCATACACGATTGATTTTGGTACACATTACAAAGATGCACTCAATTGACTAATTTCGGGGTATGAAAGATTTTAAATAAGTATAATGTGATTGCAAGATTGTGAGTTATTTAAGTCTAAAATTTTGTTTTTGGATGGATTAAAATTAGTGAATTGGGAATTTATTGTTACAATTGGGTGATTGATGGAGTGTTATATGCATCTAGTTTAGGAAAATGTTAAATGGTAAGACCAATTGATATATGGAAATTTAGGTTGGTTAGGCCTATGAAATGGTGACATATGGCACTGGAAATAAGTGAGAAATGGCTAGCTAATTGGGTGACAAATGGCTAGAATAAATGAGTAACAAATGGTGGAATAGTTGAGTGACAAATAGATCAAACATTAAGTGACAATTGTTAGTTGAAGGATGAGATATATGGCTTGGATCTTAGTATGACAAGTGTCATGGCAAGTGTCCATATTCTCTCCACACACCTACACCCACAATTTTTCCCACACTTGAAAGAATATTTTACTTTTTTTCTTGTTACATTTACCCTCTCTATCTCCCTCACCACCAACTGACACACATATAACCCTAGCACTTTGAGTTTTCCCCAAAATCCTACACCTAGCCACTCCAAAATCTAGTTGTCTTCATCTTGTTCTTGGAATATACCTTGTCCTTGCTTACTTGGAGGGATAGTTAGCTTGAAGATTGAGGAGATTTTGAGCTAAAAAAGTAAGCAACATGTTGTTCTTTATGGTTTGCTTTGATAGTAAGTGATTGTTTAAGGATGGATTAGTTGTGATAGTGGTGTTTAAGGTGTGCTGGAATATGTTAGCAGTAGAATTTCCACTAAATAGGTATCAGTATTTTAGCCATAACTTGATCTCTAGTTATCCAAATGAGATGATTTTTAATTCAGATTAAAATAGAACATATGGATACAATTTTCATGAAGGAATCAAAATTGAATTTTGTCTCTAAAGGTTTCTAAATTTAGCTTGTATTTGAGTTCTGGAATAGGCTACAACACTACCCTTGACTGAAATCGTGTCCTGTTTTTATTAAATAAACTGTATTGATTTCGGCTGATAAAACAAATCTTTCTTTATAAAAGTTATATCTTACTCTCTTAGTTTTCTATTAGTATAAAGTTTGTAATTTTTGGATATTGGAATTAAGAGATATGAGTTTTACAAGTTGGAGTGCACTAATTCTTCAATAATGCACTAGCCAAAATTGTGAACGTGTATAGTCTATGGTTTTTTTGAGCATAACTCATAGAAGCATGAACCAAATTGAATGATTTTTGTTTCATATGAAACTTAAGACCTATAAGAACATTTGTTTAGATAAGGTGTTGCCTAAATACCTCATTTTCTAGGTTATAATTGTCATACAAAACGGACCTGAAAATAGAGTTGTAAAAACTGGAAAATGGGAATGCCTAACGAAGGTAGAAAGTTTCTGCCAACAAATTCCACGTCCGTGGGAAATTGTCCACGATCATGGGAATTGGTTAAACATAAAATATGCTTTTTTAGGCATGGTTTGTAACAACAAATGGTTAGGTACTTTTCTATGATGCTTTATGTCTTGAATGAAGCTTGAATTGTACCTAGAATGATGCTTGAACAAGTAAATAAATGAGTGATATGTTTAAGATGATAATTGAGGATATAAATTTAAGAATAAATTGTTATACTTTAGGTGTTCAAATATGGAAAATTGGTGATGATATAAGAATCAAAGGGGTCCTATGATAGCTAAAGTGATTCAAGAAGATGAATGTTGTGTATTAAGTAAAGATGATTGATAAAATGGATGTTGGTGATCTTTAATGCTTGAATAACTTTATTGAATGATAGAATGATGAACTTAGAATAATCTTGTTCAATTGAGGTGTAAACCTAAGTTTAATTTAGACATATTTGAGTTATGAAATGTGAATGATCTTAAGATGTGAATTTAGGAAATATATCCGGAATTGTCATTGAGCATTCATCATACATAACACATACATACGTGCATAAGTGAGTACTTTTGTGATAAGTGCAAAGAAGTAATGTGTAAATATGTGATTGCCTATTATAAGGGAGCAAATAGATCGAGCACATCTAGACGTTGCTGGGACGTCTAGGCAATAAGCTATCTGGAGTAAACCGTGAGTTAACCTAGATGTGTCAACTCAATTATATGTGTTTTTTTCTTTGAATTATATGTGTAGTGAATTGACGTAGATGTATCTCACTATGCTTGAATTGCTCTTGTTTAATTTTGACATAATGAATTGTTACTGGTTTGATTACGATAATTACGGACATTAATGTCTGAGGAGATCATTATTTGGGGCTGTATGGGAAGTGCTCATTGTATGTGAATTTGATTGAATAAGTGTTATTTAACACAATTTGTTGAATGTCAGACTTAGATCCGATAAACTGTGAAAATTAAAGGTGCTTATTGACTGAAAGTGATTGATGATATTTTATGTGAACTATGTTACTCTGTTACATGATGCATGTTCACATAAAGGAGTTGTGATTGAAGTAGCCAACGTGAAAAGAGCTTTAAGCTCAGTTATGCGCATCAGAGCCTCAGGCTCAACGATTTATAAGCCCGGTATCTACAACAGATACGGGACAGTGAAATAGGCACTCGGTCAAAGTTAAAATGGAATGAGTGTCATTTGCTTTTGCATTTGTATCTTTAAATGTGTTCATAATATTGATTACAAATGAATGTTGAATTATGTTGTGTTGATATTGAGAAATGCTTATGACTTTGATGGTGATATGAAGAATTATGATAAATTTGTCCGCCATTACCGACGGAAATGAATAATGAACGGTTTGTAATGAAATAATAGTGTAAAACAAATTCCGTCGCCCATTATCGACGGAAATGAATAACTCCGTCGCTGAAAACAAATATTTACCGACTGCCAACCCATCCGTCGGCAATATTGACGGGAAAATTCGACCAAGAATCTGCGACAGACAATAGCGACGGAAAATGTCACGGCGACGGTAAAAAATGCGGGAACAGTTCCCGCAATTTGATTGCTTCG
>JANQBM010000002.1:7421432-7432870 GCA_025594535.1 Erythroxylum domingense | reverse complement strand
TTAAAAATAATTATATGTAAATTAATACATCAATTAATAACTTTTATTTTGATGCATTCAACCTCAATACTTGACCTCTTGGATATGATTGAACATACTTAGACTAATAGGAAGGGTTAAAAATCAAATTTGCAAGGACAAGGTAAATTGGTTTTCCTTGTATTTTTTAAGTCATGTCCTTATAAGTTATTTTACACATAAACAGCTAATACTAAACAGCTAATTTTACCAAACATCTCTAACAAACAGCTAATACAATCCGCTGGTCAAATCAGCTGATAGAATAAGCTATTAGCTAACAGCTGATAGAATCAACTATCAGCTAATGCAATCAGCCGATTGCCAAACAGGGCCATCATCTTTTGAAAATCTTAATTGAGAAGGAATCTCATTGCTATTACTCAACGAAAAGCAATTTTTTTTGATAAACAAACAAACAGAAGTTGCAAGAATAGTGGTGGTTCCAACTTCCAGTCGGCAGTTACCATAAACAATATAGGGAAAAAAAAACTGAAGAATTCATGAAACGATGGATGTATTAGAGCATATTGTCCACTCGTATAGGACTACAGATAATCACGTTACAATATTACAGGCACTGTGTTATCCCAGCTCACAATCTTCAGATAGCATATGCCTATACGTAGCCATGTCCCATCGATATCAGGCTCGACATGAAGACGAAGAGCCAGGCAAACATTACAATCAGGCTCGCAGTCAGTGGAATCCTCCTAGTTGTTCTATACCTGGGTTATTTTGATATTTTCCTAACATTTCAACAACAAATGCAATGTTAGGTTTTGTACAAATCTGAACATACATTAGGTTCCCTACTATAGAAGCATATGAAATATTCTTCATTTGTTCCCTTTTAAGCTCATTTTTTGGCACTAGTTCAAATTGAACCTATCATCCTTCATAATAGGTGCTATACTCGATGAACAATCTTTCATCCAAATTCTTTTTAAGACCTTATTGATATAGGTTTCTTGGGATAGACCTAAAATTTATTGAGATCTGTCCCTACGGATCTTAATGCCAATGACATAAAATGCCTCACTCATATTCTTCATATCAAAATTCTTACAAAGGAACTGTTTCAACTCATATAGCAAACCTTTAGCATTTGTGGCGAGCAAAATATCATCCACATATAGAACAAGGAAACATTTTACTCCCACTAAATTTCAGATATATGCATTGATCCATGATATTTTCTACAAAACCATATGAAGAGATGATATCATGGAATTTCAAATACTGTTGACGGAAGGCATGTTTTAATCCACATATGGATTTCTTAAGCTTACACACCAAATGCTGACCATCACTAGAGGAGAATCCTTCTAGTTGTTTCATATAAACTTCTTTCTTTAGGTCTCTATTTAGGAACGCTATTTTCACATCCATTTGATGTAATTCCAAATCAAAATGAGTAACCAATGCCATAAGCACTCGTAAGGGATCCTTTTTAGTTACAGGAGAAAATGTCTCTGTGTAATTGATTCCTTCTTGTTGAGTAAATCCTTTAGCAACAAGTCTAGCTTTATATCTTTCAACGTTGCTTAATGAGTCCTTTTTTGTCTTAAAGACCCATTTACATCCAATGGCCTTTGCACCATTAGGTAAATTGACAAGATCCCAGACTTTGTTAAATGCCATAGAATTCATCTAATCAACTATAGCATTGTATCACAATTGAGATTCATTGCAACTTATGGCTTGTGAAAACATTTTAGGGTCATTTTCAGCTCCAATGTTATAGTCAACTTCTTGTAAATACACAACTTAATCACTAGGTATTACTGATTTCCTTTCTCTAGTTGATCTTTTTAATGTTGTATTAGCGCCCTCCTGAGGAAGATCTTGTACAACTTGTTACTCAACAACCTCTAGTGATTGCTGAACAATCGGATCCATTAGATTGTCATCAGTAGCTTGTGGAACTTCAATGATTGGTTGTTCACCACCCATTTGACTTTGAGGGATGCTATGAATGACAATCAATCTATTACTTGAAGTAGAAGTTTGTATTTCACAATGATCCTTCTCAAAAAATAAGTACCGAGATTGATCACTCCCACTAATCAAGTCATTCTCAAGAAACTTTGTATTTCTTGATTCCACAAACCTAGTATTATGAGATGGACAATAAAATCTGTACCTTTTGGACTTTTAGCATATCTAATGAAATACTCACTTATAGTCCTTGGATTCAGTTTTTTTTCTTATGGATTATAAACTTTTACTTTAGAAAGGCATCCCCAAACGAGTATATGTCGCAAACTCAGTTTCCAACATTTCCATAACTCAAATGGTGTTTAAGAAACAACCTTGGTTGGAACTTGATTTAATATATACACTGTAGTTTTAAGAGTTTCAGTCCACAAAGATTTAGGAAGTTTAGAGCTACTAAGCAGACTCCGCACCATGTCTAATAATGTTCGGTTTCTTTTTCCTGTTACACCATTTTGGTCTGGAGACCCAGACGTATTGAGCTATTATCCTATGCTCTTGAAAAAACTTCGCAAATGGACCAGGTGCTTGTCCACTCTCAGTGTATCTACCATAAAATTCTCCACCTCTATGTAATCTCACAATCTTTATTTGCTTAATACATTGTTTCTCTACTTCCGTTTTAAATACCTTAAAGGCATCTAATGCTTCGTTCTTGTTATAAAGCACATAGCGATACATATATTGCGAGTAATCATCTATAAATGAGATGAAGTATTTCTGACCTTAAAATTCCATTTCTGGACTACAAATGTCTATATGTATGATCTCTAATGTGTTTGAACTCCTCTTAGCACCTTTCTTTTTCATGTTAGTATGCTTTCCCTTTATGCAGTCCACACAAACATTAAAATTAGTAAAATCTAGAGTATTAAGGACTCCATCATTCACTAGTTTTTTAATTCTTTTAAGGGAAATATGTCCCAATCTTCGGTGCTACAATATAAAAGATTGTTTATTCATAACACATCTTTTAATAACAACATTATTATGGACATGCATTGTATTGTGAAAAAAATTTTCTTGCAAATTAATTCGGAAAAGACCATCAATCATTGTACCATTCCCAACAAGATTAGATCCATGATACAAACCAAATGATGTATTTGAAAAGTTAAAGGAATATCCCATAGGTACAAGTCTTGAAACTGAAATCAAATTTCTTGAGAAACTTGGAATATAAAATGTTCTTTCTAAATTCAAAACAAAACAAAAATTTAAAACTAATTTGCATGTCCTAACAACTTCCATATGTGAACGCATCTTATTGCCTGAATAGATGCATTGTTCAGTGCCCACTGACTTCCTGTGGTTTAGAAAATCCTGCAAGGTATTAGAAATATGGATTGTAGAACCATAATCAATCCACCCAAGTGTTATGACAAACATCAACCATATTAGATTCATAACAAACAAGTGAGATTGAAATATCTTTCTTTATAAGCCAAGCGTTAAATTTGGCACATTCTTTCTTTATGTGCCCTTTCTTTTTGCAGAAGCGGCACTTGGGATCGAAATCCTTTCTTATCTCAGTACGGACCGGTATTTTATCCTTTCATTTTTTTTTGACTTGCCCTCGATTCCTTCTTTCTGTAGCCATATATGCATTTTCACCCAATTCCATTACTAGCCTCCCTTCCTCTTGAACACACATGGTCAGAAGTTCATTAATAGACTATTCATCCTTATGTGTGTTGTAAGAGATTTTAAAGGGTTCATATTGTGGTGGAAGAGAATTAAGTATGTAATGCACAAGGAAAGACTCAGACATTTCAACCTCAAGGGACCTCAGTTGAGCCGCAATGTCCCTCATAGGCACGATGTGCTCACGCACACCTCTAACATTTGTGAACTTCATTGATGATAATTTAGTCACTAAGGTGCTAGCTAGGGCCTTATTTGAAGACTCAAATTGTTCATCAATAGCCTTCAATAGATCCCTAACATGATCATACTATCCAATAGAACCACGAATACTAGGATCAATTTTGGTCTTTATGTACATCATGTTGAGGCGATTAGATCGCTCCTAACGTTTATAAAGAGCAATTTCAGCCTGAGTGCTAGTTTCAGTAGGTACAAGTGATTCATCCTTTCGGATCGCATAATCAATGTCCATACACCCTAATTGGAGGCGAATCCTCTCTTTCCATATTTTATAGTTATCACCATTCAATTCGAGAATATCACATTGATTATCAAAAAAATTCACAGGTTTAATAACTGCACAAAATTTAAATTACATGCTAATATCACTAAATTTATTAAGGCAAAGGAACATGTATCATGTTTTACCAATGTTAAAACATGCAATCATATTTCATATGTGAATCATATAATAATTAAAACTGCTTGTGGGCTAAGCTTTAATTAAAAGATTCATACATACCATTTATAATGAAACTATCAAACTATATTCTTTTTCTTAATACCTGTGAGTAAATTAAGAAAAAAACAATTTGTTATTTCATCCTAATTAATTATGCAAATATAATAAATCTTCCTGTGGGATAAATTTGTTATATTTAAATATGATTAATTACAATTTGTATCATTTTACTTGATGTGATCCATAACACATAATATATATTTTTAATTAATTAAAGATGTTGTGGTTAATCTTTAACTAATTAAAATTATATTGATCACATGACACCTCATTTTATGAAAACCTATGAATAATAAAGGTTCTACATAATCCTTTACAATTTTTTAAATAATAAATCAATGTTATATATTTGCATAAAATAAATATATAGATGAATTTAAAATCAAACAATGATTTAAATTATGTAATTTAATAAAATTGGGCTCATTTGTCAAAACTGAAATATTGATAACTTCTATATATAAATATAAAATAAATGTGGATCATAATATATATACAGTATATTTTCAATGAGGCCTACGAAATATAAGCTTCAATTCATGTACAACTTTTCCGGATTTCATGTTTGTCAAGGCTCATACAACAATAAAACCAAATGGTGGGCCCCATGAAAAGCTTTTTGAGTTACAACTAAAGGTTGCAATAATGCCCATGAAAACAAGATTTCTGCATCCTTTTCCAAACAATGGCCCAAGTTAAAAAGTTTTGATCTGTTAGAAGTCATGCGGTGCAAATGCACTAACAATTAAAGCACATATGCAAAAACACGGGAGTGTCGTCTTCAACCTCTCGACGTTTCGACTTGACCCGCATCCAACCCATTTTACAAAACTAACTATATCTTGGCTTCTTAACTTTCAATTTGTGATGATGCAAAACCATTTTAAACGAAATTTAATTTGCTTCATATATGCAAGAGCCATTTCACAATATAGGAAATGTAACAATGTCAATATTTGCAACAGAAAATTTATGTATCCATACATATAATCACAGAAATTTAACTACACCAAGACAATGGTAAATTATGCTTTGATACCAACTATTAGACATGACAATAATCTATATACATGTCTATTATAAAAAAATAAAAATGCTGAATGTTTTACATACCTCCTGTCATGTTGAGGAGATTTCAGATAAATATGAGAGGGTTCTTCTAAACTTTTAACAAATGCAAGAGATCGTGTATATAGAATATTATTAAGCTTAAGGACCCAATATCTCTTTTTACCAAATTTATATGCCTTGTTGTCTTTCATCAAATTAACAGAAGGACACGATGGTTCAAAAGGTCGTAAGGTTTCCCGATGAACAGACACAGCCCATCAAAAGAAACCAACGGATAACAAATGCACCTTCTTATTGACCATAAAAATAGTAATTTTTTTCCTTTCTCGTTAAGTAGACAGCTACCTTTAAAAATCCTAATTATTAAGAAGCAAGCCGGCATTACTCAAACAAACAGAAGTTGAGAAATAATCTTGTTAATATTTAAACAGATCTTAATCTCAAGTTGAGGAGGGATCTCATTGCTACGTATAATCAAGCACCTGTCATTACAAATCATAATCTTATTACACTATTACAGGCACTTGGTTAACACAGATCAGAATATACAGATATTGTAGAGGAAGAGTCATGCAACATTGCACTCAGGTTTGCAGTCACTGGGATACTTCCAATGGTTCTAAAGTCAGCTATCGAACTAAATATCGTACACCTTCTCTCAGCCAGTGGTTCGTTGCTCTCACCATCCGAAATTGCGGTGCAGATTCCCACCAAGAACCCTAATGCACCTTCTATGATAGACAGGATGCTGTGTCTTCTGGCTAGTTTCAATTTGGTAAACTGCAGTGTGAGAACCAAAGAGAGTGGAGATGTCGAGAGATTGTACGGTGCTGGGCCTCTATTCAAGATCCTTGCCAACATGGAGGGTCTGTTGGTCATTTGCTTATGATGACGTGCGACGAGGTCTCCATGAAATGCTGGTATGAACTTACTTAGGATTCTTCTTAAAGCACAATTTCAGTTAGGTAAAACACCAAAATCAATTGGTATATATTGTCGGAGATAAGAATAATTATAGGAGTTTTGATATATGGTGGACTCTTTTAATAAAGTAGAACAGTATAACAGAGGAAAAGCATTTTGCAGCTTTTTCCTTATTGAACGAGCATCATGCCTTCTTATAGGGTCACAACCAATATTTATAAAGCGAAAACACATTGCTGCCAACGTAAACAACCAAAATAATCTTAACTTAATGTAGATTTTTCTGCAACAACTAACTAACTTGATTGACTCCAACCAGAAACTTTGAGCTTGTTTGTTTGAGTGGAATAATTATTCTATTACTGATGTATTCTTGATGAATAGTTATTCGTTTGTTTGGTTAGAAAATAACATATTGAATAACTAAACCATATTTCTGCACTTTGAGGAATAGATAAAGATACCTTTCCCCTGTCTTACTTACTTTGCATTTCATGGAATAGGTAAAGACAACCTTAAATTTATTATTATTGTTGTTGTTGTTGTTGTTCTTATTAATATTTTTCTTCTTCTTCTTCTTCTTCTTCTTATTTGTTTTATTATTATTCATTATTATTAAATTTCTCCTTATTATTATTATTAATTTTCTTCTTCTTGAAAATTAACGACGACGACGACGACGACGATAATAATAATAATAATATAGTTAGTGGAGACTATAATGGATATTTTGATTTTTTGTTAGTTATTCCTTTGTCATTCTAAATTTATGTTTTCAAACTAAATATTGGCATACATCATCATTAAAATTCTTGGGAATAAATCAAACTAAGTAATATACATTACATTCTATTCCTCATCTATTTTATTCCTAATAATAACCATTCCATTCCTTATCTATTCTAATAGGTGAACCAAACACCCAATTAAGGGACAAAATAACTGAACTAAGTCATAAGTTAACAGAAAACCATGCCACTTCCACTATGCAACTTTTAATCAACCTTCAACACTCACCCTTGATTCAAAGTTGATTACACCAAGCAATGATCTAAAGTAAGCATGTTTCTAAGCAGGGAGTGCTTTTGTAAATATGTTTGCCACCTATTCTTCAGTATAACAATACTTTAAGGTTACCAAATCATCAGCCACCAAATCTCTTATAAAATGGAATCGTATGTCAATGTGCTTTGTCCTTCCATGCAAAGTTGGATTTTTTACTATTGCAATGGCTGATTTGTTATCATAGAAAATTTGTGTAACTTTTATTTGTTCTCGCCTTATATTAGCTAGCAATCTTCTCAACCAAATAGCTTGACATGCTATTGATGCAGCAACCACATACTCTGCCTTAGTTGTGAACAATGCTGTAATTCTCTGCTTCTTTGAGCTCCACGTTACAACACCAGAACCTAGACTAAAAACATTACTTGAGGTGCTCTTTCTGTCGTCCAATGATCCTGACCAATCGCTATCATTATATCCACACAATTTAAAACAAGTGACATGAGAATAACAAATTCCATAATCCAAAGTTCTAGCAGCATAACTCAAAATTCTTTTTGCAGCTCCATAATGATGCTTTGAGGGGCTGGTCATGTATCTTGAAACCACCCCAATAGAAAACATGATATCTGGTCTGGTGTGAGTTAAGTAAATTAACCCACCAACTAAGCTTCTAAATCTCTTTACGTAAATCTTCTCGGTGCCATCTTCCAACTGTAGCTTCTCATTTAAGTTCATGGGAGTAACTACCTTCTTGCAACACAACATATTAAAATGTTTCAGTAAATTTTTTGAATTTTTTCTTGGTGAAAAAATGTTCCATCTTCTCCTTGCTTAATCTCCAATCCAAGAAAATAATACAATAAACCTAAGTCTGTCATCTTAAACATACTCATCATGCCATTCTTGAATTCATCAATTAAAGAAAAAGATGAACTCACATAAATTAGGTCTTCTATATAGAGACAAACTAGTAATAATTCAAAATTACCTTGCCTCTTTAAATACAAAGTTAGCTCACATTCAATTCTTTCAAAACCATTTTGTTGAAAGCAGTGATCAATCTTACTGTACCAGGCTCAAGGAGCTTGCCGTAATCCACATAAGGCTTTCTTCAGCCTATAGACTTTATCTTCACTGCCTTCAATGACAAAACCTTCAGGTTGATCAACATAGACTTATTCTTCTAGCTATCCATTCAAGAATGTTAATTTGACATGAAATTGATAAATTGGCCAATTCAATTATGCTCCTAGTGCAAGGAATGTTCTAACTGTTTCAAACCTTGTAACTGGAGAAAATGTGTCTTCAAAATCAATTCCTTGCAGTTGTGAATACAGCTTTGGTACTAACAGAACTTTGTGCTTCTGAACACTACCATCTGCATGATACTGTGTTTTAAAGATTCATTTCAAGCTAACTGAATTTTTCGCTTCAGTTACATCAATTCCTATGTCTCATTTCTCCATATTGCTGAAAGTTCCTCCTTCATTGCTTTTTACCATACTTCTGCTCCTGTAGCTTCATTATAAGTGGAGGAGTTTGAAACAATAAGAGCAAAAGAACATGTTTCATAAATATCTCTTAAGGATCTAAACTTCCTTGGAGGTGAATCATCCGATGACTCATTTTCAAAAGGTGAGCTATTGCTCCTTGCTCCCGAGCTTGGTGAAGTTGCTACACTGCTACTACTAAATGTTGTAGGAATTATGTTTGTTAGTGTTGGGTCTTCTAAATCTTCCAATGGGACTTTAAATTGCTGCTCTTCTTTGTTGTTCCAATTCCAGCTAGCTTATTCATTGAATATAACATTCCTACTAATAATCACCTTGCCACTAGAATGGTTATACAATCTATATGCTTTGGATTCAAGGCAATAATCAATGAAAGTGCATTTTTCATACTTGTCATATAACTTTTGATGCTTTTGAGAATTTACCAAAACGTAAGCTATACAACCAAAAAAATTTTAAATGGATTATTGAGGGCTTTCTACCTTTCCAAGTTTCAAAAGGTGTCTAGTTTAATACTGATTTTGTGGGAGAAAGGTTTAGTAAATACACTGCAGTTGCTACCGTTTTTTTCCAGAACTTTTTTGGAAGGTTTTTCCCTTTCAATAAGTTTCTTGCCATATCAATAACTATGTTGTTCTTTCTTTCTGCTACACTGTTTTGCTTTAGTGTGTAGGGTGCTGTGAGTTCCCTATAAATGCCACGTTCTTCACAAAAACAACTAAATTCATTAGACAAAAATTCTCTACCTCTGTCGATCCGTAAGGCCTTAATGTACCAACCACTTTGTTTCTCAACTAAGGCCTTGAATTTTCTAAAACAATCAAAGGTTTGTGACTTGAACTTGAGAAAGTAATCCCAACTTATGTGACTGAAATCGTCAGCGAGAAGTAAAAAATAATGACCACCTCCTAAATATTCAGTGTGCATAGGTCCACACAAATCTGTATGAACTAATTGAAGGTAAGTGGATGCCTCCAAGCTTTCGTGGTAGGGAAAGACTTTTTGGTTTGCTTTCCATATATGTATCCTTCACACAAGTCTAGTTGCTCAATCTTTGGTAGTCCCCAAACCATCTCCTTTTGACTCAATAATCTTAACTCTTTAATGTTAACGTGCCCAACAATCTGCTTTCACATGCCTATACTTCTTGCACTTGTGGCACTGAATATTGCCTTTATAGCTTCTTTGTTCATTGGAAAAATGCCCTTGATATGAGCTTCTTCCTCTTCCTCTGCCTCTGCCATAACTCCTTCCTCTAAATCCTCCTCTCCCTCGTTCTTTGTCAGTCCATTTGTCTGCTTTCTTTAACTGGGATGTCTCCCCCTTCACCTAAAATGCCTTCTATTCATTTCTCTCTGCTGACCTATTAATTCTTTCTTCGTGGGCATGCAAGGGCCCTATTCACTCATCAAGTGTGAAACTTGACAAGTCTTTTGATTCTTTAATGGTAGCCACTATATGATCAAACTTAGGTGTCAAGCTCCTTAACACTTTAGCGACAACCGTTTGATCAGTAATTTGATCTCCATATACCCTTATCTGGTTTATGATTTTCACCACTCTTGAAAAAAAAATCTTGCACATATTCACTGCCTTTCATGTGCAAGGTCTCAAAATCATGCCTTGGAGTATGAAGTTTCACAGCTATGACTTTAGATGAGCCTTGAAATTCTGTTTCCAAAACTATCTATGCTTGCTTGGATGTGGTCGCTGCTCCTATTCTTGAAAAGACTGTTTCATGCACTCCCTGTTGAATGAATAACAATGCCTTCAAATCTTTCTTCTTATTTTCTCTCAATCAATTCTCTTCATCTGGGTCAGCATATCCACTTTCTACCAAATCCCATAGATCTTGAGACTTAAACGATGTCTTCATTTTGATGCTCTAAAACTCATAGCATTCTCCCTTGAAGACTGGAATTGATGGCTGAGACATACTCACAACATTGCCATTAGTTGCCATGAGTTGTACACCCAATTTTAATAGAACATGCTCTGATACTAGCAATGTTGGAGATAAGAATAATTATAAGAGTTTTGATATATGGTGGACTCTTTTAATAAAGCAAAACAGTATAGCAGAGGAAAAGTAATCTACAGTTTTTTCCTTATTGAATGAGAAGCATGCCTTCTTATAGGCTTACAATCAATGTTTATAAAGTGAAAACACATTGCTGCCAATATAAACAACTAAAATAATCTCAACTTAATGTAGATTTTCTGCAACAACTAACTAACTTATCTGACTGACTCCAACCATAAACTTAAGGAACAGAATAACTGAACTAGACCAAGTTAACAGAAAACCACGCCATTTCCACTATATAGCTTTTAATTAACCTTCAACATATACAAAAGTCATCATCTTCTTTTAAAATTAAGACAATCCAGAGCACTTTATTGTCTGTAGATAAGGCCAAAGGTTAGAGATGTTAAGGAGAAGATGTAACATCCCGTTTCCAGAGAACGGGTCGGACCAAAGAAACGGGTCCAGGTGTGGTAAATTACCACACCTCATG
>JANQBM010000002.1:7339140-7365957 GCA_025594535.1 Erythroxylum domingense | reverse complement strand
TTATTAAAATTAAATTAATTATAATTAGAATTGGATTTTAATTATAATTAAAGAGATTTAATTTTAATAAAAGACTCATATGATTTTTTCTATAAATATGGGAAAAGCTTTTAGAAGCTAGCACTTCTATCTTTTTCCTCTCAAAGCAGTTGAGAATTGCTTTGTGGGTATCATCAGAGGCTGGACACTTGAATAGCTCATGATTGATCAATCAGAAAAAGTTTCGAAGATTTTTCAATATGATAGCGAACAAGATACAATTTCTAAAACGTTTATATTTTATTCAAGTTTATACAATTATCGGGATCTGTTCGGAATCCCTAAAAAAATTTTTTTGTTGCACCCATGATTCGATCACGGTTGGATTCCAACAATGGTATCAGAGCCTCCTTTAATTGTTTTACATGGATTTGTTGCTTGGCTGCTATTGATTTTGATAAAAATTGATATGTTTTTCTTCAGTGTTTGTCTTTATCCGAAGACTGTTCTTGTTTTTGGTTGATCTAAAAATCACATATGTTTATTCTGTGTTTATTATGTGTTTATCTGGAATTGTTTCCAGTCTCTCATGTTTAAAAGTTCTGAAAATTGTTTCTCGACTGGTCTTTATGTTGATTCCTAAAATTGTTTTCTAAATTCCTATGATTATGCGATTTGTGATTAACGACCAAGACTATTAAACAAAAACGTTTTGCTATGGTTTTAGAAACCCTAAATTACATTTTGCGTATTCTGGCCAGATGCATATGTGATTTTGTGTTTCTATTGGTTTCTGAAATCCAGTTATTGCTTGCGACTATTGCCTTGTGTTATAATGCTTATGTTAGGTTTCTGTAGTCCAATATTTTTCCAGCGTTTTATGCTACTTGTGTTTTTTCTTTTGATTGTGAATCTGTGGCGTAAAGAAGTCGATGGGCATTAATCGCCCATCAAAGCCAACTCAACAGGGTGACGCCATCACTGAAGAAGTTGATGGGCATTAATTGCTCATCGACTGGCAACCCATCCACTAAAGAAGACGATAGGTTAACACCCATAACGTGACCCCAATCCATAGACACAGGCGACACAGAGGACAACAGTGAGAAGCTCCGTGGCATGAAGACTAAGGTTCACCGGTGTGGACGGTCGTGGAGCACTATCCACCGGCTGAGAATCATTGGACACCGGTTTAAAAACTTGGGTGTTGGGTGGTTTTGTTTGATAAACGTAGGAAGAAAACACATTTAGGGACGATTCTGGCGGAGAAGACGATGGGCGCGTGCCCATCATCTTCCCACCTATCACAGTGCCAACGTTAACTGGCGCATGAAATACACGCGCTAGTCAAGGTTATGTTGACTTTGTCTAGCGCTTGCCCTTCTATTTGTTTTTTAATTCTTAAATCTTCAATTTTATTAATTTAATAGAGATTAAATTAATTGATACTGCTAATAAAATTGAAAAGTGTTTTAGCAAATTTTGAAAATTGTTTTCAAAGGGAATTTTATTAGGAAAGGTTTTGGGATTTAATTTAATTTTTCAAGAGTTGAATTATTAAATTAAAATTTATTATCAAATCAATAATTTGAATCAAGCAAAAGTTTTAAATAATTTCTTTCATAATTAGATTATGTTTGAAATTATAAATATAATGAGATTATATTATTTTGGTGAGACCAAAAATTTTGAAATTTTAAATCCCTCAATAAATTATTAAGTACACATTAGGAACGTGATAGTTGCCATCCATTATTTAAGAATAAAACCAGACTTCTGTTTGTAATCTGACTTGTTGAGCAAATTCAAGGTCACTATAACCCGAATATATTTTATCTTAAATTAATGGGTCCTACTTAACTAAAATTTTATGATTTGGATGAGTAAACTCACGATCATATAGATTTAGAGGCAGGGTTAGGAATAATATATATGATATATTTTGGCAAAAGTTATCACCTAACAGTTCTATGAGTCATATGGGATGTGATTAAAAAGTTGTTTTTCTACCTAATTGCTTTTTAGTTGGTTTATTGAGCAAACTCAAGATCAATTAATTTTAAATAGGATCCTAGCCCACTAGAAAATTATTTGATAATTTTTTGATATAATAGTGAGGGATATTATTTTGAATAAAATAGTGGGATTAATCAAATAAATTTTAAAGTCCTTATTTTATTTGATTTTTGGATATAAACTAATATTTGCTTTTTTTATGTTTTTTCAGTTATTGAATTTGAAGATGACTACCAACTTGACATTGAGGAGCATCATGGATGCCAACAAGCTAACTGGATCTAACTTTTTGAACTGGCTACAAAACCTAAGAATAGTTCTTAGACAAGAGAAGAAGTTGTACGTTCTTGATACTCCTGCTCCATCAGAACATTGTTCAGATGCGATTGATGAAGATTGGAAGAAATATCAGCGTTATATTGATGACATTGAACAAGCTACTTATGTGATGCTAGCTTGCATATCTCCTGGACTTTGGAGGCAACATGAGAACATGGATGAACCTACTATGATATTGCATCTTAAGGAATTATTTGGAACACAAAGTAGGGTGGAGAGATATCAAATCTCCAAGGCAATATTTCAATGCAAGATGACAGAAGGATCTTTAGTCAACATTCATGGTTGAAGATGATTACGTATATTGAAAAACTGGCCCGATTAGGTTTTGTCATGGACCACGAGTTAAGCGTTGATCTGGTACTGCAGTCTCTTAGTTCGAGCTTTTCACAGTTCGTCATGAACTTCAACATGAAGCAGAAGGACATGACATCACCTGAACTATTGAACATGCGTAAGACTGCAGAAGGGTGCCTTAAGAAGGAACTCAGTTCTGTACTTGTTGTCGATTCTTTTAAAAATAATAACAAGAAACAAAAGGCTTATACTAAAGTAGTAAAAGCCAAAGGAGGTATCAAGAATAAGAGCAATGACAAGGGCACATGTTTTCATTGCGGAGTCAACAGACATTGGGAGAGGAACTGCCCATCTTATCTTACTAGCCTGAAAGATAAGAAGCTTAAGAAAGCTATCTCTTCAGGTATGTTTATGATTGAGATCAATCTTTCTACTTCTGTTTCACATTTTTAGGTATTAGATACTAGTTTTGGTTCTCATATATGCAATAACATGTAGATGTTAACAAGGGGTAGATCATTGAGGAAAGGTGAAGTGGACCTCAGAGTTGGCAATGGAGCAAGAGTTGTTGCATCAGCTGTAGGAACTTGTGGTTTAACTTTGCCTTTTGTCCTTGTATTAGAACTTGATAATTGTTATTATGTTCCTGTTATTACAAGAAACATCATTTCTACTTATTATTTGGATTTGAATCGATTTGTCTTTATAATTAAGGATAACAGTTGTTCTTTTTATAAAGATGATGTTTATTATGAATCTGGATTGCTTACAAATGGTTTATATGAATTAGATCTTGAAAGGCCAATTCTTAACATAAATAGTAAGAAAAGAAAATTAAGTAACCAAACTCCATCTTATTTATGGCATTATAGGTTAGGTCATATCATTGAAACTAGAATCATTAAATTACATGAGGAAGGATATTTGGATCCTTTTGATTATGAAACTTGTGAATCTTGTTTATTGTGAAAGATGACCAAACTACCCTTTAAGGGAAAGGGGCAATGTTCTAGTAAGTTACTAGAATTAATACATTCAGATGTATGTGGGCTTATGTCCACAAATGCTAGAGGTGGATTCTTGTATTTCATTACGTTCATAGATGACCATTCTAAATATGGTTATGTGTACTTGATGAAATAAAATTCTAAATCATTTGAAAAGTTCAAAGAATTTAGACTAGAGGTAAAGAAACAAACTAGAAAGAATATTAGGACACTTAGATCAGGTCGAGATGGTGAATACTTAGACCACGAGTTTCTTGGTTACTTAAAAGAGAATGGGATTCTCTCACAATGGTCTCCTCCTGTAACTCTACAATATAATGAAGTTTCTGAGAGGAGAAATCGTACACTATTAGATATGGTATGTTCCATTATAAGTCATGAAGTCCTTCCTATATCCTTTTGGGGATATATAATTGAAATTGCACTATATCTTCTAAATAGAGTTCCATCTAAATCAGTTGATAAGACACCATATGAGATATGGAATGGTAGTAGACTTGGATTATCACACTTAAAGATTTGGAGATGTGAAGCTTATGTGAAGCGTGCTATATTTGATAAGCTTTAAGCTAAATCAGATAAATGCAAATTTGTGGGGCATCCGAAAAAGAGTTTTGGTTATTAATTCTATCATCCTGTTGAGCAAACGGTGTTTATCTCAAAACATACTACATTCTTAGAAAGATAATTTATTCTCAAAGAAAGTAGTGGGAATGAGGTTGAACTTAGAGAAGTTCAAGAGCCACAGATTCAAATCAAAATGGACCAAGAACCTCAAGTTGATGTATATGATGTACAACCAAGAGTTCAAGAGATATATAGTCTGCGATGAACTAGTAGGGTACGTCATCTTTCGACTAGATTAGAACTATATATTGAGCAAGGAAAGGATAACGTATCACTCATAAATGATGAGCCAACTACTTTTAAAGAAGCAATGTCTAATATTGATTCTTTAAAATGGCAAGAAGCTATAAGATTTGAAATGGACTCCATGTACACTAACCAAGTATGGAATTTGGTTGTTGCACCTATTGATATTGTACCTATTGGATGCAAGTGGGTTTTTAAGAGAAAAACTAACATGGATGGTAATATACAAACGTACAAAGCAAGGTTAGTGGCTAAAGGTTACAAACAAAAACAAGGGGTTGATTTTGATGAAACCTTTTTGCCAATGGCTATGCTAAAATCCATAAGGATCTTATTAGCCATAGAAGCATATCATGATTATGAAATCTGGCAGATGGATGTCAAAATTGCATTTCTTAATGGAAATTTATAGGAGGATGTATATATGATACAACCTGAAGGTTTTGAATCCAAGAGATTTCCTAATCAAGTAAGCAAGTTGCAAAGGTCTACTTATGGACTTAAGCAAGTGTCACGGAGTTAGAACATCCTTTTTGAAGAGATAATCAAAGAGTTTGATTTTATCAAAAATGTGGATAAACCATGTGTTTATAAGAAGGTTAGTAGGAGTGTAGTCGTTTTCTTGGTATTATATATGGATGACATATTACTAATAGGAAATGAGATACCTATGCTACAGTCTGTAAAGATCTGGTTGTCAAAGAACTTCTTTATGAAGGATATGGGAGAAGCAGTCTATATTCTGAGAATAAAGATCTAGAGAGATAGATCAAAAAGGTTGCTTGGATTATCCCAATCTACGTACATAGATAAAGTGCTAAAGAGGTTTAGCATGGAGAATTCCAATAGGGGATTCTTACTCATATCGCATGGGATTTCTCTCTCACAAAGTATATGTCCAAAGAAACAAGAGGAGAGAGATAAAATGGATTGTATTCCATATGCTTCGATAATTGGATCAATCATGTATGTGATGCTATGTACTAGACTAGATGTTTCTTATGCTTTAAGCATAATGAGCAGGTTCAGTATAATTTTGGTGAGGGTTACTGGATGGCTATTAAAAACATCTTAAAGTACTTAAGAAGAACTAAAGATGTTTTCTTAGCCTATTAAGGAGATAAACTGAGAGTTCAAGGATATTCAGATGCTAGTTTCTAGTCATATTACGATGATAGTAGATCACAGTCAGGGTATATCTTCATTATGAATGGTGGTGCAGTAAGTTGGAAAAGTTCCAAACAACCAACCATTACAGATTCATTGACTGAAGCAGAGTACATTTCAGTTTCAGAGGTGACAAAGGAAGTAGTTTGGATCAAGAAGTTCATCGCTGAACTTGGAGTGATTCCTAGCATTGTTGAGCCTATAACATTGTATTGTGACAACAACGGTGCTATTGCGCAAGTAAAGGAACCCGGGCCTCATCAACAGTCCAAAAATGTACTCAGGAAGTTTCACTTAATTAGGGAGATAGTGGAGCAGAAAGACATAACAATGGAGCGAGTTCCTACTAAAGAGAATCTAGCATATCCTTTTACTAAGTCATTGTTTCAAAAGAGACATGATTGACATATGAATGGCTACGATATTCGATACATTGGTAATTGGCTTTAGTGCAAGTGGGAGATTGTTGGTCTATGCCCTTGCAGCTAATTTATTTTGGTTGTAAATTTATTTGTATGACATTATTATTATTCAATAAAAGGTATTTTTATCTTTGTGTATTTATTAATTATTTAATTATAAATCATAAAGATAAAATCCATAGAATAATTTTTATGTAATTAGAAATTATAATGCGATTACAGTTATGAGATTCGAATTGCACTTTTTATATTATTCCTAAAATGTTCCTAGTTGTAGTTTCATCAAGATGGGGTATTGATGAAATGGTTAGACTAGCACATGTTTATTTCTTTCTTATGAAGAAAGTAACTGATCTCATAAATTAAAGTGTGGAGACACTTTAAACAAACTTGTGGGTATTTATTAGAGAATAAGTTCACTGAAATGACCCGATTATGAGAATCCTAAATGGAACATTACTTGTGTATCTGTGGATTATCTCATAATGATGCTTGTATAATTGATCCTCAGACTTGAGATTATCAAGGTATCTAATATGGGAATTACAGTGTTTTGGTGCTACTTATGAATCGTCCTAAGATAATTCAATCAGTAGTAATTGGATACAGTATAAACCATATGTAGATAGTTGAGTAAGTCAATATAGGATTCGTCACTCTAAAGTAATTAAAGAGAACATTCTACTATTCTTTATTAGTAATAATTTCTGGAATTCTCTGGTTAGAGTGAATTGACATTTAAAAATGTGTTTTCAAATTTCAATTATAAATCAATTATGAATTAGCAAGAATGAACATGATTGAATGATAAGAGTAGACATTGTATCCATATTCTGTCCAATTAGAATACTGAATGATGAAAGGATTAAATTATACATTGTAGCTATGCATTGACAGATTAAGTCAATCACTATAACATTCCTGATATTTGGGTAATCATGACATGCTGCTAGATGTCACTCAAGATTTATGATTATGAATTGTTTAATTAGAGAATTAAAGATAAATTAAAAGAAGTTTTAATTTATCTAATTATTATTGTGAATTAAAATTAGAATTTAAAATCATTGCCAATTTATTAGGAACTTAATAGGTCACGCATCAAAGAGCAATTTGTGAAAAAAAAATCAATTTAATTAGGTTGAACTTAATTATAAAGTTTAAGAAACTTCGGAGATCAAATATGAGAATATTTGATTTTATTAGAATTAAATTAAATATAATTAGAATTGGATTTTAATTATAATTAAAGAGATTTAATTTTAATAAAAGACTTAAGATTTTTTTCTATAAATACAGGAAAAGCTTTTAGAAGCTAGCACTTCTATCTTTTTCCTCTCAAAACAGTTAAGAATTACTCTGTGGATACCATCAGAGGCTGAACGCTTGAACAACTCGTGATCGATCAATCAGAAAAAGTTTCGAAGATTTTTCAACAGGATAGCGAACAAGGTACGATTCTAAATCATTTATATTTTATTCAAGTTTATAAAATTAACGGGATCCGCTCGGATTCCGTAAAAAAATTATTTTCCACTATGTCTGTGATTCGATCACAATTAGATTTTAACATTATGCATTAGAGAGAGGAAGAAGAAGGTGATGGTTTGCGTGTATGATTTTGGTTTTTGCAGTTTGCATATAAACTAATGTATTTATCCAGCTTTCAGTCTTTTGGCTATAACTTTTTCATCCAAGCTTCAAATGACTTGAAACTTGAACCAATAGATTCCTAACACATTGTTCCTCCTCTCCATGAAAATTTAGAGCCATATGGATTCATTCGGGAAATATTTGATTAATGGATTTAGGATGAAAAAGAGGAAATGTGTTGGAATGTTATAAATTGGACAATTTTCATTGAACATGCTTCGGTATTTTGATTATATCTTGATCTGTAGATTTCCAAATGAGTTGATTCTTAATTCAGATTAAAATAGAAACATATTTTTACAATGTTTTTTCACAAGTAAACTTTTAATTCTATCTCTAAGAATTTTAAAATTTGGCATGAAATTGAGTCTTGGCTTAGGCTATAGCACTACTAGCGACAACAATCATATCTTATTGTTATCAAATAAAATGTATTGATGTAGGCTGAATCAGGCAAAGGTGTCTTTGCAACAGTTGTAGCTTATTCTCTTAGTTTTCAATAGATATAAAGTTTGTAATTTTTAGATATTTTAATTGAGAGATATAAGCTGTACAACGTGAAAGCATAATCCTGCACTAGCCAAAATTTCAAATGTACTCGGTCTACATTATTTTGAGCATAACCCATAGAATATTGAATCAAATTGTATGATCTTGGATTCATTAGAAACGTAAGGTACATAGAAACAATTGTTTAGAAGGAAGTGTTGTCTAAAAACTCGATTTTCCTTGTCATAATGATCATGGAAGGTTGATCCGAAAGTGGGTTTTGAGAAAAAAAACTGGAATAGTTAATGAGTGTATGAATTTTGACACATTTGGAGTACAAATGATCTTTGCATCGGTTTATTACAGAAGTATACCCAGGAATATGTCATTGAACATGCATGTTACATGATACATTTATAAAAATGCATATTCAATTACACGAATAATGTGGTAACATGAAATTGTCTTTGATTGTATATAGAAGAGCAAGTAGAGCGACTGCTTCCAGATATTGCCGGAACTTCAAGGCAATAAGCAAAAAGGGAGCAATCGTGAGTAACCTAATATGATCTTACCTTGACTTGTTTTGTTTATTAATGAATTGAATTTGATATTGATGAATGTGTACTGAATTCTGGACATAAAATGTCTGAGGAGTTTTGATGCATGATTAAACATTGGAAATGCTACTTGTATGTGAATGAGATTGACTTCATGTTATCAACTTGAATGTTCATGTTGGACCTAGTCCGACGATTATTGTGAACAAGAACATGAATACAAATGGAAGTGATCAAATGTGATGATCGAAATTGGGGAATGCATTTCATTCCAATGCATGAAATATAATGGCAGTTGTGACTGATGTCGCCAGTGAAAAAGAGGTTAAAGCTCAGACATTCGTGATTAGCGCCTAAGGCTCAATGTGTACAAAGAGCCGTGTATTCCCATACGAGACGGTGAAAAAGGCACACAGTCGCAACAATGAAATAAATGAAATGAAGTCTCATAACATTGCAAACACATATGATCTAAATAAATTAAATGATTGCAATGTTTTAAGAATTTTGTGTATGAAATATGTGATAAATTATCAATGTGTATGTTCTGCAAAATTGTACTGAAATGATGAAATGTTTGATTTTTTTTTTAAATATGGCAAATGTGATCAGGTGTTATGTGTTATTACTTGGAAAAAATCAAGTTGATTGGAATTACATGATAACATAATTCATTGTGTGTTGTATGACAAGAGTGAATCATCGAGGATGGTTACTGTACTGAGCTCGCAAAACTCACTAAAATTGTAATCTTGACAATTTCAGATTCAAGAGAGCAATGGCCTATCTTTGAAGAAGGCATGGAAGCGATTTTTGTATAATTTGTGAAGATCAGATATAGCTCAAAAGTCAGTCAACTAGGACTGAATGAATAGTTTGTTTTAATTTTTGTTTAGTTTCCTCATGTATGTAGCATATTATGTAGATTGAGTTATAAACACTCTAGGTTGACATTCAGTGTAAATTATAGTTTGAGAAATGAAATGAAGAAAATTTTGGTTTTCAGATAATGTGTTATTTATGGTTTTATTTACGATGCCATGTAATATAGTGAAGGTGAAATGGTTAACACACCATTTCTATCGACCATGTGCACGTGTGTTCGAAGGGTGCACATGCATGTGTCAGATGGGGGTGGGGTGTTACAATTGGTGGTATCAGAGCATGGTTGGCATCCATAGGGATATGTAGAAATGTTAGGTATGAAATGTTGTGAAATTTCGGATGGTAATCGAAGTTATTGTGCATTATAGGTTATTCGATGTAGGCGATCAAATGGAACACTCAGCTGACCTACGATCAAAAAGAGCCACTAGATAGTCGTGTATATCTTGGCCTAAGGGAATGTCTGAGAGAAGGGAAAAGAGGTACGATAAACTGTGAAAGCAGGGGATTGTGGATTTCTATGAAAGTACAGACCCTGCAGAGGCCTAGAGATGGCTAGAAAGGACAGAGAGAGTTTTTGATAAGATGGCTTGTGAGTTAGACAAGAGGTTCAACTATGCAATAACTTTATTGGAAGGCCCAGTCTACTAATGGTGGAAAATTGTTCCAGGCAGTACCATCAGGCCTTGTCGATTAAGATGGGAGGATTTTTTGAGAAGTTTCAGAGAGAATTATAAGCCCAAGATCTACCTAGACAGGAAGATGAAGGAATTTCTGGATCTGAAGCAGGGCAGGATGTCTGTAGTAGAATATGAGATTAAATTCAACTAGCTGATAGGATATGCTATTGCCTTGATTTCTACTGAGGAAGAAAAGTGCAGGAGATTTAAATATAGATTGAACATGGAGATTCAGACAAGGCTAGCTCTTACTAACTTGAGCAGTTTCACTAAGCTTAGAGTAGCGTTAATCTGAATAGAGCAATTGTTGAGGGACAGTTAGTCTGAGTAGAGATCAGAGTCTAGACAGAAGAGGCCTAGTGAATTTTAAAGTGATTCTAGTAAAAGGTTTAGTAAGTTTCAGATCTAAGCTTTCAGACCACCGACTGGATTAAAACAATCAGGGTTCAGATAGAGAGGTAGTTTTGTTTAGTTTGGTAATAATAGAGGTGTAGTATCGAGTCAGTTGCCAATTTGTGAGCATTGTGGGAATAAGCATAGTGGTGAATGTTGGAGGGTAACAGGAGCCTGCCTTCGGTGTGGCTCACTTGATCATCAGATCAGGAATTGTTTTGTGGTTTTTGGAGCACAGTCTGAAAGGAGAGGAAGTATGGCATCAGAAACTATTGTTCAGCAAAACTGAGCTGGTGGGTCTAGACAAAGAGGTCGTGGCAGAGGTAGAGTAAGCTTTGGGAGTCCTTCTGTCAAGACTGAGGTACGGAGCAACCAACCGCAGTCTTAGGCCAAAATCTATGCTATGACGAGACAAGAGGCTCAAGAGTCTCTAAATGTCGTTGCAGGTGTGTTATTATTATTTACTTTTAAGGTTTTTCCATTGCTAGATCCTGGATCTATGCATTCATTTATCGCACCGCATATGACATCTAGGTTGCATTCCGATAAAGAATTATTAAGATGTAGATTAGAGGTGAGTACGCTGATAGTAGTACCACCGTAATTGGGGAAGTTTGTAAGAGGTGTGTGATTCGAATTGATCAGGCAGAGTTGGAAGCAGACTTGATTATATTACAGTTAAAGGAAATAGATGTTATATTAGGCATGTATTGGCTTACTGCTTATAGGACTATCATGAATTGCTATACTAAGGAGGTAATTTTAGAAACTCCTAATCAAACAAGAGCAGTATTCAGAGGGATTAGCTAAGCAGTACTAGCCAGACTGATCTCATTCATTAGTCCTTTGAGGTTAATGCAAGAGGGATGTGAGACTTATCTGGCCTATATTATTGATACTAGAACTGGGCAGAATGTACAGGACATTCTTGTGGTTAAGGAATTCCTGGATGTGTTTCTCGCAGAATTACTTGGTTTACCTCCAGATCAGGAAACAGAGTTTACAATTGACTTAGTTATAGGTGGTGCTCCTATATCTATTCCTCCATGTAGGATGACACCTGTGGAACTAAAAGAGTTGAAGGCTCAGTTGGAGGAATTGCTTGGAAAGGGATTCATTAGACCCAGTGTTTCACCCTGGGGAGCTTCAGTCCTATTTGTGAAGAAGAAAGATGGCACGTTGAGACTATGTACTGACTATAAGCAACTGAATCGGGTTACAGTAAAGAACAAGCACCTGTTGCCTAGAATTGATGACTTATTTGATCAGCTGCAGGGAGCTCAGGTATTCACTAAATTGGATTTGAGGTCTGGGTATTATCAATTAAAGATAGCAGAGGCCAATGTACCAAAGAGTGCTTTCAGGAGTTGGCATGGGCATTTCAAATTTTTAGTAATGCCATTTGGGTTAACTAATGCCTTAGTTGCATTCATGGCATTAATGAATAGGGTGTTTCATCCCTACTTGGATCGCTTTGTGACAGTCTTTATCGTTGACATTTTGGTGTATTCAAAGAGTAAAGAAGAACATGCTGAACATCCGAGAGTGATCTTACAGATTATGAGAGAAAAATAACTGCATGCTAAATTCAGTAAATGTGAGTTTTGGCTGAATCAAGTGGTGTTTTTATGTCATATCATAAATGGGCAAGGTATTCAAGTAGATCCAATAAAGATTGAGGCAGTAATGAAATGGGAGGCTCTGAAGAATGTGTCAGAAATTTGGAGTTTCATAGGATTAGTCGAATGTTACCGGAGGTTTATTAAGGGGTTTTCTCTGATTTTGGCCCCTTTGACTAAACTTTTGAGGTAGAATGTAGCATTTAAATCGGATGATGATTGTTAAAAGAGTTTTGAAGAGTTGAAACATTGGTTGACTACAGCACCAGTGTTGACTATTCCATCAGGAACTCGTGGATATGTAGTATACAGTGATGCTTCGTATCAAGGATTAGGATGTGTATTGATGCAAAATGGCAAGGTGATAGCCTATGCATTGAAACAACTAAGGTCTCACGAGATGAACTATCCAGTACATGATCTAGAACTTGCTACAGTTTTCTTTGCTCTAAAGATATGGAGACATTATTTATATGGAGAGACATTTCAGATATACAATGATCATAAGAGTTTAAGATATTTGCTGAGTCAAAAAGAGCTGAACATGAGACAGAAGGGGTGGATAAAGTTGTTAAAAGATTATGACTGCATGATTGAGTATCATTCGGTAAAAGTTAATATAGTGGTTGATGCATTGAGTAGAAAGTCCCATAGTAGTATAGCTCAGATTCAATTATTGAGATTATCAAATTTGATTCAGTTGAGAGCTTTAAATGTGGAGTTGAATCTAGAGCATAATGAAGCATTGACAACTACACTAAAGTTGATACCAATGTTACATGATTGAATTAGAAGAGTTCAGAGTAAAGATCCTAAAATGGTGAAACTGATTAAGAAAGTTAAGATGAGTCCTAATTCTGAATTTGAATTGCGAGATGGGACATTGTGGTTAAAACAGAGATTATGTGTGCCTAATGTGGATGAATTGAGAAAGAAAATTCTAGATGAAGCTCATATAACCTCTTATGTTATGCATCCTAGCACGACCAAGATGTATAATACAATGGAGCAGCATTTCTGGTGGCCAGGAATGAAGAAGCAACTAGCAGAATATGTTTCTAAATGTATAACATGCTAGTAGGTTAAAACTGAGCATCAGGCTCCAGTTGGGAAGCGACATTCATTGCCTATTCCGTAGTGGAAATGAGAACGAATCACTATAGATTTTGTTATGGGTTTGCCTAAGACTCCGAGGCAAAATGATGATATATGGGTTGTAGTAGACCGATTAACTAAGTCAACCCATTTCTTACTAGTGAGAGAGAACAACTCACTAGACCAGTTAGCTCAGAAGTATGTGAATGAAGTGGTTGGACTGCATAGGGTTCCAGTGTCCATTGTATCGGACAGGGATCCTAGATTCACTTCGAGATTCTGGAAGAGCTTACAGTTAGCTATGGGTACCAAGTTGAACTTCAGTACTGCATTTCATCCTCAGATAGATGGGCAAAGTGAGAGGACAATCAAGACTGATGAAGATATGCTTTGGGCTTGAGTATTGGAGTTTCAACGAGCTTGGGATTAGTATATTGCATTGATTGAATTTGCCTACAATAATCACTATCACGGTAGTATCGGAATGGCACCTTGTGAGGCATTGCACAGTAGAGTATGTCGATCGCCTCTATATTGGGATGAGGAAGGTTTGAGAATGATAGAAGGCCCTAAGTTGATACAAGATACTGTGGATAGAAGAGCTTTGTGGATCAACATCGAAGAGATATGAAATACAATGTAGGAGACAAAGTGTTTCTGAGAGTGTTGCCTTGACAAGGCATATTAAGGTTTGGCAAAAGGGCCAAGTTGAGCCCTAGGTACATTGGTCCTTATGAGATCATTGAGAGGATAGGACCTTTGGCATACAAGTTAGCCTTGCCTAACGAAATGTCTCAGTTACATAATGTGTTTCATGTGGCCATGTTGAAAAGATACAGATCTGATCCAACACATGTGTTACTGGCTCAAGATATTGAAGTTGCTAGTAATTTAAGCTATATTGAGGAGCCGATCAAGATAGTGGGTTATAAGACAAAGCAGCTGAGGAACCGAGTAATTCCATTGGTGAAAGTCCTGTGGAGAAATCATTTAAGTGAGGAAGCAACTTGGGAAACAGAGGAGCATATGAAAAAGTAATATCCCCACCTGTTTCATCAATTATGTACGAATTTGAGGACGAAATTTCTTAAAGAGGGGAGAATTGTAACGTCCCAATAACCCATGTTAGGGGTTAGGGACCCAGAATAGTATAAATGAGAGTGTACTAAGAAATTAGAAGTGCATTTCATTAATCATATGGCATATTTAAATATGTGAATTGTGTTGATATTCATGAAATAATCATACATGCATTCATTGACATTTTTCGGGTATAATTGATTTATAAATGTGATTAAAATGAGAATTTTGGCTTTTATGTGTTGAAAATTTATTTCGAGAGTGTCATTATTATTTCTAAATTTTTGGTGAATTTTAGGAAATTTCAGAAAAATTTGGGTCTCTTTGGACTAGGAAAAATGTTGAAAAATGGACAAATGTAAGCGTGACATGTGAAATGATTATTGAGTGCCAAATGGCTTACATGCAATGGTGACATGTGGAGAGGTCTTATACATGCACATGGTTATGTTTGTGGTAAAACAATACTGTAGCTTTTGTTGTTCTTCACCGTGAACACCAATACCAAAACTCTTTCTTTGCTCACCCATCACCGAATCAACTAGTTGCTTGTGTTTATGCATTTGATTCACTCTCACTGCTAGAAACCTTGTTGAACCAAGTAAGTGCTTTTTGATGATATTTTAACATTGTAAATGAATACATGAATGAGAGGTTTAAGAAGTGTAGTTTCGGTGAATGAATGTGGGGAATGAAATATTCGTCATTTTGTTAATAGTTCAGAGTTTATAGAATAATGATACTTAATAGCTGGAAACGTGTGTAGGAAAGCACAAAAATGCAGAAAAGTCGATGAACATATGCTCTATTTTTCACTGTATATGCATAAATGTTTGGGTATTGTTAGGAAGGATTTAAATGAGGTTAAAGTTAAAGAGAACATAGAGCAGTGTGGTGTTGTGTTGTGTTTTAAGAAGGATTAAGATGATAGAAAAACGTGGACTGAAGATGGAAGAAAGATACAAAATGAAAGATGCAGAAAAATGGAATATGCGTACGTGAACAGTACGATTTTTGATAGTTATGTATAAATCATAGATTTTTTATTTATTTTTGTTCGGTTTTAATTGAGATGGAAGTAGAAAAGATGTTTTATACATTAGATGTAATAGCTGCAAAGTGATGAAGGAGTTAAATGAAGATTTGTGCAGTAGAGAGAGGAAGAAGAAGGTGGTGGTTTGAGTGTATGATTTTGGTTTTTGCAATTTGCATATAAACTAGTGTATTTATCCAGTTTTGAGTCTTTTGGCTATAACTTTTTCATCCAAACTTCAAATGACTTGAAACTTGAACAAATAGATTTCTAACACATTGTTCCTCGTCTCCATGAAAATTTAGAGCCATCCGGATTCGTTCGAGAAAGATTTGATTAATGGATTTAGGATGAAAAAGATGAAATGTGCTAAAATGTTATGAACTGGACAATTTTCATTGAACATGCTTCGGTATTTTGATTATATCTTGATTTGTAGATTTCCAAATGAGTTGATTTTTAATTCAAATTAAACTAGAGACATATGCATACAACGTTTTTGGACAAGTATACTTTTAATTCTGCCTCTACGAATTTCAAAATATGGCATGAAATTGAGTCTTGGTTTAGGCTGTAGCACTACTAGTGACAACAATCATATCCTGTTGTTATCAAATAAACTGTATTGATGTAGGCCAAATCAGATACTGGTATCTTCAAAAACATTGTAGCTTATTCTCTTAGTTTTCAATTGATATAAGTTTTTTAATTTTAAGATATTGAACTTGAGAGATATGACGTGTACAACTTGAAAGCATGATCTTGCACTAGCCAAAATTTCAAATGTACTTAGTCTATAATATTTTGATCATAACTCATAGCATAATGAACCAAATTCTATGATCTTAGATTCATTAGAAACCTAAGGCACAGGGGTTGTCTAAAAACTCCATCTTCCTTGTCATAATGATCATTCAAGGTTGACCCGAAAGTGGGTTTTGAAAAAAAAACTGGAATAGTTAATAAGTTTATGAATTTTGACACATTTAGAGTACAATTGATCTTCGCATCGGTTTATTATAGAATTATACCCAGGCGTATGTCATTAAACATGCATGTTACATGATGCATTTATAAAAATGTATATTCAATTACATAAACAATGTGGTAACATGAAATTTTCTTTGATTGTATATAAAAGAGCAAGTAGAGCGACGACTTCCAAATATTGTCAGAACTTCAAGGAAATAAGCAAAAAGGGAGCAATTGTGAGTAACCTAACATGGTCTCACCTTGACTTATTTTGTTTATTACTGAATTGAATTTGATATTGATGAATGTGTACTGAATTATGTATTGAATTTTGGACATGAAATGTCCGAGGAGTTTTGATGCATGATTAAGCATTAGAAGTGCTACTTGTATGTGAATGAGATTGACTTCATGGTTCTCAACTTGAACATTCATGCTGAACCTAGTCCGATGATTATTGAAGAACATGAATACAAATGTAAGTGATCAAATGTGATGATTAAAATTGAGGAATGCATTTCATTCCAATGCATGAAATATAAAAGGCAGTTGTGACTGATGTCGCCAGTGAAAAAGAGCTTAAAGCTCAGACATTTGTGATTAGCGCCTAAGGCTCAATATGTACAAAGAACCCTGTATCTCTAACGGATAAGGTACAGTATGAAAGAGCCTAGTATCTATAACGGATACAAGACAGTGAAAAAGGCACACAGTCACAACAATGAAATAAATGAAATTGAGTCTCATAAAATTGCGTACACATATGATCTAAATAAATTGAATGATTACAATGTTTTGAAAACTTTGTGTATAAAATATGTGATAAATTGACAATGTGTATGTTCTGTAAAATTGTACTGAAATGATGAAATGTTTGAATTTTGTTTTTGATATATGACAAATGTGATCAGGTGTTATGAGTTATTACTTGACAAAAATCAAGTTGATTGGAATTACATGATAACATGATTCATTATGTGTTGTATAACAAGAGTGAACAATTAAGGATGGTTACTGTACTGAGTTTGAAAAACTCACCAAAATTGCAACGTTGACAATTTCAGGTTCGAGAGAGAGATGACCTAGCTTCTAAGACTACGTAGAAACAATTTTGTTTATTTTATGGAGATCAGATATGGCTCAAAGGTCGGTCAGCTGGGACTGAAGGAATAGTTTGTTTTAATTTTTGTTTAGTTTCCTCATTTATGTAGCATATTATATAGACAGAGTTGTAAACACTTTAGGTTGACATTGTAAAATATGGATGATGGTTAATGCAATGAAATGAAGAAAAATTTGGTTTTCAGAAAATGTGTTATTTATGGTTTTACTTACGATGCCATGTGATATAGTGAAGGTGAAATGGTTAAAACACCATTTCTATCGGGCATGTGCATGTGTGTCTGAAGGGTGCACGTGCATATGTCAGATGGGGGTGGAGTGTTACAATATTAGACTATTAAACTTATGAGCTTTGATCTTCAAAGTACAGGTGAAAAGAGGAACTTCTAAATTAATGAACTGGATAAATGGTGGCTTATCACTTATAAAAATTCTAAGATCTATAGGGAAAGAGCCAAATGTTATCACAATTGAATGATTAAGCAATCCATAGAATTGAAAAAGGGAGATCAAGCTCTCTTGTACAAGTCTCGCCTAGGACTATTTCCTGGTAAGCTTAAATTAAAATGGTCAGGATCATCTGTTGTAGAGAACATATTCCCATATGACGTAATTGAGGTGAGTCATCGGCATTAGGGTGCCTTCAAGGTTAATGGCCATTGAGTAAAGATATATCTTCGGGATGAACTTGATTTTAATAATGAAAACATCAATTTAACCAAGCCACCTTTAGTATAAAAGATACGTCAGGCTAAAGATGTTAACCAATCACTCCTTAAGAGGCAGTCCAAGATTCAGGATTTTCTTTTATTATATTACTTCCGTATTTTTATTTCTTTTTTATTGTTTGATTGTTTTCAATTGTGTTTTTTTCTTTTTTTTATGTTTTTCTAATTTTCTTTTCATTAATTATCTGTCCTGTCTAACGTTATAATTAATGATTCTTTTATTTTTATTTTCTTTAGTGTTATCTTTATTTCTTTTGTTTCTTTTTATCTTTTTTTATCTTGTATTTTGCAAGGATATTGTTAACAGTGGATTGATCTAACATCAAGAAATCTTCACAATCAGGAAAGTAGCAAACAACCCTCTCACTTTCAAATATATTTGTATCATGTACAGTAAGGACAATGTATCATTCTAAGCATGGGGATAGGTTTACTGAATCTTAAACTAATTTCTTCAAGTTATTATAATTCTGATTATAAATTTTATTAACTGATATCTTGAATTGATTAAATTTGTCCATAAATACTATATGTTTTTATTGAATATTGATTTGAATTCGTGTATAAAAGGATGATGGTTGGAATAAAATTAGTTTTCTAAGTCATATTTTTTATAATCAATGAAATTTTCTAGTTGAATGAAATTGTATATTATTTACACATATATATACTCATTCTTTTTCGTGAGCTTTTGAGCCTAGGAGCAATTTTTCAAAATTTTTAAAGCTCTTGTTATTCTTTCATACGTGTGTTATCATATATAGTAGGATAATTCTAAAACTTGCTTTTATTATACATATTGAGACCATATTTGTTAAATTAGAAACATTGATATAATGAAGACAGTTAGATTTACCAACTTGCTTAGCCTAATTCTTTAAAAATTACCATACCTATAAAAGTTACCTTTAGGAATAACTAAGTTGAGCCTTATCCTTTTTCATTGCTTAAACCCAAATGATAAACCTCTATCCTAATTTTCTTTAAAAATATGTATATTATTTTGAACCTTGAAGGTTATTTACTTTATTTACTTATTGAGAATTGAAATTTGTGAAAGGTCCAATATCTATCGAATTGTGGTACTGAATGGTCGAATTGGTTTATCATTGCAAAAAAAAAACTAAGCATATAAAAGAAAAGAAGTAAAGTATATAGTAACATTAGTTTTGTGATGAAAGGACCCGTGTGTTTTGTAAACAAGTCTTGTTTTCGTTAGTAAATTTCCTACACTTAACCCCTTTCACTATCCCAATCATACCATACCTAAATCCTGTTACAACCTATACAAAGACCTTTTGATTTTTGTTTCTAGTTTGTAAATAAATGGTGGAGATGTGATTTTATTGCAAGCATATAGTAAGAATTCTACTATGCATGGATTAAGAGTTTTAACATTTTTTACCCTAAACACTTGAGTGTATTGAGTGAAATCCTGGTGAGGGTGTAAAAAGATATGCTTTTGATTTCAATGCGATTATTGATGTGATTATTATTGATATTACTTAGGAAATTAATTTTAGGATATATTAATTTGATTAGATAAGATATGATAATGTATAGTACTGGACAGGTTGAAATTGACGATGAATTAATGTTGTAAAATTTATAATTTTGATTATAGTTTGCTTGAGAATAAGCAAAAGCTTAAGTGTGGGGATATCTGATAGATGGATAATTAAGTATATTTTTACCCTACATTTGATGTGTTTTTGCTTTCACTTGATATTTGATACTTTTACTGTATATTTGGTACTTAATTCATTTCAAGTGTGTATACAAATTATAATTTCCTTCATGGACTTAAATGAGGAGAATTCAGATGAAAAAACAATATAAAATGACGATTTGACAACTTGAAGGGATGCACAATTATGCATATGACCATGAGTTTCTTTAAAGCTGTGCCCTTTCATAATATTTCGAGAATTCTGGTTATGCACGATCGTGTAAGAGACCATACATCGGCCAAAAACCTAGAATTCCATATAAAAGACACTTTTGGAGGCAATTAGGAGAGGAAGGCAGTAGGAAACATTCTGAGCTTTTCAAAGGTGATTTGGAGCTACAAAAGCAGGAGATGTGAGGATTTTATCAACGGATCCAACAAAATACAAGATTACAATCAACATCACCAGAATACTCGATAAAAAACAATTAGGGATATTTAGAATTATGGTTTATTATTTTCAATTCAGTTTTTTGTATATGTATATTTGATTTTGTATTTGTCAATGTGTAACTAACTTTTCCATCAATATTTAGGTTAGATGAGCTCTATTTGGATACCTTAACATGGGTTGATTATTTTGTTAATGAAATTGAGTGATTGATTTGTTATTCTATTTTATTTATGTTCTAGTAATCTGAAATATTAGACCATAATCTGATTTCATAAGTAGCGATTGAGAAATCTAGGTTTGAATAGATCCATGGTAATTAGACATAGTTTATTGAAACCCTAGAAATAGGATGACATAAATCTTTTGGATTAGAGTCAAACCTAATAGATGGATTTATAAAATAGTAATACAATCTTATAAAATTTAACTTGAGTAATTTGGTTAGAAACCTTAGGATTAGTTATTAGTAGACTCAAGGTTAGCTACTAGCATACCTTAGGAGTCTCCACGGCCTAACTAATTAATAACATAATTGCATGACAAAAGATCAATCGTTTAAGGGTTTAGGGGGATTCTAAACCTAAATACTAATCATTTGATATCAGTAATTAACTTAGTGATTCCACAATTCTTTGCTTTAATCATGCTATTTGTTTACTCTATTTGCTTAATTTTAGCTTCTTTAATTAAAAAACATAATCAATTCTGAGGCTTGATAATAGCACGAATGAAAAACATGACTCGTATTTTTGGTACTAGCTATAGCTACACCGTGCACTTATAATATAATAATATTGACACTCATAAAAAAAGTCAATGACCTATCTAAGAAGTAAGAAACTGTAGACTTAGTTTACTTCCTTGAATATCAATAAACCAATAAAATACACTTACATTATACTGAACCCATCCCCTAAACCTTAACTTACCCCCTTCTAACTATGAATCATTAAGATGGATTTTTGCCTATACCTGTAAGAGCATAACCCAAAATTGTGCCTTATAAAAACAAATCAAAACTAACCAAACATTTTAGCAGTAAGGAGTTTGAAGAAAAGAGGGCCAAAGGAATATATTTTTAGTATGAAGAAAAATATACCCTGAATAATAAATGTAAGAAAAAATAATAGAACATGTTCTTTGTAGAAGATGAAGAATCAAAGTTGATAATAGAAGGGGAAACAGAGGAACACACCCTATCAAGCCATGTCTAGAACCTTTATGGAGAATTTCCAACAAATTTAGGTATTGGGGGTGCATAAGGAAGGACCCATACACATACTTACAGATAACAGAAGAACACATAATTTTATGGATGCTTTACAAATTAAAAAGGCTCTTTAAAGTGTCTCTTTATAAGAAACCTCAAGGTTCTAGTGGGAAGGGGTGGGAGGGGGGGTCTCCAATTAACTTGTGAGGGGCTCTACAAGAATCTTGAGTGGTAGATGCAAGGGGATAATTTCTCCTCCAACACTTTAATACTACCCTTAGGAGGATATGACTAGTCTTAGGCATCCAATGGCTTTTTACTCTCAATGATGTACATTACAATTTCAATAAATAGGCCATGGAGTCCATGTAGAGAGGGAAATATATCCAACGTAAAGATGATCTAATTATTCAACTCAAATTTGTCACTCCAAAATTTTTTTCCAGACTATTGCCTAAGCTATATTAATAATCAACTTTATATGTTATGGCTCACATACTCCCTAGAGTTATAGTTTCAAGAGCTCTTTATTGAAAATCAATACTTGGAAGAAATTCATTAACAACAAATCCTTAGTTGCCTCTTTGTTGAGTTCAATTCCATATTTGCTAAACGTAAAGACTACCTACTTATTGATCCTAAAATAACAATTTTTTTCTCAAATAGGGAGTCGACTCGATTAATATGCGGCCTTATAGGTACAACAACTTATAGAAGAGCATAATAGAAGACCTAAAAAAGGACCTCTTGAATTAGGGGTCTTCTAATATAGCCACAACCTTTTTTCATCCTTGGTTTTCCTAGTTAAAAAGAAAGATAACTCTTAACGTTTATTTATTGACTATTGTAAGCTGAATAAGAAGATTATAAAGGACAAGTTTTCTATTCCTATTGTGGAAGAGCTTCTGGGTGAACTTTATAGAGTTGTATAGGTCTCCAAGCTAGACCTCAGATGATGATACCATCAAATAAGGATGCACTCCAAAGACGTCCATAATATAACTTTCTAAATGCACAAGGGGTATTACGAGTTTCTGGTGATACCTTTTAGGCTCACAAATATTCCATCTGCATTTTAAAGTTTAATGAATAAATTATTCAAAGCGTTCCTAAGGTATTTTGTGTCGGTTTTTTCAATAACATCTTAGTATATAACAGATTGTACGAAGATAATTTAGAACATTTAAACATCACCCTGAGAATTCTAAAAGATAACCAGATTCTTCTCAGGGGATACAAATGCAACTTTAAAGCTAAAAACTATCATCCAATGACCTATTCCTACTAATTTTAAGAAACTCATAGGTTTTTTAAAGATGGATGGTTATTACCAATGGTTTATTAAACATTATATCATCCTCAGTAAACATTTAAGCCAATTTTTTAAGAAGGATACGTTTAAATGGAAAGAGGAGGTAAGAAGAGCTTTCATAAATTTGAAGGATGCCTTAACCCATGCCCCAATATTGTCTTTACCTAATTTCTCTAGATAGTTTGTTGTGTGCATTACTTGTATAGGAGCACTGCTAAGTCAAGATACCCATCACATAACTTTTTTTAGCAAAACTATTTTAACTAGATAGTAAGGATTGTCTACATATGAAAAAGAATTTATAACAGTTATTATGAAGGTCATGTATTAGAACCAATATCTTAATAGGACACCTTTGCTCATCTATACAATTCATACTACATTATAACAAATGTGGCTTCCTAAATTGTTTGTCTATGATTTTGAGATCAAGTATAAGAAGGCTAAGGAAAACCTTATTACTTGTTTTTTTCTTAGGCATCACGTGTTGAAATTTGTGATTTAATTCTCTATCAGGTACAAGCCAACCTATTGGAAGAAATTAAGGATAACTGGGAGGCAAATTCAACCATTAAAGACTAGATATAGAATTTATCTAAAGGAAGTATAAGATCAAGCTCATATCAATAGGCATATAGAATCCTAAGATGGAAGGTGGAAAATGGTGGTTGGGTATAAAAGTGACTTAAAAACATGCATAGTATCAATGATGCATGAAGGGTCTGTAAGAAGGAACTCAGGTGTTATGGGAACCACTAAGAAGTTACAGGCCCTATTCCATTAGAAGGCCATCAAAAAAGATGTTTGGAATAATGTTAGAAGTTATCATATTTGTCAACTAAAAAAAGTGAGACTTTCCCATCAACATCACTACTTTAGCTACTCCCCATTCCAAAGGAGTGATGGACAATCATCCTTATGAATTTTATTAAAGGCCTTACCATATCCAACCACTTTTCAGTAATCTTAGCAATCAGTGACATGTTTAATAAATATGTACATTTTTTAACTTAGAAACACCTATTTTTGATGGAGGTGATGGCCAATACTTTACTCTCCAATGTACTAAATTGCATGGCATGCTTAGGATAATCACGAGCAACACCAACCCTATGTTAATAAGTCAATTCTGGATAGAGTTTTATAAATTACAAGGAATGGGGTTTCACTTCTCCTTTGCATATCACCTCCAACTAATGGCTAAGAAAAATTCCTCAAGCGCTCTTTGGAAACATACCTTAGGTGCATGATAAGTAACTTTCCTAGTAAGTGGTTTAGGTTGCTTTCTTTGATAGATTCATGGTATAAGACAACATGCCACTCTTCAATCAACAATATTCTATTCATAGTGTTATATGGCTATCCTCCTCCTATACATGTTCCTTATCTAGACAAATACTTAAAGTTAATGGTGGTTGACAACATTTGAAGAGATAGAGATAACCAAATTCCACTTATAGAGAACTCAAGATAGAATCTGTCAATATGCAAATAAGAAATGCGTTGAGAGGCAGTTTAGGAGAGGGGATATGATATTTATCAAACTTCAACCTGGTAGATAAGATTCATTTGCTAGAAGATCTAACCAGAAGTTATCTCCTCGATTTTAAGGTCCTTTTAAGACATAGACAAGGTGGGAATGATTGTCTATAAACTGAAACTCCTATTGGAGGCCCTTATACATAATGTAGTTCATGTGTCACAACTAAAAACATATATAACCTCAACTATGATGGTCTCACCAACTATTCTATTCAAGTTTAATGCTGACGAAATGATACTCGTGGTCATTTTAGAAAGGAGAATGATTAAGAAGCATAACAAACCTGCCATCCAAGTTTGTATGAAATGTTCAAGATTTGAGGAGTACATCACGTAGGAATTTTTGGTGCAATCTACACCAAAGCAATCCATAATTGAACCTTGTGGACAAGTTATTTTTTAAGGGGATGAGATTGACATGTCTAAAAACAAAGAAGAGGAAAAACGATTGTATAAAGCTATTGAACTTGTAAAAAGATGAGGATGCACACTTTGTTAGTATGTGCACTCTTTATATGTTACTATTTTCCTTTTCTTTTACATTTCCAATGTTACTTTTAGCCACATACATATGTATACTTGTCACTGTTGGCTAATGAGAGGCATAACAAATTGTCAATATTCTATATCTTGTTTTCTTTCCAATTCTCTTTCCTCTAAAATATGTCTTTGTTAGCTCTCTTTCTTCCTCACTTATGTTTAAGAATTTGCATCCATATCAAATTTAGTCAAGATTAAAAAGATTAAGAACATTTTCCTGGTCTCTTAAAGTGAGGATTTTATATATAATTGTCAAATATTTCTTCCCACCAATGTTGTTATTTTCTCCCTACTTCCCATCTTCTCTGAGTTTAGGAATGTTAATAATTTCTATTAAGTTATTATTAATGAAAAATGAATCGTGGTGTTAGAAGTGTCATCTTATCATAAATGAGCTTGTCTTAGCTAAATTGTAAGTGGCAAGAGTTTTGCATGATTCCACTTTGTCAATGTTAATCAAGTGATGGGGTATTAGACGAAGTTGTTGTGCCCTTCAAAGATTCCAAAAATTGGACATCACTTAATAAGGTAAGCGATGACACTTAAATGCTTGGTTTCATGATAGTAAGGGTGTGGATTATATGATCATTTGACTATTTTTCTAATTGCAACAATCTAAATCATGAATGATCTTCCATTTAGTGATCTAATTTATGTTAATCTCACATCGAAAAGAGACATAAAGATGAAGCTAGTTATATACAAAGATATGACTCATAATTCATTGTCTTAAGATTTTAGGTTGAGATATAATGTCTTAGTTGTATATGAGTCTAGTTCAATTTCTCGCCAAATACCGTTTAAACCCTTTTCAATGGTATCAAAGCTAGGTTGGAGAAGCCCGATGAATGAGTGATTTATGGAGTTACTCAAATAGCTCAAATGAGGAATAAGTTGAGAGAAAGCTAATCCAATAAAGATGGATCCACTTGTAAGGGAGAGATGTTGGAAATTTATAAGTAGAATAATCCCACATCCGAAAGAGGCATAAGGATGAAGTGAGCTATATACAAAGATAGGACGTATAATCTATTGCGTTAAGATTTTGAGTTGAGATATGATGTCCTAGTTTCCTATGGCTTTCTTGAATTAGTTCCAATTTCTCCCCATGCCCTTTCAAAACCCTTCAAATTGAACATTTTTTATATTCATGAAAAGAAAAGAGGTTGGTATTAGCTTTGAAAATTACTTCATTTAACTTCTCTAACCCATTAGATAATATTGGTGTTAGTCCTTCACCTAATTTGATATTTAAAGCTCATAATCTTTGATTACAATTATGAATAATTAGGGATGACAATAGGTTGGGCCAAAGGTGGCCTGAACCCAAGCCCGACTTGATGAATTTTCAGTAAACCCAAACTCAGGCCCGGGCATAAGCCTGAACTTGGCTCGATTTGGCCAAGCCAATTTTTTAAAATTAAAAGTGAAAACAACGTTGATTTGCTTTGGAGGTCCGAACTCGAGCCTGACTTGAGACTTTTCAACCCGAGCATAACCCGTAGACTTTGAGTAAGGCTTGGACCTTTTTGCCATCCTTGTGAATAATCATGTCTCAGTGTAACATCCCGATACCCATATTAAGGCTAGAATAGTAAATTATGAGAAATTTATGTAGAATTTAAAAAAAAAACATGCATAAGTTAATTGTGACATACATATTCATTTTGCACATTCATAT
>JANQBM010000002.1:7323984-7339040 GCA_025594535.1 Erythroxylum domingense | reverse complement strand
GTAAATCAAGTAAGTTATGCTTTAAGTTTGTGTAAATGACATTAAGATGAGGTTTTAATGTTTGTAAATGGATGCATGTGTGAGTGGTGTATGTTTCCATGTTTATGGCTTGCTGCATGTGTAAATGGTGTGGATGCATGTGCAATGAAGTGAGCTGGATTATATGCAGTGTTTTTACTAAACACGCATCTGTCTTTTGGACATAACTTGATCTATGAAAATCTAAATTAGACCAATTTTGATTTAAAGTAAACTAGAAACATATGGCTACATTTTTCATGAAGGAATAGAATTTGAAATCTATACTTAAGAGGCTTGAAATTTGGATTGAAGTTGAAAACTGTGTACTATTGTGTTATGAGAATAGTCTGTAATAATATGGTTATAACTTGCATAATACCAAACTAAAATGCATGAATTTGATGTCCTTAGAAACTTAAGACATAGAAGTAAATTTTATTAGAAGAAGATGTTGCCTAAAAACCTCATTTCTAGGTCATAATGGTCATGCCAAACTAACCTTAAAATCTGTCTTGAGAAAAAATCTGGAAAATTAGAGCTATGGGTCAAAATTTTGGTTTCAATTTCATCTTCCTCTTTTGACCTATTTTACATGTCTTTAAGGCATGAATTTAAAGAAACTCAAAGAATGAAAGCTGTAGATATAGTCTTAGCTAGACCTCTGTGAAAGTGGCTTAATAAAATAGTGAATAGAGCTTGAGTTATACTTGTTTTGCTAATACTACTTGTGACAAACCCCTGTACAGAAACCTTATATTATTTCCTTATTTTTGGGGACTTTAGAGCTCCAATTGGTCAAAGTACAAAATATGAAAAATGATTATTGATGTCTTATTAATGCTCCTGTGAAACAATTTGGGCAGAAGATATCTTGATAAGTTTATGTAGTCACTTGAAGTCAAAACTTAAAGAAGGAACTATTTTGAGGTGTTGAGTTCAAATCTGGAAATTTTGATATGTTTAAGGAATAATGAGAAATGTGTATAAGGTATGCATGAATGAGCATTGAATAACATAGGGTATTTATGAATGAGAATTAGGTGAATGTATGAGTATATGTTGCTGGAAAATTTTGGTGAATGTATAGATTTAGATTGCTAAAATTTCAGATATAACGTGATACATTGATATTTTCTTATCCTTTTAGTTCTTTATACTTGTATTTATTCACATTTTCTATCTTAAATATTACACTTATCTTGTTTGATGCTTTCCAGGTATATTTGGACAGTAGATGTCAAATTTGCCAAATCCTAATCCCAGTAAGATTAGGAATCCCAGTTGCACAAGGAATCCTATTCTGACAAGGATTTCCTGTTTGGCAATTCGAGGAGAAAAATGGAATCAGTGACGTGCACTATTTACGTGAATAGGAAATATTAGTTCTACTTCCTCATGACCAATATAAATAGGACATATTAGTTTACTATTTTTACTACTTCTCATTCTCTCTCTTGTAAGTATTGTTCACGTGCACTATTTACGTGAATAGTAATTTTATCTCTCTTCATCTTTTATCTTCTTTACTTAAACAATAATTAGGGTTTTATTTATTTGTACTTTGTCGCATCTTATATTGATGAAGAACTAATTTTTTCTTTTCAATTGTAAGAGGTATTAACCTTTAAACCCTAGTTTATTCATGAGAACTTGTGCTTAATATTCTTGAGTATATGTTTAATGATTTGTGTTCTTGGTTTATATGTATGAATGCTGAATTGTGTATGCATGAATTTAATGTAGAATTTGTTCTTGCTATCATGTTTTGTTTGTTAAATTAATCATCTTAGGTTCGAGTTTCCAAGTGGTTAATGCTAGTAGCTTAAACTTGTTAAAATTCATTCAAGTTTTGGTTTTAACTTGTTTAGATCAAGAACTTTGATTTTGTCAATACATTCAAGTTTTGATTGATAGAATTAAGACATTAAGCCATTGATCTTAATGCTTTACTTTGATTCTTGATGCATTTGAGTTTTGGTCAAGTCTTTGAAGTAAAAGAGTTATCTTGCATTCGAGTTTTGGAGATAAACTATACAAGATTGGTGTCCTTAATCACACACTTCACAATTGAATCATTTTTATGTTCTATGATTGAATTTACAAGGTGTTTATTGGTGAACTCTCTTGAAATTGAATCTTGATTTTCTTGAAATTGCTGAATTGCTCTCTTTAATCTAGCTTTTGATTTTAATTGTTTTCTTACTTGAATTTCACGTAAAACCCCCCAAGAATCATCTGTGTGTGTAAGAGTTTTCTTTTTTTGATTTTTTCTCTTACTTTTAACTTAATTTTCATGTAGTTAATTATCTTGCATTCTTGCTGTTAAACACTCTTGCTTGCTTGAAAAAAAAAGTTAGTGCTTATTTTATAATTCTCTGTGGGATCGATACCTTACTTGCCTATACTACATGTGTAAAATTTTAGGGTTTAATTTGTAAGACTAAACAACATCCTGTCATAAAGTATCAATTGTGTGTGTTTTATAAGAAGCTTTTTGATCATGGAAATGTTCAAGGATAAGTGTAAATATGAGTTGGTAGTGATATAAAGATGTTCTCATAAATGTAATGTGATTCAAAGTATGTAAGTTATGAATTGGGAATGATTGAATGAGAACTAGGAAACTGTGGGAGTGTATAATCCTAGGAAAAAGAGTGGTATATATATGGGTTATCAATTGAAAGTGATCAAGTGTATTAAAGAAACATACCTGAGAATTTGTCATTGAACATGCATAATACATGATAAATAAATGCGCTTATTCATAAGAATGTGTAATGTAGTAATATGAAAATGTATGTGATTTCATATAAAAGAGCATGTTGAGCGACCGCTTCCAGACATTGTCGGGCAATAAGCTGAAGGGAGCAATTGTTAGTAAAGGAAGATGGTCCTACATTAAGTTAATGTTGTTTACATTTCATATTGAATTATTATATGAATGTGATTGTGTTGATTCTGGACAATTGATTGTCTGAGGAGTTCTATATTTAAGACTATATTAGAAGTGCTACTTGAATGTGAATATGATTGACTATGTGTTCTCAACTTATGTGTTGAATGCCGGACCAAGTTCGAAGATCATTGTGAATGAGAAATGTGGACGTGGATGCGAATGCGGTGTACTGAATATGATGATTGAAAATGTGAAATGCATTTATTCCATGAATGCATGAAATATAAAAGCAGTTATGGCTGGAGTTGCTAATGAAAAAGAGCTTTAAGCTTAGACATCCGTGCTAAGAGCCTATAACTCAATTTGTATGATAGAGCCCAGTATCCACAATAGATACGAGACAATATGATAGGGCCTGATATCCACAACAGATACAAGACGGTGAAAAAAAGGCACCCGGTCATAACAATGTAATAAATAAATTTGAGTCTCATAAATATAGCATACACAAATGATATGAATAAATTGATCAATTGCAATGTTTTAAGAACTTGTATTGTATGAAATTTGTGAATGCTTATTGATGAATATGTCTTCCATGATTATAATGAAATGATGAACTGTATGGATTTTTGGAATGGGACAATTGTGTACAAAGTGTTTTGCGACATTACATGGTGAAAATTGAGATGATGTGAATTATATGATGACATAAATTGTGTGTTGCATGATAAGGGTGAACCATCAAAGATGGTTACTCAACTGAGTTTGCAAAACTCGACTAAATTGCAACATTGACATTTTCAAGTTCAAGAGAGCGATGAGTTAGCTCCTAAGACTGCTTAGAAGAGTTTTTAGTATAACTTTTGGATAGAAGAACATGAATCAAAGATCGGTCAGCTGGGACTAAAGGATTAATCTTAGTTTTTGTTAAATCCTCATATATGTAGCATATTTTGTAATTAGAGCTGTGACTCTGATAGGCTGATATTGTATAAACATAAATGGTATGCTACATTGTAAATTATGGTTTGTGAAATGAAATGTGGAGATTTTGGATTTAGACATTGTGTTAATTGTGATTTTAATTATAATGCCATGCGATATATCAAAAGTGAGATAGTTAGCACGCCATTTCTGTCAAGCATGTGCAAGTTCGACTAAAAGGGCGTACGTGTACATGTCGGGTGGGAGTGGGGTGCTACAGTATATGTGGATACTATACATAATGTCCTCTATACATTATAAGACCATGGTGTTGGTATCAATATCACCCTTATAAACATTATGCAATGATAACTAACTCCATTTATATGTACCTATGGGTATATCAACTTATTTGTACACAGTTATGGGACACATGGCCTGTACAATATATTATCAAGTGTATAGTTACACATGATAATATACAAGACCTGGTATATCACAAGTCTGATGTACAACCATCTAAATGTCATGGGTTTGTATGAATTAACATGCATATAAACCATTTAGTTACAACACTATATATTGGTATGTATCTAATGTGAACATATTTATCATAGCCATAAATATTATATGGTACCAGGTATGAAAACCATCACAACTGATGCATATATACAGATGTAGGGATAGAATGTATTACATGATATGATGAAAATGTCACATTTGACCATATATAATGCAAGATTATAAATACAAGTTAGTGATAGTACACTTGATAGCACTTACTAGATACATGCGCATGCCAGGAGAATTGTACAATTAATAGCTTAAGTGTTACCTTATGGACAACATATACCAAGCCCATTTCATAATTTATGCTGATACACCATATACTGTATGTAATAATCCTAGAGACATTCTAGGACATATACATTGACTATATGGCTGGATATTGGGAGATGTGCATCAACAACCATTCCACTAGTTACATTTTATAATACATGGGTGACACGTACTATTTATGCCATATACAGGTGGTATGTAGTTAGCATATGTATCATACTGTGCATACCTACCTAGATAATTATGATGTGTTATCTAGTGTTTGGAGATCATATTGTGAATAATGCCAATACACCAAGTGTGTTGTGTAATCGCCATATGATTAGTTTGTATATAAGTTGCATGTACCACAAAAGGAATGACCTACCATATGGTACAGTTATATGGTTATACCATAATGGCTACTATGTGTGATGAACCATATACAATCTATGCAGATAATGATACATATATCATTGTGATTTATGTATTACAACCTCAATATACTATAGGATTATATGCTGTGTACATTGTAACAGGTGTGTCATATGTATGATATAGTCATGTTAACCTAACTACATACCTAGGGTGGTATGTAGTTAGGTTAACATGACTATATCATACACCCTAGGTACATAGTTAGGTTAACATGACTATATCATACAAAGGTATATAAACTATGGTAGTTGGTTACACGGACCTATACATGTGATTATTTATGGGCAAACTGGTATTATGCTACTAATTACCATCTATGGTTACCTACATGGATACTATATGCCATATAGGTACAATCATTTTGCCTAAACATATATACCTAATATGTTGGGACCCCCGGGTCGCTGTGCTTATCCTTAGGTGACAAATACGAACAGTTAATAAAGATCATGTGAGAGTATAGCTGAAGGATTCAACTTATAAAGAGAATCACAGCGTTGGCACTGGCAGACTTCACCGCAGCAATCAAACGAAACTATGGTTATATTTCCAAGGACCTTTCGGGAAAAGTTCATCACGGCCAACTCCTGGCTTCGCCGCGGCGAAGTTCCCTATATTCCAACTTAAGCACCTCTCGGGAAAAATACGCCGCAGCGATGGTTCGGATTTGCCGCGGCAAAATTACCATAATCAAATCAAAACACCGTAGCGAAACCTTCGAATCAGAGACCCAAACCCCAACATCCAACACTACTTAATACACATACACATACAATTTTCCCACAAAACCATAGCAATTCATCCAAAGACAACATGAACATATATAAAGGAACCTTCCTCAAATCTCATTAATAATTTAAAGAGTTTGAACAAAATTTATTTACATACCATCATACACATCAAAGCTTAATACAAAATACAAAAGATGTTCATGTTTGATATGCCTATAAATCTATCCAAAATGTTCACTAACTTAGTACAAAAGTCTCTAACTATCTTGGAGTTTTGCCCAAATTCCTTGCAAGGATAGCTAACTTTCTCGTTCTACACCTGAGGAGTGAAAAAAATATGGGTTGAGCTACAAAGCTCAATTGCTAATATATTTATAGCCATCGACAATTAGTCATAAATTCAAGCATATGTGTATATATATATATATAGACGTATACATTTATAACTCATCTTGATCTAGCACTTACTTCATCGACAATTCTCACTCAAAGATTCATAGTTAAGGATGCTATCACATAAAACATATCATCTACATTTAAGCATCAAAACCTAACATTCAATTAAGCATTATACTTGACAATTTAAAGATGCAATGCACAAACAAATGGCTCGAGAGTTCCGTGGGATGAAACAGAGAAACCAAAGTTTACTCTGTGAATAAAACGAGTCCAATTTCTCAGGATCTCGTGGTCTCAAGCGGGTAGTCGGGAGAAGGCTATAGGTCAATGTGCACGTGACTAACAAAACGGGTTCCTCTCTTGCCCAATCACAAACAAATTATTATGCTCAATTCATTTCATTGCATATTCATACTTTCATGCATCTTATGCTTTTTCCTCTTTTTCGATTTTGCAAAATGTCATACATTTTTCAAGGCATGACATAATCATAATTCATCATGCATTTTCCAAGCACTCACAATAATTCAATTTCAAGAAAATGAAATTCAAGCAATCAAATTTACACACACATAGGCAAGAATTTGCCCAATTACACAATAACTATAAATATATTACCCACCTATTTACTTGAAAAATCCAAGTCAAGCTTGCCTTTCCTCTTGCTTTTGGATTGGCATTCCTTAGTTTCCTTCAAACAACCAAGTTCCCATTCAACACAACATTCCCATAGAAATTCATAAAACTTCAAAAATAACAAAAAATAAAATAAATGCTAAGTTGGGCTTAGGCTTAACCTACCCATAGTCTATCTAGGTCAGAAAAACCAAAACCTAGTTTAGGAACCCATAAAAATCCATCTAGGGTTTCTCTTCTTTCTTTCTACACAAACTCATCTCTTTCTCAAATCCCTTTTGTTTTTCTACTAAGCAAGAAGAAAGATGATACTTACCTTAAGCTTAGCCCAAATCTTCTTCTTTCTCCTTTCTCCCCTAGCTTCCTCGCACTCTTCTTTCTTTCTTCTCTACATTTTCTCTTCTCTTTTCTAACTCCCATGATTTTCCTCTTCTTCTTTTAAACAAGACCATATTTTGCTTACTCTTCCCTTTTTACCCTTTATTTAATTGGTTCTCCCAATTTTCCACCTTTTTGTCTATCAACTACTAACATCTTAACTCCTTATTCTCATCATATAAATGAAGAAATTTGATAACACTTCCTTCTAGAAAAATTTTCCCCATTGTCTTAAGTTGCTAATGACACCTAAACCATTCAATTTGGTTAAGAAATCTGAAAATTATACCCCAACCATTTTCGGACTATTCTTATACTAAAATACTATTCTGTGCTTAGTTTCCTTCCAAAAATTGAAATTCTTATAGGCTGAATTTAAACTTGATTTCGTCATAAAACTTGTATCCCTATGTCTGTAGTTTACTCCAAATTAAAAATCATCTCATTCAGGTAACTATGGAATAAGTTATTCCAAAAATATGGAGACATGTTTAGTGCAAAGAAAAGTTCGTCGCGGCTAACTCCTCCAAAAAGGAATTCTCAAACAAATTTCACAAGTTTGCCATGGCGAAACCTAGAGTTGGCCTCGACGAACTTTACCCGAGAGGAATGCTATCCAAATCCGTTCAAGTTTGCCACGATGAAGCAAGGAGTTTGCAGCAACGATTTTCCACATAAGCAAACCCAGTTTTTCAACTTCAGGTCAGATTTTGAGACTCTTAAGGACAGAATTTGAATTTGAAATCTTCATGAAAAATATATCCATATGTCTCTAGTTTAATCTAAATTAAGAATCATCTTATTTGGATAACTTGAGGGCTAAAATATTGAAGCATACTCGATGAAAATTTTTTTGTCAAAAATCTTCGAACTTTCTAGATTTTACACCTAACATAACTTGTACAAAGATCACCTTTTCCACTTCATTTACTCCTCATTCTCAACTCTATTTCAACTCAATATCATCCATAAAAATTATAGTCCATGATTGATCATGAACATTAATAACAGAACATACACATATATACCCATTCATTATCAACTTACTACATTCACTACAAAAATCTTGTCTATCATTTCTAATTCAAGAATTTTTTTTACTCATGCTTAATTGTCAACAATTTCTCATTTTAATAGTTCCAACTTTCAAGAAAACTTCGGGGTCCAACATAATATCCATACGAGATATGTCCATCACCTAAGCCATGGTAACCAATATATTATGATGTATCATTTATGGTTGTGCGCCTTTTATCACCAACCATATCTGTATATACCTGCCTAATACATATGGTATCATCAGGTTTTCATGATACCACTCATTATCTTATGAAGGGCTACCATAAGTCATGTCCATGCATTTATAAGTCACGTTGTTATCTACACATGCAAAAGTATACTTGGATATAGACACATACCTAACTGTCATAGGGTAATAACTCTCACAAGTGGCCCCGTAACAGTTAGGTCTAACGCAAGGTACATGTTCACAGTAGGTCCATTATACAGGTGTATAGTGCCACACACTTACATGTGATGTAATTGATATAGATCACTTGTGCATGTGTGTTAAGGCATATGTATACCCTTGCCATATTTGTTATACCAACCTTACATAGGTTACCCTATGTATACCAACCTATGGCTTTGCTAGCCATAGGTTGGCATACATAGGGTAACCTATGTACTACCTTGAATGCGTAGGTGTATCACTTGCAATACATTATTGCTATATGGTATGTCAGTATGGTTATATGTAATTACCCGAAGTAGTTAATACTCCCCAAAGTCATAAATGACACCCTTATATACATCCTTATGTCAAAGTACTCTGTGTACTATGTATGGTAACCATGTATGTTATGCGCATTTATGACTTTGGGGAGTATTATATGTTATGTGTTATATTGTGGTGCATATATAATATAGGTTATATGACAACAATCAATGAATATGAGAGCTTTGGTATCATCAGATATAATGGCATTATATACCATTGTACCCAATGATACATCATTCCATTATGTATGCAAGGGTAAGTATACCAGGATCTGGATTAGCAATTGTGTCCCATATATAAAACGTACCCTACTTAGGTGTACCATATGTACATATGCATTAGATATTGTATTACATACCGTATACCCTAAAATGTAGTGCCATAGATATGGTATGTACTCTGGCATTTGAGGGAGTATATGCCAATTTTTGATTGGTATATTTTCTATAGATATATGGATCCAACATATATATGAGTTATTATGGGTACAGCGATACTTATAATGCTCAATATAAGTATACTATCCATATTATGGTAAACATTAGTTAGTGTCATATCACCTGTATACCATGTCTGTCATAATAGTAGTGTTATTGTCATATATCCCATGAATACATCATATGCAATTATAGACCAACCTAAATAGGGTGTATATACCCACCGTGTACATTAACAACTATATATATATTTTTGGTATTAAGTTATATTATGTACCCTATGTATAGATATGGGGATGTGGCCATTAAACACACTGATTATATAGTATGTGGTAGGCTAGCCCTAACAGGGTACATACTATTGGTACTATGTGATACACAAGTAATATGATATGACACTGACATTATGTAATAGTTGTATATGTTATGATGTGTATAGTCATTGTGGGTGTATACAGGTAACCATACAACATTACGTGTTGGTACACATATGGTTGTGTGTGTATTTATTGAAGTGATAATTAATGATCATGGCTGTTGAGGACATTTTACTCAGTGACATATATGTACATGCAACTTATTTGTAACTATCCCCCAGATGACTATAAGTTATACCCTGACTTGTAACCATTATGGTTGCCACTCAAAGTATATGCCAACATAATCCCAATAGATGGGTCAATATTAATTGGTATACCTTACTGATCACACTATCAAGTTTATCTGTATTAGTATGTGTTATGTGGATATATTGTGGGTCATAACATCCTAATTATATATATCATTAGGTATATATAAAGAGAGTAATGGACATATTGTACAACTTACTATAATGCTAGAATGGAGTGTACGTCTTGCTAAATACCTCTTTAATTGGAATTATGTGCGCACCAGGAGTTATATTTGATTTTGATAGGTAACTGTATGTCTATAGATATTACAATATTAATATCTATTGGCCCTTATAATGGTGTCCAAGAATTGTTACATATAGTGGGATCAATATATACACCATAGGTTATCATACTGTTAGGTATATCCTATATATTAATATTGTGTGTATATCCAACATATACCATACACATATGTAACTTGTATAGTGGGTCATTTATGTAATTGCCATTTTATAATCCATGATCGGTATACCCATGTAGCCATTCATAATGATATGACCATAATTTATATGCCACATTAGGATTGAATGGATATAGCCATATAAGTAATGTTGTCTATACACCCATGGATATCCTTGCACTAATTACATATGTTACTTATACATAAGTAACATATAAATTGTGTTATGTATCCAGGTAATGCCATTATGTTACATGGCATGTACAAGGGCAATGTACACTACATAGGATTATTTTATTATACCATATTATTTATGCACATGTGGTACTATATGACATACCTTACCTCATGTGCCATATCATACATGCATAGAATAGCACGTGGTATGTCTAACACCTCCATTCTATGTTTGTCTTACCTTGTGTCCCTGTACCATATACCATACCAGTACAAGGACACAAGGTGTAATAATACTATATGACTTACCTTACCTCATGTGCCATATCGTACATGTATAGAAAAGCACGTGGTATGTTAACACCTCCATTCTATGTTTGTCTTACCTTGTGTCCCTGTACCATATACCATGGTATAGGGACACAAGGTGTAATAATAGTATATTGTAATACTAATAAGTACCTTATACCCATATATGGTAACTATCATTTATAGTGTAATAGATAACCATGTAAACCATTCATATATAAAATGTTAACTAGGGGTGGGTATCAACCAAGTACCATATCTTCTGGCTGTATATGTTATAATGGACTATATTAGTGGGAGTCATAAATATTATGGTATAGACTATAATAGTCATGTATGGATAACATATTCACCCTAAATTTAGCACAAAACATGGGGTAATTTATATAGGGTACACAATATCTCCACACATGCCATATAGTATTTTATAGTCATGGTATACCTACATTTAAAGCATTAATATATGGGAGAGTAATACAGGTGTCCATCTAGCCATTCCTAAGTGGGTGTGATACAGGTTATATACACCCACCCATATACTATATTATTTAATGTCCTATAGCTACTATAGGAAATTAAATACATGTGATAAAACCAGTGCTCATTATGGGATGTATAAATGATAACTTTTACTAATATGAGTGCAGCATGATATAGCCACTACAACTATATGGCTCTATCCTTTGTCATGGTATACTATCTGACATACCTTGTATATTGTTGAGTGTGTTTACCACCTGTATATTAAAGGGTACCATACATGTGATGTATATCTATTGGCTAAGTATGTATTGGTGACCAAGAATGTATGTTAATGGTCCTAGTGTATTCAATACCCACTCATTATCCCATGGTAATTATTGTAGGTTATTAAATACACTAAGGATATATACCTAGCATACAATATTATATATGGCATAGCAGTATGATAACCTGTGGTGTAATGGTAAAATTAGGTAATATGCACAATATGTACTTACATGTCATAGCCACACATCATGTATCATGTACGGTGGTATACTGAGTTATCAGATAGGTACATGATATTAATGGTATAACATTAATTAATGTGCACTGGTGCAAAGGGGCTATACCAAAGGAAAACATTTATGGTAATATATCATGGAGGTGCAATGTTTAATGTTATAATAACACATATTAGCCAACTACCTACAATGTACTCCCTCAAAACAATATGCCATATACCAAACATATATGGCATATTGGTTTTATATTGGGGATGTGTAATTGAGGTATACCATAAAAATGATAACCTTCATACCAGACATATATAGTATAGTTACTACATGCCCATACATAGTACTATAATTAAGGTTAGATATATAACATCTATTAGTGATAGTATACTGTTTACATACTTCATTTTCACTAACCTAATTGCAAGCCATTGTACAATACTAATTATAAAAACACTCTATTCATAATTATACCCATATACACAAACTATGGTATAACTATATATAGTTATACTAATATGGCGTCCATATACATCTTTCAACGATACAATTACTATATGGGTTTATGTACATGTAATACTCACTATTATTACACCTTGCTCATGTATGTCATAGTTACATATATATAGGTAGGTATATAAGTATGTCATCCCAATACATCTAAATGGTATACTATAGGACAATATTTGTAATTGACACTACTACATTAATGTAACATGACCTACACGTACATGACCTACAGAGCACTGAATGGATACTATAGGATGAATGCCTGTGGTGATCATGTTACATGTGTATAAAAGGACTCATTAATACCACCTTGTAACCAGTAGCACTTGGTTACATTCCATATTAGTGGGAGTCATAAGTATTATGGCATTGTATTAGGTATAATAAATATGTAACTTGTATGCCTCGTAATCACCTATATAACATTATGTCTACACATTATCTTTTGTTATACCATTAGACCTACATGGTATATATCCAAAGAGTATGTATTATATATCCATACCATTGGACCTATGCATATGCATATGCCATTATTGCCAAAACTGATAAACATAACTGGTATATATCCCTCATACTACATATTCAGATTGTATATAGTAATGGATATTTGTATAAAGCTTTGTGAGTGCCATATATGGCCATAAGTAAGGCTATATTGTACATGTCAGTCTAGCACTTGCCATGTAGTTCAATTTACCCTAACAATTAGTGGTTACATGTGTGAAAGGGTAAGTATACCATATACATGGAAGAATAATACCCCAAGGCAATAATAAGGTATGATAAACATAATGTGTATGCACCTTTAAGTGCATACACTAACATAGGCACTCCCGTTATATTAACATAGTGAGTTGCTATGTAAGGTGTAACTATTATATACAAGCACATTTTATACATTGTAGTATTCTCCCAGTAACTATAATACTTCTTATTATACACAACAATTTAGGAGGTGGTTACCATGTATAATAACCACATATACAGGATAATCAGATATTATAATAACCACATAATCGAATATTATAATTACCTTTGAAATGGTCTCCATAAGATGTAGCATATAGTTACGGATGCTACATCTTAGCATAAGGCCTGTTTTATATGGTATGTCATGGTAACATAAGATCTGTTTTATATATGCCATAAGCTGGATGTCACTGATATATGGTATGTCATGGTCTATTTATATAGTGCCACTTATGCACTATGTAACATGTAGTATGTACAATGGGTAATACACAAGTTACCATAGGGTTGTACTCTAACACTGGTATACCTACTGTACCAGTATTAGACCTTGCATATACTAACATGCAAGGTATGTAATTATACACTATATAAGTGATACAAGAAGCCATGGCAGCAATGAAGATCAAGGTGCCAAGCTTACTTTACCAAGCGGACCTATTACAAGGCAACATGTAGCAAGGATTAAACAAGCACTTCAAGGGTTCGTTCAAAGTCACATTACATCTCACCTTGATGACAAGGCCAAACCATCTATAGAGAATACAAGTGGAGTAGTCAAGTTTGTGATTCTTCTAGAGAGGGTGTGTGGAGGGGCTAATACTTAGCCAAATTTCAAGACAAGTTCAATTGTTCTTATGGGCTTAATTTAATACATTGGGCTTGTTATTTATCCTTTATTTATTAGGGCCAAAAGACTTGTTATGGCCTGGTTATTCATTTGTAAGCTTGTCTTAGTTTATTTTATGCCTCCATTAGGCCCATTCCCTTCCCTTAGGTTTATTTAAGTTATTTTGGACGTATTTAAGTTAGTTTAGCCCAAACCTAAGTGGATTAGGATCAGATTGCATTATTGGGCTATAACTCCTAAACTAGTTAGGATTAGACTATTTTAGCATTAAATGGGTTTGTAACCTATTCCTTTTAGGGTTGGACGTGACCAAGGGTATAAGACCTTATTTTATCCTTGTAAACATCATATTAGCTGATTAATAAAATTCAGAGATATCTCTTCAAGAAAGGCGTGTTCTTCTTATTGTTAATTAAAGGATTGCATCACTTATCAAGGTAATCACTAGTGGTGTGTTCAATTCTTCTGTTTTCTTTGGGCTTGGGTCTCAATTTTCGTATAATTGGGGTTTGAACTAGCATGTTCTTATAATAGAAAGATTGGTCTTTGATTCAATAGGATTGGGGTGTTTCAAGAACCTTATTTTCTTGGGGTTTCCATATCAGTTGGTGTCAGAGCTTTGGCTTAATTCTATTGAACTCATACATATCTTTTATTCTTTCTTGTTAGTTTCTTTGAAAATTTCATATCTTTTTGGTTGTGACAAATATGATCTTTAACATTCTTTTGTGTCTTTTTGAATTCTTGTTTTCTTCTAGTGAATCTTTGTTTTCTTGATCTTTAGACCTAAATAAAAATCAGAAAAAGGGAATAAAAGAAAAAAAGAAAGAAAAAGGAATCAGAAAAGAAAAAAAGTGAAAAAAATGAAAAAAGAAAAGAAAAGAAAAGAAATTTCAAGATTGATCAAGAAACATCCAAGATTGTGATTCTTTGAATCTTTGTTT
>JANQBM010000002.1:7304453-7316995 GCA_025594535.1 Erythroxylum domingense | reverse complement strand
TTAAAAATGGTAAGACATCTGAAGTGGTAATGAGGGATGATGGACTTATGATTGTTGGAAATAGACTTTGTATTCCAAATGTCAAGGAGGTGAGGGATGAAATACTCGATGAGGCATACAATGCGCCTTATGCTATGCACCCAGGTAGCACCAGGATGTACAGAGATCTGAAAGAACATTTTTGGTGGAAAGGCATAAAGAAAGATGTAGCAGAATATGTGAGTAAGTGTCTAGTGTGTCAACAAGTCAAGGCTGAACACCAGGCACCTTCAGGCAAGTTAAGACCATTGTCCATTCCTGAGTGGAAGTTGCAAAGAGTGACTATGGACTTTTTGATGGGTTTGTCTAAGACTAGTAGGAAGCACGATGCCATATGGGTTGTTTTAGATCATTTGACAAAGTCAGCCCATTTTTTGGCAATTAAATAGACTAATCCTCTGCATGTACTAGCTAAGAAGTATGTTGATGAGTTAGTAAGATTGCATGGGATTCCCGATTCCATAGTTTCTAAAAGGGATCCTCCATTTACTTCGAGATTATGGGAAAGTTTACAAGAGGCCATGGGAACCAAGTTGAGTTTCAGTATGGCTTTCCATCCTCAGATAGAATGTCAATCTGAGAGGACCATTCAGACACTTGAGGGAATGCTCAGGGCATGTGTGATGGACTTCAAAGGAGCTTGGGATTTGCATTTGCCATTGGTCAAATTTGCTTACAATAATTCGTACCATTCGAGCATTCAGATGGCTCTTTATGAAGCACTGTATGGAAGGAGATGTAGAACTCTGATATATTGGGATGAAGAAGGCGAAAGGAAACTGATAGGGCCAGAGTTGGTTCAAATGACTGTTGACAAGGTCAATTTGGCTAAGCATCGGCTTAAAGCTGCACGGGATATAATGAAGAGTTATAATGATGCACATCGAAAGGAGATGGAGTATGAAGTCAGTGAGAAAGTGTTTCTTAAGACATCTCCATGGAAAGGAGTCATAAGATTTGGCAAGAAAGGCAAGTTAAGTCCAAGATAGGTGGGTCCTTATGAAATTCTTGTGAGAATTGGGCCATTAGCCAATAGGTTGGCATTGCCCCCAAAGTTGTCTTAGATTCATGACGTCTTTTATGTTTCCATACTGAGGAGGTACAAGTTAGATCCATCTCACATCATTTGGACCAATGAGGTTCAATTGAAGGATGATCTCAGTTATGAGGAGATTCCAGTGGAGATTTTGGATACCAAGGAAAAAGTTTTCAGGAACAAGAAGGTTCTACTAGTCAAAGTCCTATGGAGAAACTATTCGGTGGAAGAGGCCACATGGGAGCCCTTAGAAGCCGTAAAGGAGAAGTATCCACATCTTTTCGATGACTCAGGTAATAATTTCGAGGTCGAAATTCTTTTAAGAGGGGGAGAAATGTTGGACCCCGAATTTTTTTTAGTAAGCATGAATTGAATGAATTTGGTGATCTTATGGTTAAATCATTTTTTTATTTGGAGTTTAATTATTAAGCCAAGTTTAGGAGGACTTACTTTATGTATTGATGGAAATCAGAAGAGTTAAATTAAAGAATTAAGAATGCATAAGGGTATTTTGGGTAGATTACTAAGGTTAGAAGCCTTAAGGCATTGAAGGAAAGGCAAATTGGATTTTTAACACTCCTTAAGAATGGGAAGAGGAAAAATATTGTCTTGTAAATAAGAAGACAAAAACGTGAAGAGAGAAAAAGAAGAAGAGAAATTTCAGGGGAGTTAAAAGAATAGAGCTTTAAACTAGGTCATGATTTCTCTTAATCTTAAAGAGAGAATCTGAGCTTCCTCAAGAAGGGAAAAAGAAAGAGGAAGAGAAGAGCCTTGTATAGAGCTAAGAATCTTATTGTTTGGTGAAGATTTAAGGTATGTGGATGTTAAATCTTTTGGAGTTTTGAAGGTCTTTTGGTTTAAAGAGCTTAAGAAATATATGGACTTAAGTATTCTAGTATCTATTTTAGTGAATGTACCTTACGGGTTTATTCAAGTCCGAATTTCTGTTGAATGGGAGTTGTGTCTTTTATGAAGGAAAACAAGGAGGGGTTTAAGAGAGACAAGAGGAATAAGAGGAAAGACTTCTGTAAATCCAATACCTAAGCAAGCAAGGATTTCAAGGTGGGTTACAGTTTTATGATTAAGCAATAGGCCATTAAAGTGTTTTTTTTCCATGAAACATGAAAGATTTCATTTACTTCAAAAATGTGCATTTGTTTGTTCTTGGTTGAGTTGTAAAGGTGTTATATGTTACTGCATGATTCAGAAATGTTTATTTTGAAAAGTTACAAGTTTACGAAAACGTGTTTTCGGATATGAAAAGCAAGTTTCCAAGAATTGACATTTTTGGCAACAAGTATTCAAGATCATGAAATACATGTTATGTAGGCTTATTTTGGTCCATTCTAATGTCAAGTGCACTTAGACTAAAGGCTTCTCCCGCTTGCCCACTAGTGGCATGGAGCTCCTTCATGGACTCCCCCATGTTTATGACTACACAAAACCACTAAGTGGGATTGTGCTAGTTCGTTTTGTTTACGACTTCACAGGATCATTATATGGACTGTGTTAGTTTGTTCTATTTATGGACCATTCCAGACCATTTTGATGTGATAATGAGTTATTAAGTTTGATGAATACATGACTAAATGCTGAACATGATTTGTTTGTTTGAATACGGTTTTTTAGAAACAACAAAGTTCTGATTTTCCAAGTAGTTTTCTAAATTGCATATTTCAATGAGTTTTGAAAAAGTTCCTGCTTATTTCTTGATGATAAACCTGCTACCCATGAGCTTTAAGCTCACCCCCTCCCAATTCTATCCCATTCAGGTGAAGAATAAGAGAGTGAATAGCCAATAGTCAAGGCAGCACTCCAGTCTGCACATATTTTTTGTACTCTTAAGTTAGATTTTGGAGAACTTAAGGCTTTAGCAACCTTTCAAGCTTTACCGATTCAAGTGTATTGATGTATTGTGGTTTGTAAGGTTATTAAATCTTTGTAAAACCAACATTTGTTCAAGGATGAATGAAATATATATATGTTCTGCGTATGATTATGATAACTGTTAAGTTTCCACGTTGCATGAGTTGATCCAATGAATTTGAGGCTTTGAGAAGCAGTTGAGGTTTAGGTTTGTGTATTTCTGACCTTGGATTTGGATGAATGAGGGTGTCTGGAAGAAGTTAAGTCTACCTTCAGTAAGGCAGATGCAAAGGAAAAACACAGACGAAAGGAATCGTCTATGCTAACGTCACAACACATACGCAAAGGAAGATATAGAGGAAGGGTATCGTCTGCGCTGACGTCACATACAGACGTAAAGGAAGATAGACACACGAAACATAGACGCAAGGTATTGTCTGTGATGACGACACACACAGACGCAAGGAACATAGACGACATGTCATAACACAGACATAAGGAATCATCTGTGATGACACGTCATAAGATAGACGATAGGAGAGGGGTCAACCCAGATGATGAAAGTCAACTATAGATGATAAAACCCAGACGATAAAACTTAGGCCATAAGTAATCACATACGATGGGCTAACAACATTCGATATAAAGAAGAAGTTAAGTCAGTGTTATTGAATCGTCATTTACTTGGAATTAAACACATAATTCACTAATCAAGGATCAAGAACCAGTTACAGACTTAGACCAAGTACAAGTCGTGGGACAAGATGGTAAGAAGTGATCAAGATGAAGTTTCAGGTTAAGGTTTGTCCTAGTGAGGGCACTCCACTCTTGTGTGATGGACGTATAGAGGTCACTTAGGATGTCGGCCACGTGTCCCATAAGAGGCGGGGGCCCAATATCTTATCTTGCTAAAACAACATACATCCCAATTTATAACAATCAAAATTTTCAACTAGCCAACCAAGACTCCTAATATGTTTCTTCATAATGTAAAAATTATAGACCATTGTATGATCATAAGGCAATGATTCATTATACCAAGCAAGAATGTTACCAAAACTTCGATTAAAAATATATGCTTCAGACTTTATCATCAATATTTGAGCAATTAAAGATAACTGAGTCATGGTCTCATAATTTGGCCATAATTTTTGGTCAGCTGATTATAGTAAGTCAAAAAACTCTTTTACATATAGGGGTGGTTCTTCTTCAAGATTTTCCATATTTTCATAAAAGGTATAACCTGCTGCATCAGAAACCATTTGGATGTAAGGATTTTTAGTTACACCCACATTATTTGTTTTAAATCCCGTCCCCCTTCAAACTCATTGGCAATACATCGTAATGGTAGTCAAAATAAATTAGACCTACTACTATAGCAGTGGTGAGTCTAGGTCGATCCCACAGAGAGTGTGTGTAAAGTTATTGAAATGAAAATAATAGGTGTTTATATTTAGGGAGTTTTGATTTTAAAAATAAGAAAATAAAATGAAGCTAAAAATAACTAACAAAAGCAATTTAAAGAAAACATGTAAAAAATGAAAAAAAGGGGAATTCGATAGGGACCCAATTCTTTGGTTCAATCTTAGCCTACCTTAATTAAACATATTCCATTGATTTGTTATTTTCAAACCTCTCTAAGCAACTATTAATTATGGGTTAATAATTAACCCGAGTTTTCCCTTAGGTAGTGTTTAATCAAGATACGCTCATTAATTAAACTTAACCATTGAATAACCTAGGATACGATTTCTAGATTTAATTAGGTAGTAGCATTATGAATTAGGAAAACTGATTAATCAAAGCAATAACTACATACGATGCATCATTTAACCTAGGTTATGTTATCCCTAATGATTACGAACCATTAGTCACTACAAATGAATTTCAAGTGTAACAATTACGGATTATATTGAAATTCTAATAATGGGTTTGTAAATAAATGATCCAATGAACCCATTCAAACCATCTTTTCATAATAACTAATGGGTTAGTACACAAATAATCGAACAATAACGAGAATATGATTATCTATACACAAAACTCAAATCAATTAACATAGTATAACACAGTCAATTTCTAAAGAGAGAAAGAAAAATAAAAATATTGAAATACACTTAATTCGGGTTGTGGGCATCGATTTCACCTCCGAATCAGTGACTAGATGTCTAGCTCTCTATGGGTCTCTCTCAGTTGAGAGCTTTACCCCTCATCTTCATTAAAATCAAGAGTTACAAAAAATAATTACTTTAGCCCTAAGAAATAATGTCCCACTAAAGACTACCCTCACTCTCGCTACTATTATACTTTTTTCTACCTTATTTTTTGTCTAACATATGCTCCTCCTAAACCCTCACACTACTTCCTTCTTTTTATTAATTAGTCCAACATCTATGTTTTACTCTCTTGCCTAATGACTATGTTTTGGACTGCTTCTGCTGCTAACCTTGTTGGTTTCTCCTGCACTGCGTCTTGTCTTGGCTGTCCTTTATGTTACACATTTTGCTCCTTCTTTTCCCAGTTGCTTGAGTTTTTGTGTGTGAACTACATGTTATTTTGGCGTGCGCTACATTTGGTGCTCCTGCATGTGTTGCTTGTGCTGCACTACTATGTCATTTCTTCCTTATGCTTCCACCTGCTTGTGCGTTTTGCTTCTAATTTCCTGTCATTTCATGTTGTTTCTTTCTCTAATTGTTTTATTCATGGACCATCAAATTCACGTAGTTGCATGGCAACAACATGCACAACCATTTGCAACTTTGATTCTTATTTATTGTGTTTCCACTTTTCTTGTCTTTTAGTTTTCTTTTTCTTGCTCTAAGAAGATAAGTGAAAATTAATCATCAAAAAATGGCCCAAATGTCATGCTTTCGACTCACTTTAACTTCTTTGCTTCTGAATTATTCCTAAAATCACACGAGTCAAAGTGAGTATCTTAAGCAATTTCATGTCATTAATCGCTAAGTGTTATAAAATAATTAAATAGTCTATTAAGTATATATCAATTTCCCCCCACACTTAGCTTTTGGCCATCCTCGGGCAAAACATCAAAACGTTAAGAGAAAGCATTAGTTTATATACTTTTAGGGAAGTAATAAAGGCTAGTTTTTACCATAGCTCTTGTGTGTTAGTTTTTACCATATCTCTTGTGTGTTTATTATTACCTATGATTATTTAATACTTTCGTAGTATTCTTACTCGAGTAAGAGAGTTAAACACTTCGAGGTTAAAGTAAATCACTTGTTATTATAGAAATCACATATAATATGTAAAATACATAAGAAGGGGGGTAGAATTGTCATAAATCGTCTAAGATAGTAATCTTTAAAAAGCTTCTTGATTTTTTTGAAAGATTCAGAAAACAACGCACTTATTTTATTTGAGTAATGCAACAGCAGAAATAGTATCTATTCTTCTAACAACAAGAAATTAAAGAGATAAGGGTTAGAGAATATGACACCATGATATATACTAGTTCACCTTTAACTTTTGGGTTACGTCCAATCCTCAGAGTTTATCTGAGATTTCATTATCTCTTACAAATTTACAAGTATTATTTCTCACTTCCAAAGCCTCTTCAGGTCTCTTTCATAAAGTATTCTTTATCTGCTATCTTAGCCTCTTCAGGCTCTAGCCTTCCCTTTTACTAGAAAAAATATTATTTGAGTTTTCTAAACTCACGTTATAGGTGTTCTTGATCTCTCTTCTTCCTTCTTTTCACTTAGGATATTTTTACAATATACTCACCTGATCACATAATTATTTCGTATGAGTAAAGAGTTAAGAGTTAAAAGTTAAAAGTTGTATGTTTTGTTTATGACTACAATTGATATTTATAGTCTAATTCTCCAATGGTCTTCTTAAGAAAACTGTTTATAGAATCTTCAGAGATCAGTTATTAGTTGAGTCCTGTAACCAACTCCAACTAACTATCTAACTGACGTTGTAGATTATTTTTCAACTATATCATCTTGATTTGATTTGTATGCTTCGTTTTATTTCTTCGCTTCGTCTTATGTCTTCGCTTCGTCTTACGATTTGGCTTTATCTTATGAAATGTGACTTTTTCTGGTCCATCTTACATTTTGTCTTAGTCAACTCTTAAATATCATCTTGATTTGATGATTTGTGCTACTTACATTTATCTGTGCACTTAACAAACTCACCAAAATAATTCACACACTTCTTTTATTATTATTATTTGACTTTCATCAAAATCAATAGAAGAAGTGATATTTTCTTGACTTAACAATCTCCCCTTTTTTGATGATAATAAATAATTATAATATTAGAAGATAAAAAAGATATTCAGATGGATAATGATAATATTCAGACGAATAATTTTCAGACAAATAATATATTTATTTAGACGAATAATGCAAGATATACAATGCATATATAAGATGAATAATGTAAGATATACAATGCATATATAAGAAAAATAAATTCCTAATACTAATTCTCCTTCCTTTGTGCTATTCTCCCCCTATTTCTTATTAATAAAAAAATATCATTTCAAACACTGCAAGATTTCAGAGAACATATGTTGAATATCAGTGCGGATCGTCTTGAGGTCTTCTTCTACAGTCACACGTAGAAGTGCTACTTCCTCATGAAGATCTCCCACTGAGTCACTTAGATCATCAACCTTAGTATCAATCTCTTTAATATGTTTAGCTAAGGCTTCTTGATCTTCCTTCTACTTTTGACTAGCTTCAGTCCATGCGATGAAATTCTTCAAGAACTCCAAATAATCGGTAGAATCTTATCGCTTTTCACTTAGTAGATGAAGATACTCAGAGACAGAAAATTTTCTAATTGAATCATCTAAGTCAATGATTTTGATGGAGGGTAATTGGAAAGGTTGTGTTTGATGTGGAATGTCAAGATCATCAGGTTTAGGTAGTTTAAAAATTGGTTTTCCTACAAGGTGTAGGATATCTTTGACATAAGGTATGAAACCTAAGGGTTTAAAATGAATAAGTAAATGCACAAAGATTTTTAAGTAGAAATTGATACCTTCAATTGTAATATTTTTATATCCTCCTTCCGATATTGTCCCAACGACTTTGAAACTTTTATATGTGGTTGATCTGCTAAAGTTACTTCCTAATGGCCTTGATATGTGATGTGAAATAAAGATGCCTACAGGTTGAGTTGCACGACATACATCGTCTATATTATTCATCGCCACTCGAATTTCTTCTTCTGTGAGATCATCTTCTTATTTCTTAAGAAATTTCTTCTTCTTGCCTTTATCTTTGTTGTCTACTAGTGTTGGATGTTTAGGTTGTACATCTGGTACAATCTTTATCATTGTTTTGTTTATCACTAGGTAGATTTTGTAAGGATTTTTTATCATCTTTAATGGATATGGTTCTGCCTTTTCATCTCGTAGAATACCATACAATCTTCTTTCTTCAGGACTAAGAAGATGTATCGTCTAATCGTTTACTATTATAGGCTCAACTTGAACCTTAACTTTCTGTTTAGGAGGTTCCCTAACGATAATTGGACCTCTTTTTCGATCAGGAATTGATTCTTCTATAATCTTCATCTTCAAATCTTCTTTTTCATTGGTTGAGGAGGGTTGCAGATTGGTTGCTACTTTTCAACCTTCTTTTTTTGAATCGTCTTCGTCTTCCTTTGTTCTTTTGCCAGCTTGGAAGAGAGTTGTTGTTGATACCTCTTCTGCTCAAATACTAACTTCCTTTTTATCTCTGTCTCTCTAGACAGTTTTTTTGATTGAGTCTGAGGGATATAAACAATTGCTTTAGTAGGTTGTTGTTGTTTTTGTTGTTGTTCCTTTGCACTTTCAGAAACTTGACCAAGAATTAGAGTTTTTTGCTTTTTTTGTTCTTGTTGTCGTAAGGTCATCAATCTTGGTGACCTTCTAGACTTCTCGGGTTTTTCTGATTGGAGCATCTTAGCCTTCCTCTTTAAAGACACTTTGTGAGATGGTTGTTTAACCTTTACACTTTCCTTCCTTTTAGGAATCGTCTTGGCTCGTATTGACTTATAAGACGATTGTTCAACTTTTGCCACCTTAGTTGAGATTCTTCCGGTTGATTGAGGTTTTGCTTGCATACCAGATGAAACATCTTCTTTCCAGCTTCTTCTAATTGAAAGCTCCCCCTTAGACTATGTTGTCGATGTGAAATCTTTATCTGTTTCAACTTCATTCTTAATTCCCATTTTGGGAATAATAGAGGTATTGATAACACTCTTAATTCCCATTTTGGGAATAGTAGAGGTATTGATAACACTCTTTAAAGAGTACTGTCAACAACATATCGTAAGGTAACGAACCACTCTTCAGATGATAATCCTCCTTAGCCCTTATCATGTAGGTCAGAATCAAAAACGGAAGATTAATAGATTGGAGTGTGAGTAGATGAAATAGACAATGTTCATTATTCATTGTCACCAAATCCTTTGATCCCACTCTTAGTAAAATACAGTGAAGAAGAATTGAATGAAGATCCCTAGCCTTCGGAATTAGATTTGAAGACTTCTTGACTCCTAGATTACTCGATCCATATAGTTGCCGATTTATGTTGTCTTCATTTATGTGACTTTGAGCAATCCACTTTGTATTGTTGAACAGTTTTGCTCCTTCATTTAAACATTTAGTAGCCCTCACAATAGAATCTTATGAAACAATCACCGACAATCTGTCTACCACTGATACCAAGATGTTATCTACCACCTTTGCATTTTTCCAGAACTCATATACTTCATTTAGATACACTGGTTCTCGGATATTGAAGAAAATTTCCCATCTAGCTGCTTTGATCTCAGGTTCTATATCCATTCGATCTTCCTTTAGAGCAGTGAAATTAACGAGTCTTCCACAGACAAGAGATTTTGTTATTTTTATAATCTGTAATGTATAAACACTAAACACAGAAATGTATTTCGCTTAAAGAAGCGAGGTTAGTATATAGAAACAATTGAGAGAAAGATACAAAATGAAAATGAGAAAGATTTGATGTAAAGAACAGAGAATTGAATCTTCTTTATTGAGAGCACTTTGAAGCAGGTCGGTTACTAAGAAAATTCTATAAAGTAGAGTGTCGAATATTTCAAGAGATTTCTTTTTATAAACACTCTTAAAAAGTTACAGTTGATAACGTCTGTGACTGATCCACAGGTAATCATAAAATTGATACTACTGAGTGAAAATTACCGTTACTATTCCTTACGACTTTTCTGCTTCATTAGGACGTTTCGTCTGGTCACAGAGTTTCAGATGAATGGTCATTTAACATTACCATGTTCAGATTCTGTCTTATTTCCTTGAATCTGTCTTTACTTATGGGTTTGGTGGAGATATCTGCTCATTATTGATTCGTCTCAACAAATTATAGATTGATGATCCCTTTTTGTACATAGTCTCTTATAAAATGATGGCTAACTTCAATATGTTTTTCCCTTGAGTGTTGTATTAGATTATTTGATTGATAGCACTTATATTCTCACATAAGATTGGAATTTGATCCTCTTGGATAGAATAATTCTCTAATTGATACTTTATACATAATATTTGTGAACAACAGCTTGCAGCTGACATGTATTCTATCTTCTGCAGTAGATAGAGCAATTGAACTTTTCCTCTTGCTTGACTAAGAAATTAGATTATGACCAAGAAAGTGACAACCTCCATTTGTACTCTTTCTATCAATCCTATCTCCAGCATAATTAGCATCACAGTAGCTAATTATTTAGAAATCTTTACCTTTCTCATACATTAAGCAAAGATCAATAGAACCTTCTAAGTATCTCAATATTCTTTTAACAACAGTATAATGAGATTCTCTAAGATCTGCTTGAAATCTTGCACACAAACAAACAATAAACATTATATCAGGTCTGCTTACAGTTAGGTAAAGTAAAGAACTAATAATTCCTCTAAAAAGAGTTTGATCAATCTTCTTACCAGCTTCATCATTAGATAAGACAATTGAAGGATGCGTAGGAGTTGACATTGGTTTAACATTTTCCATTTTATATTTGACTAAAAGTTCTTTAATATACTTTTGTTGATGAATAAAGATCTTTTCTTCATTCTGTCTAATATGCAAACTAAGAAAGAACTTTAATTCACTAATCATACTCATTTCAAATTCACTTTTCATAAGATTCTCAAAATTTGAACATAACTTTTTAGAAGTTGCACCAAAAATGATATCGTCTACATATATTTGTACAACAATAAAATCATATTTAATACATTTCTGAAATAAATTTTTATCAAATTGACCTCTAATAAAGTCATTCTTAATGAAAAAATAACTAAGAAGATCATACCAAGCACGAGGTGCTTGTTTCAATCCATATAAAGCTTTATAAAGTTTATACACATAATCTGGTTTATCAATGTCTTCAAAACTAGGGGGTTGTTTTACATAAAATTCTTCATCTATAAAATCATTCAAAAAGGCACTTTTCACATCCATTTGAAACAATTTTATATCATGAAAAATAACATATGCAACTAAGATCCTAATAGCTTCTAATCTAGCTACAGGAGTATATGTTTCATTGTAGTCTATTCCTTCTTGTTGATTATAGCCTTGGGCTATTAATCTAGCTTTGTTATGGGATACCTTTCTTGATTCGTCTATTTTATTCTTGAATACCCATCTAGTTCCTATGATAGATTTATTGGATGGTTTAGGGACTAAAGACTAGACTTTATTCCTAGTAAATTAATTTAACTCCTCTTGCATAGCTAAAATCCATACTTCATCTTGAAGAGCTTCATTAATTTTCTTAGGTTCTAATTCAGAAACAAAAAGCTACATTGGCCTCTCTCCTAAACTTAAATCTAGTTCTCACTCCTTCTAATGTGTCTCTTATAATCAGATTTTCTGGGTGAGAAGATTTATGTCTCCAATATTTTCTCAAACTAATATTCTTAGAGAGATTTACTACTTTATCAGATGGATCGTTTGATGGAGAATCGTTTGGATTACTAACTAAGGGAGTAGATAGAGTCTGATCATCAGAATCGTCTCTCTTATTTAGATAAGAATCATCATCAAACTTTACATGCATAGATTCTTTAACAGATTTAAAAACAAGATTATGAACTCTATAAGATTTGGATCTAATAGAATAACCTAGAAAAATTCCTAAATTGATCTTAGAATTGAATTTATCCAATTTTTCGTTTGTATTTAAGATAGTGCATTACAACCAAAAGGGTGAAAGTGAGAAATATTTGGTTTTCTTCCCTTCCATAACTCATATGGAGTTTTATTTAAAATAGGTTGTAGAGATACTCTATTCTAAATATAACAAGTTGCATTTACAGATTTTGCGTAGAAGTACTTAGGAAGATTCATTTCACATAGCATAGTCCTTGCCATTTCCTGAATTGTCCTGTTCTTTCTTTCTACAACTCCATTATGTTGAGGAGTTCTAGGAGCAGAGAAATTATGAAAAATTCCATTCTCTTCACAAAACATTTTGAAATTTTCATTTTCAAATTCTCCACCATGATCACTCCTAATTTTAGAAATAGAAATTCCTTTTTCATTTTGTAACTTTTTGAATAAGACTTTAAAGCATTTAAAAGATTCATCTTTATGAGATA
>JANQBM010000002.1:7272324-7294860 GCA_025594535.1 Erythroxylum domingense | reverse complement strand
GAGAAATTCATGAATGTGGTCATCTAGGTCGTGACAAGACTATTGCGGGGTTGGAAGAGCGTTACTATTGGCCACAGTTGAAGAGAGAAACAGGGAAGATGGTTTAAAAATGTAGAGTTTGTCAAACACAGAAGGTTCATTCGCAAAAAACAAGCTTATACACCCCATTGCGTATTCCCGATCATCCTTGGGAAGACTTGTCAATGGATTTTATTCTTGGTTTGCCATGTACCCAACGTGGTTCTGACTCTATTTATGTGGTAGTTGACAGGTTTTCCAAAATGGCACACTTCATTCCTTGCAAGAAGACTAGTGACGCATCTCATATTGCCAAGCTGTTTTTCTAGGAGATTGTTCGTTTGCATGGCATACCCAAAACAATTACTTCTGACTAAGATGTGAAATTTCTTGCTCATTTTTGGACTGTTCTGTGGAAGCATTTTGGGACTGAACTTCGTTACAGTAGCACTGCGCATCCTCAAACTGACGGACAGACTGAAGTGGTGAATCGCACGCTTGGCAATCTATTGCGTTGCATATGCAGCGATAAGAAGACTTCTTGGGATCTTGCTCTTCCTCAAGCCGAATTTGCTTACAATAGTTCTGTCAATAACTCTACTAAGAAGACTCCCTTTGACATTGTTTACAGAAAGGCTCCAGCACAAACAGTTGACCTTATTGCACTTCTTGCAGGTGTTCTTCCTAGTGTTGCAGCTAACAATTTGGCCAACCAGCATGTAGATATGTTTAAACAGGTGAGACAGAACCTGAAAGAGTCCAATGAAAAGTACGAGATTGCCGCTGACAAGCATAGACATTTCCAGTCCTTTAAGGTTAGTGATCAAGTTATGGTGTACTTGTGCAAGGAACGTGGAGGAGGACAGCAAAAGCTGGATCTAAAGAAGATTGGTCCTTTCAATATAATTCAGAAGATCAATGACAATGCTTATGTTCTTGACCTTCCAGATTATATGAAGATATCCAAGACGTTTAACATGGCGGATCTTTATCTTTATCACCCTAATGATGATAACTCGAGGTCGAGTTCTTTATAAGTGGAAGGGAATGATGCAGACCAGTTAGCTTTGGATTACATGGAAGATCTTGAATGTGGCAAGGTTTGCGGCAGGATGCGAAAAAAGGCCTAAATAGGGGCCTAATTTCTCGTTTTTTTAGAAAAAGATTATTTTAGTATTTTTCGGTTTTTTATTTTCCTAATCTTGTTAGGATTCCGATTAGGGTTTGCGGCCATTATAAATAGGCCTTATTTATGTTTTCTTAGACATTAATTTTCGGATCACAACTATCATTCCAGAATTTGGCTTTGCCTTTCTTTCAAGATCGTTTGTCGTTCTTGTTTATCTTTTCGTCCAATCAAACGATATTGATTAAACTCTTGAACGAAGTCTAAACATTCTTATTCCGTTTATAACTTCCGTTCTGCGTCAGCTAGTCTATCCATTTCATCAATACCCCGTCTTGATGAAACTATGACTAGGAACATTTTAGGAATAATACGAAAATACAATTTGAATCTCATAATTATAATCACATTATAATTTCTAATTACATAACAATTATTCCAGGGATTTTAGCTTTATGATTAATAATTAAATAATTAAAAATACTCAAAGATAAAGAAAGCCTTTTTATTGAATAAAACAAATTTTGTACAATAAAATGTACAACCAAAATTGGCTACAAGGGCATAAACTAACAATATTACAAGCCTAAAAATTAACCAAGAATCCCTTCTTACAAAATTACCTAAGCATTTGTGCATGGTATCAAAAATACGACCTGGATGCTAGATTATAAAAAATATTACATAGGTTATACTTCAATATAGCTAAACCGTAGCTCCTGAATTTCTTAAATCTCTTCACTCACTAAAATTCTTCTCTTTATATGCCCTCTTATTCGTAATCTCAAAATTAAAGTCCTTTAAAAGGGCACCTTTAATATCCCATGTATAGCAATGTCTAAAATATGGGAGGCATTTCTTAACAATCCAGATTGCCTTACATTTTTTTGTTTTGGTATTCTCGACCACAATCATGGTTGAATTGAAAAAAAAAAATTGAAATGTAGTTGTATTTTATGTTAGAGAAGTATCTATTCTCCACCCACAACATTTTTTACAAAAAATAGTTAATCTTCATTTCTCATTTTTCACATACACATAATCAAAACCAAGCTCATTAGAATCTTTATACTCTAAATATATTTACATATATGGAATATAATTTGTTGGGACATCTTATACATCGTTATAAAAAATAACTAATTAACTTCTTTGGCAGCCTCTTTTCCAACCAAATCATCTTGAATGTCCTTAAAATCAAATAAAGTAGAATAATAAAAGTTAATTACTTCTTCTTTATCACTCTCATATATTGGATCATCAAATTCATTATTATGTGCATCATTAATGACAGGTTGTTTATCCTCCTTATAAGCAGATTATTGACCTTCCACAACATCGCAAGCACCTTATTCACCTTCTCCAAAAAAGGTAAACTTTTATACCACCTACTCCAAAATTAGTGTGATCACCCTCTGTATCCTCACAATCAACTTGGTCAACCACTTCATAACATCTTTTGTTATATATCAAGTAAGGATATTCAACACTATCAAAAAGTACCTCTACAATCTTATAGTTTTCTTTTCAATTAATTAATCATGTCGAAATGAGAGTCTCACTTCTTAAGTATAATGTCATCCTCAAAAGAGTCTTTAGAAAATTTATAACTAACACATTGAACCTCTCCATAACCTAAGTATCCTTTTTTTTAATGAATTGTAGCATTGTTAAATGATTCATCTCCACTCCAAAATTATACATTTTCCTCCTTCATTGTATAATGTAGGAGTAAATTTGAAGGTCCCATCATATCAAAACTAAAACTCAATTATGTGGCTGTCAAATAAAAAAGACAAATAAGAAGACATAAATAAGTTTTGGAAAATAAACATTGAGGCTATAATAGTAAGATTGTAAACACATTTTTTTTCTAAGCATTGAAACAATATATTCATGTTTCACGCTTCAAAAGTACACAGCTACCAAGGGAAAAACCCACCAGTAAACAAATATTGCCTAAGAAAAACTAATTATGACCTAAATGTTTAAATATAAATTTGTGTGTGAAACCATGAGGCAAGAATTTTATAGAAAATGAAAAAAAATTAGCATCAATTTTGTCCACTTATATAACAATAACTAATGAAATTGATTTTTAAAAAAAGAATAAACATCAATCGTATATTTATCAAGCTTATAGAAGAATCCTATATTTCACTGTTCATATTTCAGAAAGCTTTAAAAAAGGGCAATATCTCAAGCTAACAAACATACCTTTAGAAGAAAGCATTTTAAGATATTAAGACATTAAACTTGTGACAGAAAAATGAAGAGAAAAATTGAAACAAACTTAATAAAAACACATTATTGGAATATAAAGAAGAAGGTAAAGAAGAAACAACTCAGGCATATATCGAAAAATGGAAGAAAGAAAAACATATATATTACTTTTTCTCATGGCTCCAAATTAGGATGTAATAGGTTAATTTACTTTTCTTTATTTCCCTATTCTTAGATAAGTTACTTTAACTAAATAACATATATGAACAACTCTCTCATTGTATGCAGACCACGTACTAGACGTAGTTGTACTAGATGTAGAGGATTGCGAATAGCATGTGTTCGCAAATGAACCTAAGTTGAATATTCTTCCACTACGTTCCCTACCACCTACTGCATTAAGATATGCCTGACTCTCATTAATAGTTTCAGAGCGCTCAGACCATCGTTGAATGCTTTCTTATATTTGGTCATATCAGGAGACAATGTATGTTAATAAGTGATAATTATTAAGAATTAATAGTAAAGCATAAATTTCACATACATTAAGTTCTCTACATCGAGTATTGACGAAGGTCACACCATCATGCTTCTTAATGTGGGTGTGCAAAAAGAGCTGATGGATTGTAGGCTTTCTGCCCATAGTCTTTTTCTGCATCAGAATAAAATGTTATAAGTGAACTACAATTTTCAAAAATTTCGGCAGAGTTTCCTTCATTTTTATAATATTTACCTCCTATTAAACAAAGAAAGTCACTCAACAACATAGTGATATATGGAACCAGACATTTATAACATTATCATTCTCTATAATACACATATATTTTAATTCTAAAATTTACACATCAAATTAAACTGAAATACATCAAAGTAAAAAGAATCAGAATATAAATGTAAAGTATAGATACTTACAAGATTCTCTACATGCTCCTGGTGGGTAATAGATTCTTCAATATGTACGAGAAGACTCTCTCCCCCCGTCCTCCACATCTGTTTACATAATTAGGCTCTGAAATGGACATTATCTCGGGTGATGTCCAATATTGCTACCAACGATTCCATATTTCTTCAGATATATGAGGAGGTCGTACACCAGTCTTGTGTATTGCACCAAGAAAGTCTTTATAACGTGTAGGAGCTCGCCTCTCCCATACTTTATAAATTACCGTGTCAAATTTGGAATCTAAAAAAAATATTTCTGAAAAAAGAAAAATAAACTATAAGTACTTATAACCTACAATATTTATCTAATTAATGTATAAAATTAATTAGATAAAAATACAAAAGAATATATTTTTTGTACCTCAAACTTGTAATAATAAAATCCTTTATCGCCTGAAAGATGTTCTTCCATATATAACCCTCAAGATCAATCTTCTTCTTGAACTTAGATGCCATGTTTCTTGAGCACGTTCCAGACGAGACCAACCTAATATATAAGCAATTTTAGATCATTTTCAAATTAAAACCTATAATGTCAGTATAAACTTATGGTGTTATCATGCATGTATTTTCACTCACAGATTTTTGACAATTGTGATGTAAGTTCTTCCATCTATTCCCTTAGCTCTAAGCTGGAGGTTGCCTTCTTCTTCCACAACTTTTACCCCTGATATCTTTGTCTATATAGGGGTGATGGATGATGTAGGGCTGCTGGATGGTGTAGCAACAGGTATAGAAGGCGATACCTCATCTGGATGTGTAGTAGTTGGAGGTACAACACTTGATGTTATAGCAGCTGTAGAATGTGATGCTTCAATTGGAAAGTAACTGGCTCCAAATCGTAGTAACCTTAACCTTGGCCACATCATATCCTATTTTGTCTTTGGTGCATATTTTTAACCTGAAATTTATATTTTATTAAATATTCCAGTAATAGAACAATATAAATTGAATATATAACAATATATTATTGATGCAATAATAGATTTATTCATATAATATTTTATTATAAACACAAATTAATCGCTATCATGATCACTTAATTGTAAATCAAAATCATCATCATCTTCTTTTTCTAAAGAATTAGAATCAAACCCATGCTTCTTTTCAGATCTCTCGCCCTCCTCATCCTCTCCAGTAAAAATTTCAACATATTAATTATTTGGATCGTTCAATGGTTCATTCTCATCATATGTAACACATGCATTTATTTCATAAATATCTTCCTGACTTTACTTTCAATTCTCTTATTTTTCTCCTTTTCCATGAAATTCAAAAACACCTCTAGATTTTACTTTACAAACGGTCAACTAATTTGACTTATCTCGTTGTAAGCTAAGAAAAGAGACATATTACACCTGGATCGTTTACATCAGCAACATTAAAGGTTCAAATTGTCTAAATCTTCTTCACTGGTTGATTTCGACTAGATTATATCAGTTGTGCACTTTTGTACCAAATTTAGGAGTTGGATCAAACTAGTCACACTTAAATATCACACTCCACTTTATTGGCAATGCAGGATACTTAATTTCAAGTATCTCAATAATTTTACCATAGTAATCTATCAATTCTCCCTATATGCAAACCTTACTATTTATTGTTGTCATGCTATGAACATGATTTTTTGTATGAAATTTGTATCCATTAACGAAATACACCGAATACGATTTAACAGTTCGAAAAGGTCCTTTTACAAGATCACACATAAACTTATTCTCTATTGGATTTTCTAAGGCCTATAAAAAATTATCATATTAAATAATATAGCATCATTTGAACACTTTGATATGATAATTCAACCATTTCAATAATTGTAAGTGAAAACTTATATATTTCTCGAACCATCGAAGAAAATATCTTTCAACTTCTTTATTGATATCATCCTGTGTTTTTTCGGGCATTGGCTAGCGTAACCATTCCTTGTATAATCTAAAGGCATTATCATGTATTTTAGTTGTGAACAACACTAACTTCGAAAACCTAAATAATCAATTTGAAAAACAACTTCAACTTACTGCACGAAAGGTTTAACATCTTAATAGTTCAACAAAATGTAACCATGGATAGCCTCTATTTTTTTCTCTGTTAATATTTTTCTTGTTGACTGTCCATATGTGCGTTCAGATATGTAAAAATGGATAACTTATCATCAACATCACCCGTTCCTCCCCGAGTTATGATATGAAGAAACAATAATACATCATTATTGCTTGTTGTGTTATACACAACTATTTTAGAATGTATGGACAAAGCGATGAATTATTTAAAAGTTGTGCTGAAAATGAAGAACAAATTAGGTAAAGTGAAAATGAAGATGCAAGTTCTCAAGTGGAGTATAATATCACTCCAGTACAACTTCAAGGTATGTCTTGGAAGCGAGATGAAATTGCTAAACAAATGTGGAGTGATTATATTATTTCTAATTGATTTATATTTCTTTTAGTAAATGATAGTACTATTATGTTTTCAAGAATTATAGTGTGATGGACATATTTTATTGATTAGAATGACTTAATATAATTTTTAATTTATGTAATTTATTATATAAATTAATGGGTAATTTTTTAATAATATTTGATTTGCATATATTTTAATTTTAACTATAATGATAATTAATTAATTTTAAAAATATAATGTATTATATTATAATTATTACATATAAGAATATAATTACAAAAAATAGAAATAGGATAATAAAACCAAACACGTTTTTATTTTTAGTTTTTTATTACAAATCTCAACCAATCATGTTTTTGTTTTTTAGTTTTTATATTATAAATCTCAACCAAACAGGTTTTCTTTTTTTTAAGAAAAAAATAGAAACCAAAAACAACAACAGAAAAACAGAAGTGAAACTAAACGGATTGTTATTATTATTAAAAAACACTCTATATGAGTTACAGATAGGAAGAAAGCCTAATACAGAATATCTAAAACGATGAGGATATATTACCAACTTCCAAAATCTCTCTCATAGATATAGGAAACTATGCCAAAAAAGGAAGAAAAATATCCTTATTAGATACTCTAAACGCTCAAAAGGATATGTGTTCATATCTGAACAAAATAATGAAGTATGTAACTGAATTTTAATAATGAGATGTCGCATTCTTAGATAATGACTTTCCAAAGAAGTGTGAAATAGAAATAGACATATTTGTATATAAAACTCAACATTAGAATGAATCCACTATTTAGAATCACGAAGGAATTTATCCTAGTAGGAGTAATCCAAAACTTGAAGAATTAACTCAAGGACAATTAAGATTAGAATCCACTAAAAGTTAACCTATTGTATCTTATATGAGTGGGAATAATCAAGGCATTAATAAATTTATTTCTTAATTTCTCATGAACCACATTTACGTCAAAGTAGTCATGGTATGATTCCCTAACATCATTTTGAAATAGAAGGAAAAATTCACATGATTATCCCATAAGAAGATGATGAGCCAAGGAATGTACATGAGGCTCTTAATGGTTTTGCTAAAGAAGAATAAATAAAAGCAATGAAAGAAGAAATTACTTCTTTGAGTTCAAATCAAGTATGGGACTTGGTTAATCTCCCTAATGAACACAAGGATATTAGGAACAAATGAGTTCTTAAAACAAAATGAAACAATGATGATAGTGTCCAAAGATGCACCTTGTGGAGCAGATGATATTGTTAAAGATTCAAGAATAGAGGAATTTGAGGTCATATGATTGCAACAAGCAGAATCAAGATACCAAGAGATTGAAGTACCTGATTTGACAGATAGGTCTAAGAATGATATAGTATTGGAGTTTGGTTGGAGCTGTTGAAGAAGGATATAAAGATCCTTTATGGAGAAATTGGGAGAGGTGTTGTCTATTAGATCCGTAGTGGTGACAACAGTATTAGAAGAAGGCTTAGAGAACTTAGAGGAGTTATCTTATCTAGAGTTTTGTTTGAGTCATTTCCCACACTCTGAGATGTGATATCTAAACTTTTTACAATAGTTCCCTTATAAAATTTCTTACCTGAGTCATGAGAAATTTGCTTAAAAGAGGTATAAGTTGTAAAAACAACAATAGTGGATGGGACAAAATTTTTTATGTGGAGTGTGTTGAGGTGATTTCTTCTGTGATGAACTCCTTAATGATAGTATCTAGATTGGTCAAAGATCCTCGAAGAAGGAGAGAGGTACAAATGGGTTCGTACTCATCCCTGAGAGTCATTAGGGAATGCTAAATCTGATGTCGATTACAAAGATTTGCATAAATAGTAACAACATATGGACTGGGCCAAGCAAGATCATCGAGTTCTATTTGATCCTAAATTTCTATCAGTTCAAACACATAATTATGCATTGTGTGTCCAAGTTGTTGTTGCATTCAATGAAATCTTCTATACAACTAAAATCAGTTGAAATATAAAGTAACAAGTTTTTAAAAAATTCCATACCTCTTATGTAATGTCAAAGCGTCAAAAATTGAGTTTGATGACTTTAACACATGTGTTCCTAAATCATGTTAATATTTGATGATTCATTTCGTCTCGAGATAACAGACATTATGTGAAAACATCTATATCTTCATCTTTCTTTTATGTAAGTTTGGGTATTTATTTAGTAACAATACGCCAAAAAAGTCTCCATTTAAGAAAAAATGCACATTTCCTCAGCCCATAAAGCATAGTTTGAACCATCAAAGGTGATATTGATAGGGTTAGGAATATATTAGGTAAGTTTTGAGGCATCTATAATAAAAAAAGGTATAAAACCTATTTATAAAGTTGATATTTGGTAATTCTATCTATAAAAATGGATTTAAAATGTCAAAAAAAACCTTCCAAACTGATATGGTTCAAAAAAGAAATCGAAGGAGAAGAGGTTGAACCGATCAGTCAAAGTGGTGGTCACCTATTTTTGAACTGAACTAAATTAATGGTCTGAATCGAACCAGAGAGAGACAAAAGATGACATATGGACAAATCAGAAGAAGACATGTGGTGATTGAATAGGATGTTGATATGGCATATAATGACGGCATGTCACATGATTAGCTGATATGAAGAGGTCTGTGCATCTTGTTGCTGACATGGCGTTGATGTGTTGCCTATATGGATGCTAATGAGACTAAAAGATTAATTTGCATCTTCTTTATCGTTTCGAATGAAATGATGAAGTTTTGCTAGATTTGAAAGAATGTCTTGTAGTCTTTCTTCTTCCTCCAGATACCTACAAATAGGTTTTGGAGTCCAGTAACTATTCTTGACGTGTGAGGGCACGTGTGAAAGTTTTCAAAGATAATTTTTGCACCATTGTTATCTACTTGAGAAGATGGACAATTTGGTATATAAAAATTTTATTTTTGAGCAGATTTATAAATTCGGAATACGAAAGCATAATATCGTGAGAAAAAAATGAAGAAAACTCTAGAATTTTAACTACTTTTGTTACAAAGGAGACTTTATATCATGTAAAAATTAAATAAAAAAAGAAGTTAAGTGGGTATTTATATACAATGTTTAATTAAATAACTCTAATTTTATGTTATACAATCTTATCATATCAAATATAAAAAGAAAAATGACAAGATCATTTCATATCATATCAATGTGGACACGTCTTATCTTATTGTTATTATTGTTAACAATTTTGATGTAAGATGGTAAATTAGTAATCCAATTGTATTAAATAAATAGTACAATTTATATTATATATTTTCTGAAGAGTTAGCGATCGAATTATCAAGTTAGATGAATTGAATCTAATCCTTCAATACTGTTTGTTGGGGTTGACTTGTGAGCAAGAATGGGGGAAAAAACATAATTTAATCTAGTAAGATTAGGATAAAAATAAGTCTTTAAGAAAAATCCACGACTCCCCAAAGATTGAGACGTTCAGGAACATGTTTGTGGTCACATGTAACCATATGGCCTAAGAATTTGTATAAAAGAAAATACGACTGCGCCTTACACAAGATCTGTTACATGGCCGTATAAGATTTAAGACGAAGGTGATTTGGCCGATCGATAACAACTTTAGACAAATGGATAAGTACTGTGTTTAGTGTAACAAAGTGATTAACTAGCGAAGTTCTAATTGATAATTCATCTCAAGTTGCAAATGGTACCATTCCATAATATCAATTCAAAGGATTACCTTCCATAACTAGATTCTTGGCAATCTGTCTAAGTAAATATTTCTGAATTTTACCAGTCGAAGTTTTAGGAAGCTCTTCCATGAACACCACCGTCTTTGGCACCATATAATGCGCCATTCTCTCCCTACAAAACTCCATTATCTCTTTCTCTGTTATAACAACGTCACTCTTCAAACTCACAAATGCACAAGGCGTCTCTCCCCAGAACTCGTCCGGTTTGGCCACCACCGCCACCTCATTAACTGTCGTGTTTGTGTGGACCACACTCTCAACTTCCATACTATTTATGTTTTCTCCACCACTTATAATCACGTCCTTTGAACGATCTTTAATCTCCAAGTACCCGTCTTGGTGCATCACACCTAAGTCTCCTGTGTAAAACCAACCATTCTCTCTAATACATGCAGACGTAGCCACCTGGTCTTTGAGATAACCTAGCATTACACACCCACCTTTCAATACTATCTCGCCGACCGTATACCCATCTCGCTTCACACTCTCTCTAGTCTCTGCGTCCACGATGTCCACCGCTGTGAGCCCTGCTGTCCTCACCCCTTGTCTTGCCTTCAGCCTCGCTCTCTCCGTCGGAGGCAAGTTGTCCCATTGCTGTTTCCATGCACATGTCACCACTGGTCCGGCAACCTCGGTTAACCCATAAGCGTGAGTCACTATAAAACCCAAGGACTCGGCTTTAACGATCATCGGAACTGGTGGCGGAGACCCTCCGGTCATGAAATTAATAGGGTTTTTGAGAGGCTCGCTGTGAGGAGAATTTGTTAGAATGTTGAACAGCACAGGTGCACCGCACATGTGGGTAACACCGTGTTGTTTGATCAAACGATAGATCTTTGCCGCGTCAACTTTTCGAAGACAAATATTGGTCCCACCAACGGCAGCCATACCCCAAGAGAAAGACCAGCCATTGCCGTGAAATATCGGTAGCGTCCACAAGTAGACGGGATTTTTAGGGACGGCCCAGTTGACGAGATAATCAACGGTGACAAGATAAATTCCTCGATGACAATGGACCACACCCTTGGGATGCGACGTCGTACCAGACGTGTAGTTCAGAATGATTGGGTCCCACTCGCTCTTGGGCGTAACCCACTTGAAGTCAGAATCACCATTCTCAACCATCTCCTCATAAGTGGTGATGAAATCCACGGTGGGTGAGGCATCATCATTATCATCTACTATGAGGACAAGCACAGGAGGTTTAGAGAACATTGAGACAGCCTCAAGAACAAGAGGGCTAAAAAAGGAGTCAACGAAAACAAGCTTAGATTCACTGTGCGTTAAGATGTTGAATAAGGTGCGAGCGTCAAGGAGAGTGTTGATGTTGTTGAGGACAGCACCGGACATGGGTACCGCAAATTGGAGCTCGTACATGGCAGGGATGTTGGCGGCCACCACTGACACTACTTGGCCTCTTTGGATGCCAAAAGAAGAAACAAGCGAGGATGCCACTCGGAGACAACGGCGGTGGGTCTGAGACCATGTGTAGATGGAGTTGTTGTAAACAATGGAAGTGGACTCGCCGTAGACAATGGCTGCTCTTTCGAGAAAGCCGAGTGGAGTTAGAGGGCAAGAGTTGGCCGAGTTTGACTTGAGTTGATCCATTGACGTTTATCTGGAGCAGCTTAGTCTCTCACTAATGGTCTTGTCTGAATTCACATCCTGGAACACCCCTTTAAAGCACTTGGGATTCAAGAACCACAAGCAGTAAAATATGCAGCAAAAGTAATGGACTTATCAAATAAATGATGGTCAATGGATTTATGTTAAGATGTCTCAGTCATCCACATGTCATGCACAACATAGAAAACGATTGGTCATAAAAGTTGTGTAGTTTTTCTTATATCTTCGGAGAAAACCTGATTGGCTTCCGTATGCATAACGTATACATTATAGTCTATTCCTATTATCTTTAAGAACAGGTGAGCTGCATTCAAGGATCATCACTTGTTGATAATTAAAATAAAAAAAATTTAGATAGTAACCGATCGTCATCCGTTGCAAAATTCATGTATAAAGTAAGATTATAATCTTTTACTTTTTCTCGTTACCTCGAGTTATAAATGATAGTTAACACTTGGTCGTAGAAGTAAAAAGTTACTTAAAATTATTTAATGTACTGCCTTTACTGAATGCTATGTTTTGAAGTCTTCTTCCCTGAACTGTACTGAGGGGATTTCCCAGAAAAGCTAGAACTATATATAAATATGGTAAGAACACTCTGCGTATATAATAAGATCAAACAAAAGAAGCCTCACCAAAACAAAGGGCAAGATGACATCCCCCAATGCAAAGTGGGTTCTTACCGATGCGCTCACTCATTTAAATTCTATAAAACCAAAACGAAAACAGAAAAGGGCCCCGAGAACCCAAAACAAACCAAAATTTCCTTTGCTTTCAATCCGCGCCTGCCCTCGCATGGCCAAGATTTGTTCGGAACCTCCCTTTCACCCTCTTAGTCTTTGCTTCCGTATGTATTATTTTTCGAATTCTTAAACCATCCACTTAAAATTTCGTGCAAGCAAAGCGCCTCACTTAGGCCATCTCTAATCTATTTCTTTAAAATATAGTAAAAAATTTTCTAATTTAAAAATATTATAGTGCTTTTCACTAACTCTGATCAATAACTATATTTTTCACACTTAAAAAAAAATATTCTCAACATATTTTTTTATAGCTTTCATTAATAAATATTAAAATTACTTTATAAAATTAACTCAATTTTTCTTTTTCTATGTATTTTTATTCACAATATTATTATTTTTATATTTTTATGTTAATAAATAATAAATAATAAATAATAAAATTTCAATTAAACTATAATTTTTTATTTGATTTAGTTTGTTTTTGTTTGTAATTTATTATATTATTCGACTACTAATATAAATATATTTATGGTTTACTTATTTGAAGTTTTCTAATAGATATTTTTAAAAATTTTGGTTAAAAATATTTATTCATAAGTAAATAACTATAAAGTTATAAATATATAATGAAAAAATTTATAAATATGAAATTAATCCTTAAAATTATTATAAAGTTATAATTATTTAAATAAATATATAATGAAAATATTGAAATATTATTTAAATTACAAAATAAAGAATGAAAAAATAAAAAAGATTGAATTAATGAAAAAAGAAAGAAAAAACGAAAGACAAAAAAACGAAAAAAAATAACAATAATAGAGACTGCTATAGTGCCCCTTCAAACAATTTAACATTCTTCTAAAATGGAAGAGAAAATAGAGTTAAATTGGAGTCACTTTTTCCTTCAAAATAGTGTTTCTTATCCGTTTTAAAGGTGGGTTGGAGATGCTTTTAATGTTAACAGACCATCATACGCTGTTTCATAAACAATCATCCAGCACACATACGCTGTTTCATAAACAATTATCCAGCACACTTTGAATTGTGAAACACAGATTTATTATTCTCCTTTCACACATTCTGAAGACTGAAAGTCCATTTCCTATTGAACCAACCTAGCCTGCCGAAAAAGCCATGACCTATTCTCAATGAGATGACTGGCAATCAATTATTACTCAATCTTCTCGGTGGCTCAACGTTGTTTAGAAAAACGAATGACTTTGCAGGGTCCAACGCACAACTCAAATTTATACATAGACTTCGAATACTATATGTTTTGCTGGGGACAATTTATCCGTACCTGGGCAACAAAGAATCTGTATTCGTTTATTGGTCCGATGGATTTTTAAGCTTATATTGCAGTTATTCCGCATTCTGCTGTTGAAATCTAGTACATGCTATATTAATAAGCTTGGTAAGACCACCTTCCACATGAATGAGATTTCACTTGAAATATGCCACCAACGTTAGATTAGAGTAAGAGAGATTGCTTGTATGAGAGAATTGATTCTAAGTCATCAACGGTAACGATCAAAGGATGAAAACTCTTTAAGTACAAAGCATAAAAGTTGAAAATAAATTTCACGTCTTACCAGAACCATGCAGTACCCCTATGACACAACGGGATGTTTGAACAGTCTCCATTTTACATCAGACAGTGAGAAACATCTGCCTCAATTGCCCCATCAAAACAGCGACTAGATTAAGTACATAACTAAGCAGTATCTGTTGCTTGATGCTAAAAGAATAGTTTCCAGCAAGGAATCCAATGATTCCTTGTTTCTTGTAAAATGCACGAGTCACTGCAAACAAGCAAGTATTCACATCGTAAATCACACTTTGGTGCAAGTAACCAAAGGTCAGCAGAACCTTCTAGTTTACAACCTAAACAGAAGTATTAGAATGCCTTACAATGGCAGAAACAAAATTCTCGGCACTATTTACTCATCCAAGATCGAAGTCATTTCTGAAGAAAAGCATGGAATTTTCAACTTTGATCATCGGCTTATCAACTCTTCATTCGATTGCCAGAAAGCTTTTCTTCATAATTAAGAGCCGCATTCAAAAGAATGTCCATTCGTTCCCTCCCTTTATCCAGTTCCTTTTCACATATCAAATTCTGTTTCACGTCAATGCATTTCTCCCACCCTTTATCCACTTTAATTCTTCTTCTACGTTTTGGCATTTGCCGACACGATTGCTTTTGATGGTTTTTATATGCCTCCATTGCCCTGTTTATTTCTTTGATTTTTACGAGACAGTGGTCACAGTGCCATTTGTCCGATGGGATAACAGTAAGTGGTGGATTCAAGCAACCAACATGATAGGCATGATCACAGCTGTCACATAAAATAATTCCTTCCTCCTTTCCCTCACTAAGGCAAATTCTGCACAAACAAGAAGGACAAAACCAATCAGGACCACATGATTTTAACTGCTTCACTGAGAGGCACTTCTCATGGTAAAGACCAAGAAAGCAGTAGCGATAATCACATTTCTTTATCGTGTCACCTTCTCTCAAAACATTCTTACAAACTCGACAAACGGCCAACTTTTTTCTCTTTTTTGGTGATTCATGCCCAAGAACCATGCCATAAGTTGTAGCAGTCTCGTCTTTAATGAACTTGTCATGCATTGGACTGATTTTATCAGTGGCTTGATTAAAGTCGATTCCACAACCATCCAGCTGTTTACAAACTGCACAATTCGCATGACGGGATCCCATTTCACTTGAAATGCAGTTGTTACAGTACCAGGATATTGGGGGAATCACCAGGGGAGTAGATTCTAAACATGAGATGTGATGCATCTCTTCACACGAATCACAAACTAAATAGTCCTTTCCTCCTGCTTTTTCCCCACAAACACGGCAAGTGCAACCTTCAAATCCAGCAAAATGTTCCTCTGATTTACCACAAGATTCAGCTTCCTGAGTGGTGCTAACCTGTTATGCAAATGACAACTTTTTAGAGTATTTTCCCAGTCCAACTATGTTAAACATCAGTTGAAAAGATTCAACTTTTTTGCACTTGGATACATACAAAATTTTCTCATGAAATTGTAGGTAAATAAGCACCTGCATCTAAGTTCCAACAATCCACATAGCTAATGAAACAACATATTTAGCAGTATTTCAATATGACTTACAAAGAAGACTCTATCTTCAGGTGCACAGTGTCCAGAGCCTCCTACCTGAAAAGAGCACAATCATGCCACACCTGTTTAACAGTCATAACTAAAAGGATGCAGTAACATAATTTCATAGGAAATAAAGTACTGTACTTCATATGAAACTGATCTCATAATTCAATGTATGATAGAAGAATATTTCTTGACTGCGCTACCTCTTCATTGTAACAAGTCTTTGATACCTCTCCATTGTAACAAGTCTTTGATACCTCTTTGAGACTTTTTGCTAGAGAAATCAATTGATTACCAACACCCTCAAGCTTTGACCACATCTGGTAAAAGAAGATTGAAGTTAAGCAAACACAAGAAATAGAACTTCAATTGATTAAAATGCTTGCATTGCATGAGCATGACTTTAAACATCCAACATAATTTGAAGTTACAGCAAAGCGTGAGGAGAAAAAGAGATGTCAATATTTGTATCATTCATATCAAATTGGTATTTGGGAATGAAAATTCGCACATAACACGACAGTTCCAATCCTCATAAATTAATAACAAATAAAACAAAAACAACAACAATCCAGTAAAAGTCCCGCTGACACGCGGAGTCTGGAGAGATCCAATAGTACGCAGCCTTACCCTAACTAGTAGAGAGGTTGTTTCCAATAATAAATTACATAACAAGTGAGACCTGTAAATTGTTTCTCTTTATCTGTCAACAGAACAAACAATAGAGGGCAGTGAATCACAAAAAGGACAAAGTAAAATTGCAGCAAGATACTCGAGATATAAGAACATTAAGAAAAAGAGTGATAATGATTTAGATATAGAATATCATCTCAAACACCCAATGCCACCAGAAAAGCCAGACTTTTAGAAGCTCCCATTTCATGTTGTTGGAACATGAAATATAGACAATGAAGCAAGAGCAGGCATTTCAGTAATAAAATCAATTAAGAAAAAATATCAGAATAATACAACAGAAAAGCAGAAACATGAACCAGAAAAAGTAATAACCTGTTGGATATCTGCATAAAAGAGCACAGGTGAGCATTCATAAGCTCTGTCTTTCATTCTTCGGTTTACAAGATGTAGGCTAAAAAAGTTGTCAGCCTTCACTCCTTCAAAATTTTCACTTATTAGCTTGCACAACAAAGTGAACTTTTCAGAAAGTATGACACCAAGAAAAACACGGCAGCACATCTCAGTAACTGAATGACAACAAGTTTCATCCAGAGCACCATCAGTTAAAAGACCCTCACGATGTTTGGTCCGCTTATGACTGTTTTTAGGCTTCCACTCAGCTTGTTTAAATGATTTTTGACCATCTTCAACATGAACAACTGACTCCTAAAGAAACAAATCAAAAAATGTGAACAAAAGTGAAAAGGAATAGAACAAGAATGACATCTTTGTTAACTAATAATACCCAACTGCATCCATTTTGGTAAAGTCACAAACCTTAGATGACATCATAAGAGAATCTAGGATGCACTTGCTCAGGCTGCCCTCCTCACCAATTAATGACTGATACATGTTTACAAGTACAGAGTCTCTCCACTGCCTGGATGAAACAACATTTGAACCATTCGTGGAAGCAGGAAACTGGTGACATGGTTCATTTGTGGTCTACAAAAAAACCTCACATAGAAAAGTTACAGACTAAGAAGGATAAACAGTACTTGTGATATAAAAATATATGACAGAGAATGATGGAGAAATCAAATCCAACCAAAAATATGAACGAGGCACATAGTTAACTGTATCTAGTCAGTAAATTTGTAGCAGAAAATAGTTCTTGGGGAACTGCACAACCTTCCAAGCTTTCCTACTCAATTCAAATCACTACAAATCGATGACAGATCAAAAGGCAGAGTAATAATGACCATGTAAACTACCAATGCTTCCAGGATCTTCAGCAACCAAATTTAGTCACACAACATAGAATTATAACCAAGTTACTTGTATTATCTGAAATTAAAAATTGTTGACGAATAATAGTAGTATGGTTATTAAGTGACCAAGAAACAGCTGTTTACATACATTTTGGATATTCTTTCCATGGTCACTTAATAGCTACTCCACCAAAATGAACATCAATATTAAAGTCTGTGTCGCACAAACAACTACATTATGTCATTAAATAATAGGCACACTTTCCATCCATTCCCAGGACTAAGAATAGCCACTGTTCATATAAGTCCATGCTCTCCACAATTCATTTCTTATGTATGGAATTCAAGGGGCAGTCACTCACACCAAGAACTGAACTTTTTAGACACTATTTTTGTGAATTGTACCATAGCTATACATCATGCCAAGTATAGCAGTTGTCTGATAAATACTAATAGAGTGGAGACATCACCACCACAAACTTCCATGCTAGCATCACTATGAAATTATAGGTCATAATCTTTGACAATTCAACATGACCAGCAAAATTGCAAATTGAAGCCACTGCAACATGTTTAAGAGTAGCATATAGCTGAATCAATCTAGAAAGTTGATTTGCATGGAGCCTTTTTCTCAGACCCTTTAAAGCCACATTGGTGATTTGAAGAAGCCAAGTTTTAAGTTACATTAGATGCCTAAGTTCAATTTTTTCACCATTATTTTTTTGCAATAATTATTTACGAAAGAAATATTGCCATAGCATTTATTTCTGCATGCAGATAAATTCAACGTATATACATACTTTATCAACAGATCTTTAGGCAATATGTAAAGGACACTAGTCTTATTATAGTGTGTTAAATTTTAAAAGTTTTTGATGTGCAATTCAAGAACTGGAATTGGCATTCATATCATAAATTCCTATTCAGCAAATTAGAATCACAAAACTAAAATTCTGGTGTTTAGGATGATATAAATTTTCAGATGGAATTGTATGCCAAATAACAAAGTGATTTAGTATAGCTTAGGTAGAAGTACTGTCACTAAAACCAGTGACACCAGGATAGGAATAATGAGGACGGCAGCAACAGTAGTAATGAGTACCAGATATGATGACAGAAACTGCCTCCTTTGGTTTACGGCAGTATCAAGAGTAACAACAGATGCATGGGTAGTGTCAATGTGATGACCAATATAATGAGAATTGGAAAACAAAAATGAGTCATAAAAAGATAAAAGCAGTACTTGGTACAAATCACTTTGGTAATAACAACTTGATGGCATGATGATGGTGGTGATTATGGCAGTATTACAATAACAATTGTAAACGTATAGGTTGGTAGGAGTGAAAAGGGACAATGGAGTAAGAGTCATAACAGAAAAAGGTGATAGCTACATGATTGAATTTAAAAGAAAATTATAAAGGAAAAGTTGTTTGAAACTTCAATAGTTTACACGGGTAACAAGAACAAAAAATCAACCAAAAAAGTCTATTTAATTTCCCGAAATTGGATAAAGTAAATTCGAATGGTTTTCACTCTGTTTTCTTTAGATCATGTCCTTGAAATATATTCCACAATCCCCCAGTCCGTCATGGATTGTTGGTAATACATCAAAAACTCACCGACTATAGCCAAGTAACCCCTGTCAGCTATGATTGGTCACTGTCGGTGCGGTTTGCACCAAGATGTTAACAATAATCTAACACACCTTCCGTTAAAATTTCAGAAAATTCTGACCTGTAAATTATTTTTTGACTTTTTACAGGCAAAAACTTTGAAACATCATAAAAAATAGGAAATAGGAAGTTGGTGTCCTTTTTTAACATACTGTTTCACGTGCGCAACCTCTTGGAGATTATTTATCCAATTCATTTGAAATTAGGAGATGTGGAAGAAGAAGGCTCAATATTTTATCAACTAAGATAGGCCTCTTCAATAATATTCTGCAAAGTACTAGGCAGCAACCAAATTTCTTTGTCCCATTTCCCAAACCCAACCCTAGTCCCAACCAGCTCTAGAACATTCCCAAGCTTAAATATCAAATCTTCCAAGTCACTAATAACTCCCACAGGGAAAAGGCCACAAACTATAAACAATAAATTAAGTTCCAATAGATTACCATTCTCGAAACAGTTCGCGTCATTTCTTTATCAGTGAGAAACTTTTTTGCTATATGATTAGACCTAAGATGCTAGTAAACAGCTATAATTAAAATGTTTACACTTGTGGTTCAGTTTCAATATAGTAGCCACACCTCACAAGCTATTACACAGAAATAGTTAAAATGTATTGATTAATAGTTCAGTTCTAATATTGTTGCCAGACCTCATAAGCTATAAGCTTTACTTTCAGTTCCAATGAATTCTTAAAATGTATATTTATGTAGATGTGTAGTACAGTGGTAAATGCCTCTTAATGAGATTTCTCCCCCGTCACCTCCTTCCCAAGTCTATTTTGTTTAATTGCATGTTACTTACCTCAGTCTAGTGGTTAGCTAGAATGAACATAATGTAATATATCCGTGGTTCTATCATGTGATTAAATAACATTTCTATGTCATCTTTGAGCTCAAATTTGAGAAAACAAATATTGAACTAATGGATTTGGAAAAGCTCACCAAATGAACTCAGCCAATCCTTTGCAAAAATCAAAGTTTATAGCTCTAATTCATAGATCTCTTCTGCAGACAAAGGAAGTCAAAATTTTTCATCCGGTTAAGCAAAGCTAAAACTTACACAAGCATGGAGATTTTCAGCGTGTTAAGAAATGTGACTATCCCTACTGAAGAACAGCAATATTCTGTTTTATCTTTACAGATAATCACCTTAGAATTTATTCCTAAAAAGAGATATCATTCGTACTCCCATCTAAGCCAAGGTCAACCATAGTGTATGTCACAAAAACTTTTCAATGACAGGGAGTTTTTTTATATAAAATCTATCTTCAGCTAAGTTTTGATGTTAGCTTATGCCCTTACTTCCTGGATATTTTGCATTCCGACACCCGTTCCTGTGGGTTTCAGGTGAAAATATGAGTTTTCTCAGATAATTGCAACAAAATAAAACACCTGAAAATTAGCAACTCACCTTCCATTTGCAAATATAACAAAAGCAATCAACTCAACATGGCATTAGTGCATGGATGGGTACACAATATAGGCATACCTGGTTTTTTAATTTACTAGCAGCCTCCACCGAGCCCCTTCTGTCCTCTCGACCTTTACTCTCTGAATAAGACTGTGTTCGCTTCCGCCTCTTGTAAGTTTGAAATCCCTCACTTGTCCCAGAGAATCCATCAACTCCATCATTCCCAACCCGACCCCAGGACCAATTATTCGCTGCTTCAGTTCCCAAGCATCGACCTACTCCATCTGTTCCATAACCATTACTTGTTCCCTCTTCCAAACCCATTTTCTACCAAACTAAAATTTACAAAGAAAGATTATTGCCACAGCCCAGTTAGAGTTTATTCAAATTCAAGTGAAATGTCATACACACAGATAAAAATGTGAAGCAAAGCAGCGTATCAACAAAGAACTAGTTGCAAACAAAACAAGCCTAAACTCCCTTCCTTACTGAAACAGAGAAAACGGAACTCTTAACGAACTGAATATAATTCCTACTATTTCCTCGGGTATCTAAAGATAAAATCTGACATCATACTCGACGATTCTGAAGTAATCTAAAGTTCCCCCATTGATAAAAAGATTCAAACTGAAAAACCGTAACCTAGTTCATGCGAATTCCTGCTTTAACTTCTCTCTTTATTGAACAAATTCGCAGTTACCAAAGGGATTATAACAATAGCAAAAGCATCAGGAAAATGTATATAAAAAAAAAAAGCAGAGTGAAAAAGGAGGAAAAGCTTGCTTACACAGGTAGAGCCAAAACGAGGAAACCCTAAAATCTGCTTCGGTCGAGTAAAGAGAGGGAGAGAAAAAGGAAGGCTTGCTCTGCAACTGCAAGTAGTAACAAGTTTATCTGTGCGTAGTAGCAATCTGAGTATAATAGTTTATTATAATCATCTCCCAGCACACATCAATCACTTTGAACTTTTTTACCCTTTTGGGTTCAACATAGCCAGTTCCGTTACTATTTTCCTATCATATTGCAGGAACATCCGTTTAGATAGATAGATGTTCACTTCACAGAGTATTTTTGAGATAACCCACAAATTATTTACTATAATACACGTGAATATATAATTAAACAAACCATTTGTGATCATGCACTCAAACAACTCTAAATTATCTTATGGAAATAAGCATAAGAATATTAAGATCGTTTTCATTTGTCAAAATGTAGCATTAATCATAAAAAATTCGAATTATTTAATTGTAAAAATTTTAAATTATTTAATTTTTTATTAAATTTTTAATTTTTTTATTTGATTTAATTTAATAACTTTTGTTATTAAAATTTAATTAATTAATTAATTAATTTAAATAAATAAATTCTTGTCGATTAAAATAAATCAATTAATTTTTATTTAATATTTTAATTAAAATTCAAATTTTATAAAGTTGATTCCTTTTAATTATATTTTAAATTTTTATTTTATTTAATATTTAGTACATTTTATAATAATATAATATTAATTGAATTTTCTAAATTTTAAATTTTAAACATTGTTTACATTTTCTTTAAATATTATTTAAAAAATAATTAACAATAACTTTTTTTCC
>JANQBM010000002.1:7243324-7261406 GCA_025594535.1 Erythroxylum domingense | reverse complement strand
CAGAAGTCGTCCATGATCCCATCCTCGCGCAAAACGTCAGGGTATTGGTTAAATGCTAATTACAAAACACGACCTTACGGGAGTAGTAAGAGGCACGTCTTTTTAGCAGTACGGTAATGTACGGTAAGTGAAGCGACTTGCTACTTTTGGCTTAATTTCCATGTCGAATTACATTAATCATCAATGAATCTGTTGACTTGTCCAAATTCTTTTCTTATTATCTTGTAAGGCCAAGAATCTAAGAAGAGATCTTGCATTAAGAGGTGTTACTTTTATTGTGTCTTTTAATTAAGGAATAAAATAGATAAAAAATAGAATAATTATTCTGAATGATAAAAAAAAGAGGAATATAATAAAATAGGTCTTATTTTATTTAGTTCAAAGAATAAAATAAATAAAGAATTTTTATATGAATGTTTAGTTTGAAAATATAAACTTAGAATGACAAAGGAATAATTAACAAAAAAAGGGTAAAATATCCTTATTATTATTATTATTATTATTATTATTATTATTATTATTATTATTATTAATTTTCTACTTATTCTTATTCTTATTCTTATTCTTATTAATTATTAATTATATTTATTATTATTAAATTCCTTATTATTATTAATTTTCTTCTTAATTTTATTATTCTTACTCTTATTATTATTAATTTTCTACTTAGTATTAAAAATTGTTATAATAAAATTATAAATAATAAGAATAATAGTAAGTAGCAAATGAACAATAATAATAATAATCAATAAGAATATTAAAATTAATAATAATAATAAAGCTGATAATAATTATAAGAAATAATAATAATAATGAATTTAATAATTAATATTAATAAATATAATTATTAAAATTAAAATTAATAAGAATAATAGTAAGTAGATTAATAATAATAATAATAATAATAATAATAATAATAATAATAATAATAATGTGCTACTGTCGGAGGGAGAATACTATGCTAGATGAGTGAAATTTTTGAGTTGAGAGATTAGCTTGTCCAAGAAAAATTGATGGCATGTTTACCTATCCCAATCTGTGCGGAATAGGTAAAAATGGGGGGAGGAATCATTAGCTATTCTTTATCTGTGCTGAATAGTTAACGTTTAGGAAAAGTTATTCGGCGAGTTTTTGCAAATCAAATAAAGAAATGATTAATAATAAGAAATAAGCGAGTAATAGAATTCCTATTAACCCCAACCAAACAGCCCATTATAGATATTTTAAAATTCAGAACTAAAATTAAACTCGTTAGATACAAAATTTAAGATTTAAAATATTCAATTGATATTAGACTGTCATAAAATAGATTAAATAAAATTAAATAATTAAAAATATGATTAAAAATTAAGAATTTAAAATTTAATTAAAAAAGAAATTATTAGATAAAATTAATTTATTTATTTTAGTTTATAAGAACTTATTCATTTACTGAAATTGATCGATTAATTAATAAATTAATCAATTTTTAATAATAATAATTATTAAAATAAACCAAATCAAAAAAATTTGAATTTTTCAAAATTTGTATGATTGAGTAATTTAATAATGTATTTTGAAAAAGAAGGTTGCAGACGCAATGTTTACTTTGTCTTACCGTCCTTTGCGATCCCCTAAGAAGCAAAACCAGAAACGTTTATAAACCACAAATGCAATAGTTCGTCGACCTTTTATGGACGTTGACCTTCAATATCTCAATTTTCTACGAAGCTTCTACTACTAGTCCTGAAGGCCAAGCGAAGACTCGACAGAAGAAGACTCTGCCAATCTCCTAAATTGCTTCTCGATGTTACGAATACCTAATCGATTGGAATTGAGGTTGGAAGAAAACAGTATCATGCATTGTCACTTTCTTAATGAATGGCGGATTTTTAGTAATTGCAACGGCGGATGTAATAGTTACAGCGTAAGGATTTGCCCAGTTTTTTATACGGACTTATTTGCTATAACTTGTCACTCATTTTTTAAAATTATTTAATTATGTCATTGGTTGATTTCAATCCACTGATTTTGAAAATACTTTTATAAGGAGCGTTTTTTTTCCTACAACTAAAAATTAAGGAACTAAAAACTTAATATATCCAAAATTTATTACAAATTACTTAAAAAGATAATCCCGAAGTAGCTATTTATGATATTATACAATTTGTGCAATCAGATGCAAAGACAGACTGCATAAGATTAGCCACTTAAATGACATCTTTTATTCTGATCAGTGAAAAAATTACCAACCTTATAGTTAGCACCAATGGGTTTTTATTTGGAAAAATGCTGAAATAATCAAGTAAATTGTACGAATGAAGAAACAAAAAATGCCCAATATAATACTCACGTATTTATAAATTTATTTTAAATCATGCTCTCATAAATTATTAATACAAAACCATTAATTTTACTAAGCACCGTTAAATAAGCTAATGTTATCCTTAGCACATCAAAATTACCACTTTTGAAACTTTTGATTCTTTGAATTCAGTCCAGAATCCCTGAAAAACCTCTCCGGCAACAGAAATGCAAGAAGAGAAAATACCGCGAGGCATGAGTCTGTACAAGCAGTCATGCAAATCGTATATATGGATTCCGAGAGATTATACACAAAGCCTCCACCGTGCAAAATGACAACCATTTGCATTTCATCTGACAGAGTCTAAGACTGCAACATCATGTTCTTGAATTCCTCGAAGTCGAGAACACCATCTGAGTTGGTGTCGTAAAAGCCAATCATGCTTCGACAATCTTTGCCACTGTTCTCGTCCCACAACCCAAGTCTTAACAACGTGCTCTGGAGCTCCTGAGAAGAGATGACCCCATCTCCATTCAAATCAAAAACGTCAAACGCCATTGCAAGATAGCTGTCCTCCACGTTTTTGCTTCCCTCTCCGGCATTGTGAACGTTCCTGTCGTCGCCGTCGCCTTTCTTGGTTATGGATTCATAGAAAGCCACGAAGTCGTCCAAACTAAGGACTGATTTTCCGACGGAGGACTCCAGATCTTTGAGGCTAAAAATGATACCGATACTCTCGAGAAGCCAATTCAGCTCCTCCAAGCTCAAAAGCCCGTCTCCGTTCTTGTCAAGCACATGGAAAATCCTGTACAAGTCGGTGTTGTTGAGAGGAGACATATCTGACAAGATTCCCAACGCCATAACTGTCCTTATTGATTCGGTTCTTGAGGTGCCATGAATTGTGTTATATCTATATATGGAGGTATGGAAGGAAAGTGCGTCCAAATTCCAGTTTTTTCTGATATTTATTTGGTTTTCACGGCATACAAGTATATATATGGAGTTTCCAGGAAATTTCGCGTGAAGATGGATCACGGAAATTAAAAGGAGAGGAGGTTAAATACGAAATCTGTTCCTATCCAAAACAAATAAAATGAGGAGGCGCACCAAATTAATAACAACAGATTCTGCTGCCCTAGCTATAATTTGATTAATTAATGATTACATTTACAATCTATCTGAAAATTATCATTAGGTTTTTTCAAATTTGAAAAATAGAAAACTTTAAGAGTTAGTAAGAAATAACTTTCATACCATAATTCAAAATTATTATTAGATGGTGATTGATTAACATGAACATAAAATATCTTGTAATTACAAATATCATGCCGTTGCAAGACAGTTGCAATTATTTTTTAAGGTTGCTGGCTTCGTAGAAACTTTCCACCTGTAATACAGCCATTTTCATTATATTTCTGGACATTCTTAAAGCTGCGTTGGACCTTATTTTAGTCACGAATGTCCAAAGAGAGCGTGGCCGGTTGCCGGAAAATGAAGCATGTCCACAGAAACGGTCTCCGTATTGATAATGACCGGACCCTTCTTCCTAACATTAGATTCTGTTAGTTGGACACATACTAGTAAGTAATGATTGTGTTTGTAGATCAGTAGATCGTTATAAATATCTATACATAAAAGACGAAGTTATACTACATTGTTCAGCATCTCTAATCCTCTGTGCGACCGACGTTGTTTTTACCAAGTGTCACTCCATCCTAACCATCTATTTATATGGGAACAATCTCATCTTTTGTGCCACCAATGCTATTCCTAATATGTATTACTCCATTTTAATCATCTATTTATGTGAGACCCACATAAATGAATAGTTAGGATGGAGTGACACATGGTAAGAACAGTATTAATGACACAGAGGATCTCATTTCATTGTTCAGGCCTTAAAATCTTGCCCACATAAATAGATGGTTAGAATAGAGTGGCACATGGTAGGAACAACATTGATGACACAGAAGATCTCATCTCATTGTTCAGGCCGTAGAAGCCTGCGTGCTCCAGACTCATGGGATTTTCATTTGTCAAGTATTTATATCCCTTATCTTGGTCTAATGTTACTGATTTTCTTTTTTGTTTCTGTCACCACAACTACATTAACAAAATATCTATATCAAACACTAGCCGACATTATATTTAATTCTCAACGAAATAGGAAATTTCTGAAGGAACCTCTCCTTGAATTTACATTGGATAGGACCTCCACGGATGATTTTATTCAAATGTATGTCATTTCTCCAAATGCATCTGACAGATTCAAACATAAGACTTTCCTTAAGTTAATGACATCCTTATTAATTGTATACACCGTCAGCATTAGGACGGCAAGATCTTCTCTTCCATTTAAATAGAAGACATTAAATTTTATACAGAAATTTGAAAGCATTCATAATATTATGTTAAGGTAAAAATTAGAACATATTCTTTTGTACAATAACAATCCGGTAAAAGTCTAACCGACAAAAAAAGATAAGCCGTGAGAGCTACAGTTAACTCGTCTGGTGCGAAATAGTTATTCAATGCCGCAGAATAACTGGATGGAAGATATGTTCATACTTTCATTACTTCTATTTGAACTTATTAGTCATCCCGGCAGAAAAAGTGGCAAGTTCCAAATAAAAGCACGAACATGGCAAACGTGTACGCTTGAAAATTTGCAAACCAATTCACTTAAAAAACCTGAGATTGATCCATTTTCAACATGTTAAAGAAAACTGAACTACGCAAGTCTACAAGGATACACTGACAAGCATTGTTATTTCGACAGGTCATCACAATGCTAGTCTAGTCGGCAGCGCACTGTTGCTCCTTGTTTCAGTGGAAGAAAACTTATTTATGACGAACATATACACGGTGTGTAACTATTCCTATTGCCAGAAGAAGAATAATTATTAAGAAAATTATGAAAAAGAAATACCAAAGTTTATCCCACAGCTACATCATTGTTTCTATTTAACTACTCCTGACCCACGCTAAGTTCAATCAACATTAATAGAAATTTTTATTTCTTCACTTGGATTTCAATTCCTGCATCAAACAAAGATCATTTTTGGACTGACCGTTTCAAGCATTCAATGTGAACTTGCCAGGCTCGTCGTAATTCTTTTCCAGCTGCTCAACTTTCTTGAATCTGAAGCCCCTGATCCTTAATTCCTCTGGGCATGAACCATCTTTGTAGTCTACATTTTCAATGATCCAACCCTCGTTCTGGATAGGACCTCCAACCTTTACCTGTTGAAATGATGCTTCTGTCAGAAAACGGTGATTGGTTTCACCATAAACTATTAGCATAGCTTGCAAGGTCCATGTTTATGCTACCATCATAACCAAGATGAATGCAGCCACTGATGGCAATAATAAAAATAGTGCCAAAAGATCAATGAGTTCCAAACTAAATTGGAAATCAACACGGGACTGAGTATTGGACTTATAAAAGCTGAGTTCTAATAGCTAGAACGATATCCGTCATATGAGAATCCATTAAACCTGCCACAAAAAAGTAGCAAAACAAATTGTTGAAGGGATAGGAGATGATAGATGGGAAAATACGGGACATATGTGTGCAACGCTATTTCATTTTGCACTGAGATTAAATGAGTTGCTGGTCCACCATCTGTAAAATAATGGTCTTTCCTTCTTTTAGAACAGAGGCTCCACATGCAAGCTTCTATAGAAAAAGTGCGATGAAAGAGGTTTGCTCGAAGTAACAAAGGCTTACCCTGCTCAGTCATGTTTCATTTAAAGGACTCTGTTTTACTTCTTTATGAGCTTAAACGGAGAAAATGACTCTTGAAGTGGCAAGGACATATCTTCAAAATTTAATTACTTAGCAGCTAAAATTTACATCGAAATTACAAAGGCTTCCTCCGCTCAGTCATGTTTCATTAAAGGACTCTGCTTTACTTCTTTATGGAATTCAAAGGAGAAAATGACTCCTGAAGTAGCAAGGACATATCTTTGAAAATTAATTACTTAGCGGCTAACATTTACCTCTGCTTCTTCAACAGCATCAACCAAAAGAGCTCCATCCAAGGAGAGATCTTGAATGAAGATGTTAGGGCCCTTGATGGCCATGGTCGACCTTTGAGAAATGGAGCAATTTCCACTAATTTTGCTTTTAATCTCTGCAAACGTGAGTCCCCATTTTGGCTTCCACACAATGCGAGGCCATACTTCTACCTCTTGACCATTGAACACTTGTTGGACTGGATCATCCACTTTAACACCCGCCTAACAAGTAATCAAATTGAGATTATAAGAGCAAATATAAGCATAGAATTCAATGCATGACATATGAAAATAAAAGAAAAGAGCATTACCTTCCTGAAAATGAGACTGTTTGCCCGATAGATGGCCATCTCTCCAGAAGTTGCACTATGATGTGGATTCCCCTTTGGTACCTTCAGCACAATCAAATAAAAGAAAAATCAAGATGGAGATTGAATCAAGGACTTCAATCACATAGCTTCCCTTGTAAAATATGTGTCTAAACCTACTCAACCAACAAGCATTTGAAGGAATTGCTTTTTAAAGATCAGGTTGTTCATCACAAATTACAGCCACACTATCCAGGAAAATTGGACAGGCCCAACAAGAAGACTTTTTTATACTATTGGCCCAACGTGGAAGGAAATAGAAAAGATTTGACAAACGAACTCCCTCTTTTAGGTACCAAATATATGAAAACTAGTAGTCAAGTGTTTCCTGAATGTTACAACCTTTAATATTTAATTGGTATGCCAGGGTGTTATCTAAAGTGTTAGGCTCTCGCATATTTTAATCAGAACAATTTAGTGTCACCAAATAATTGTTACCTTAGCAGCATCCTCAGGATTGTTCTTAACTGGTGCATATGCAAGCCATGTGTCCATCACCTAATCAGCCAATTAGTTGATTGCAGAGAAAAGTATTTACTTGATCATCTGAAAAGAAGAGAACCAAATTTTATAAAAACCAGACTCCTCTATCCTCATTACCGTGAATCCAACCCTTGCCGATGGTGCCAAGGTTTTTGGATAGTCTTGCATCATACATTCTAGACGAGTGGAAGACTTGAACAAAGTTTTGCTGGCATCTTTGTACCTGCAGTGAGAATGAATAACAGTCATGACTTGACCAGGAGCAAACTTTTCTTATTTGGTAGCAGCTTATGCTTGATCTTGATATTTGACAACCTTGCATTTTAGATCAAGCGTTCAATGATAATATTAGCATCATAAGGAAAAGGTGTCATCTTCTGTCTGGGTTACATAAAATTAGAAGGGCCAAGTAACCATAGCAAGTGATAGAACAAAAGATTACTTAGGGTTAACAAATTCCTTTATTGCTCCTCCTGTCTTTTTAAGCTCTTCAATATATGGCCCAAGTTCCAAAATCAACTGCAAAAGAAAGTTGAGCCAAAATCAGTTTCACATGCTTTCAGAGTGCCTTATAGTCTTTATGCTCTTGTTTGAATGTCCTAATCCCAAAATTCTGTGAACAGTAAAAATGTTCATTCTAGGGAATTTTTTTTTTTGCTTCTCATAAACACTGCACGATACTTTTTACACTCTGTAGCATTGCATCTCATTTCCTTACAATTTCATGTAAACTATTTCATTTAAATATCTCTTATTGCAATTGTAAGGAAGACTGGTGATTGATGTTTGCGTGCACTAATATGTCTATGTCTCTGTTTCTCTTAAAGTTGCCAGAATCAAGGGAATACAGAAGTGATTTGTTCATTAAGGAATAACATTAACTTCATCTCTCAATACTCAATTTACAAATGACAGTAATTTTACCGATGATTTTAAATCATAAAGAAAAACTTAAAAACATACCGGGCTCAAGATTACCTGGTTTATATTTCCTGGGAAAGGTGAATAGCCTGTCTCGTTATTTACATCTCCATCAGGATAACCGGTTGCTCTAAGCAGGGGATCAAGCTGATTGTATTCAACATTAATCACCATCGTCCTCCCTGAGTAATCAGATTATGTGTTTATTAATTGTGAATGGCAATTAAGTGACAAGATATCCCAACCCTTACCCTGGGAGAGGAAACAGAGAGAAAATTTACACCTAAAAGAAAAAAGTAGCGTTCACAAACCCATTAAAAATGGAGGAAAGATATACTTGAGAACATTAACTATTATTATTTGCCTAAAAAAAGTTCAAGGCCGTTATCTCTTTAAAAGATTAACAGAAAGTACCATCAGTATGAGTAAGCCTGGTAATTCCTCCAATAGCTTCTTTAGCTTTACGAGGAACAGCAAGCGAGTTAACATGATAATTTTTGGAAGCACTGACACCTATTGAAGCTGGAATTGCCTAGACATTTGTCAAATTAGAAAAGTAAGATTTTGAATTTTCAATAAAATGCAGCTATAGCAAAAAATGTAAGGGACACAAACCACATGTCGTGATGCATTTCCACAATCATACCTTGAATAGAAGTCCATTTGTATCTTGGAAAAATAAAACCCATCTTAAACCAGCTTTCTGCCTGGAGAAATGAATAAAAAACAGAACTGTGGTCAATCATTGATACAAAAAGCAATAGTTATTTTTAAGAAAGTCATCCAACATGATGACTACATACACATGCAAGCTTGTCAACAAAGACAAAACACAAAAGTTGCAATGTGAGTGCAAACAATCAATTGGTTTCCAGGTTACATATATACAATATCAAATTGTTTCTACACAGTAATTCAAGATGTGAAAGCAAGGTCAAGAAGGCAATGGAAAAAGCATGATCAAAGTCCTTAATTTTTACATGGGTATACAGATAAACTGCGTACCATTCGTTGAGATGGCCACTTGAATAAAGAAGTGAATGCACATCGCCGTGCCCATGAGGTTTCGTCTGTGACACCCGGAAAAATAGTTAAGAGGAGACAAAAAAAGTTACAATATCATTAAGTTTTTTCTATATTAGATTGTTAAATACACCAGGTAATTACCTGAATTTGGTACTTATTGTTTGGATCCAGAGCCAGCCTAGCATCATTATCTCCCAAACATGCAACTTTTTCCTGAGAAAATGCTTAGTCATCACTTGATTTAGACACATCTTGTCATTAGACACTGACAAACTGCCAAGTAATAGATAGTCCCTTACCTGCTTAAGAAGTTTTATTTGTGATGGTTTCATTCCAAAGTAAGCATTTGATTCTAGAAGTTTCAAGGTATGTGCATGGGTGTCATCTGAGGTCATAATTGCAAAAGGAATCCCTTTTTGATGGTTTCCTGCAAGTTAAAATACAATTAGTTCTAAAGATCCAAGCATTTAGTGTGAAATCATCAACCTATGGTTTCTAAGGAAAATGTAAAACATAAGACATAAAGGATTAAACCAGTTCTAATTAAAAAAAAAAAAAGCTCAAAGATGACAAAATTAGGCTAGATATGCACTCGATATGGAGGATCAACTAAGTATCAGATTACAGAAAGAATCACAATGTCACTTCTACCGACTTGACAAAATTCGTTAAAATAAATTGCTGATTTTTTTCCCTTTTTGTATGGGAGGGTAAGATTATGCTGAGAGCAAAATATGCATCAAAATAACCACGATGAAATATCATATGGTTCAGTCTAGGGCACGAACCTTGGTTCAGTCTAAAGCTAGCTTCCTGAAGAGCCAGTATACTTTCAATGTAGTGCTGTAAGAAGCATGTTCCCGTTGTAGTCTCTGCTGGAAGAGCCACCTGTCATGCATAAGTTTCTAATAATATGTGACGCAATGCACAAGGAGATATATTCCATTTTTATGATTACTTCTCAATCTATTTGTACAGCAAAGAGAAGTGAAAGAAAAACAAGCTGTGAAGACACCAATGAATTAGCAATGGGAATTACAGGTTAGCAAAAAACAGCAAATTCACAGATCATATTGAGCCAAAGGAAAAGTAAAATGCCTAAAACAGAATGGAAATGCAGATAAATATATAACCAGCAAAAGCTAATTTGCAGATCATATTTAGACAAAAGAAAAGTAATATGCCTAAAACAGAATGGAAATGCAGACAAATATATAACCAGCAAAAGTTTATTTTAGTTCATCGATAACTTCTATCCAGAGAAAACAATAGCAGGGGTTTACAGTACTATATGGGAGAAGTAGTAAATTAACAACACAAGTAATGTAAGACAGACTAGTCACCTTTATTCCATTGTATCCAAGACGCTCCCCAAGTCCACCTGCCACAAGAACAAATGCAGCATTTTGGGCTTCTCTGACACCTATCTCCTCATACTTGATGAAGTTCTCATCACCATAGGTCAGGTTTTCACCGCTTGGGACCTTCAAAATCAACAATCGTAGAAGGTTCAAGTTGTCTATTTTAGCTGTTCATATTCTTTACTAAATAACATCTCCCGGAAGGTATTAGTTCTGTATACAAAGGCTACAAAAATTAAAGACAACGGAAACAACACCAGTAAGACACCCTGAAATGGTGGAAATCCATAGTTAGACAACAAAGTTAGTAGTTATAAAATGTAGCATTTTCTTGGCCTACCATCAACAACCCTGTGAAAAAACAAAACCAAGTCCATGACAAGAAATCCAATCACTTACAGAAGGTGTGAAGCCATCAAAAGGGTTCTTTCCAGCTTTTGAGTCAGCAAGGAGTTCCCTAGCTGTTCTAATATATGATGCCAAACCTCCAGGATAGCTTGAATTGAGCCGAGCTACCTAGACAAAGTATGTATATGAATAGTCATAAACACAGCAAATAGGGTTTCACTTTCACTGCAAAACAATCAGTCTGCAGCATTGACAAATAGAAGCATAGCCATTGATTCACGAATTTATAGAATCATAACAACTGGACCACAAACCCTCCACAAACAAATTGAGTTTAGAAGTTGTTCGTGGAAGATTTCTATTTAGGAACCTTTTCTACAAATTCTCCTTTCTTTCACATAATCAAAATGTAGTTAGAAGAATGTAGAAGTGTTAGTTTCAGGCTCAAAAGATTGAAATTCAACTCGATATGCAATATTGATTTTCAATTACAACATAGAAAAGAAAAAAGACTATTTATCACGGAAATGTAATTAACATCTGATTTGTAAGTAAGTCATTTGTTTGTACTTTTCAAGTGAAGAAAATTATTTCTTGTTTGCTTTCCTCTAATGGAACCTAGACCCAAGAAAATCTTTGTGTTTACCTCCATGAGAATTCAACGACGGGAAAAAAATTATAAAAAAAAGGAAAAACTAAGACAGCTAACTAAAGATTAAATATCAAAGGGTTCATATATCCGGAACACAAACCCGCCATCTCACTTCACAATTTCCATTCTAGCAGATCCAACCAACTATATGACAAAAAGAAAACGAACAAACAAAACAGTCCAAATGGAAACCTAAACGCAAAAAGGAAAAATAAAAAAGAAGGAAAATGAATAGAATGTGGAAAAAGGATACCTGATCAAAAAAAGATTTCTTCTGGTCATCGTCGACGCCAGGGTCGGGCCAATGCTCAAACAGATGAGTCTGCCCCATCTCCACCAGCATCTTCGCCAACTCAACCTACAGACAACCACCGCCACAAAACTCAATCAACACAAAGAAAGAAAAAAAGAAGAATGGCGGTATAGAGAGTGTGTACGGTTACCTGTTGAGGGGAGAGGAGGTGGAGGTTGTTTTGCAGATTGGGAACGTCATTGAAAGTGAGATTGGCGAGAGCTTGGGCTAATTGGGAAGCCATTGGAGAGAGAGAGGTGGAGATTGAGGAGAAGAAGAAGAAGAAGAAGAAGAGAGAGAGAGAAGGGAAGCAAGTAACGTGAGATCTCTGGATTGAGTTAGTTCTGATTCAACCTGTGTAGTGTAGTGCTCGTGTCGTGTTGGTCACTTATAAAACTGAAAAATAATAGGAACAGATAGTAACCGTTAGTTGTGATTGGCCCCCACACTTAGGACAACAAAACATAACTTAAGCTTGTTTGTTGTAACTATATTATAAAGTCCTTATTATTCCCTTAATATTTACGCCACATTCTTATCTCTCAACTCAAGAATATGCTTCACTCACAATCTCCTTTTCTTTCTTTCTTTTTTTTCAGAGATAAAAGGCCCCAATAATTTAGCCTAAAAGAATAATCTTTTCTTTTATAAAATATCTTTTTTTAAGATACAGTGCAATGAAAAACAAGCTATTTTTTGTAGATACTCAGGGTCTGGAAGTAGGGTAAGCCTTGGACAAGGCAAAGACAAATTAATTTATATTACTATGTGATAGTAATATAAATTAATAAATAAAAAATAGTTTAAGTTGAATTTTATCCAAATTTTCAATGATGATCATGGCCTGATATATGGAATCACAACTATATATAAAAATAGAAAGGGAATCTAGTTGACAGAAATTGTATCCTTCTAATACTGATAAAAGAATGTTCCTAGTAATATGCTTAAGCTATGCTATTTTAGAGTGAATGGAGATGAAAGGGTAAGAGGGTCCAATGAAAGGATAGGCAAGGTCAAAGTGGGGTCCACATATTGAATAAACAAAACCCTCCACTCCTCCACCCTCCCTCTATCATCCTAGTACTGTCTCTGTCTGTGTCTTTGTAGTTCGAAAATCTGGGTGTCACTCACTCTCCAACTCCTCTGGAACCGTGCTCTCTCTTCTACGACTACGAGGCAGGCTTTGTTCGTTAAAGCTTGAAGTTTTTCTTTTTCGTTTTTGGCGGGTAAGTAACGCCCCTTCAGTCCCTCAATTCTCTGTTTGGTTTCCCTCAAATAAAGCAATAATTCGAGCATGTGACTGTTCAAAAAGGAAAAAGATTTGTGCTTTTGCATATCATCATTCCTGGTTTTCTAAACTCGGTGCCCATGCGACATGCTGTTTTTGGATGGGAAGATTGAATTTTCTTTTTCTTCTTTTTGCGTGATATGTATTATGACTTGGTCTAATGTTGCACTTTACGGGTGCCTTTTCTTTGCTTTAAAGCAGGAGCATTTTTGGCCAAGGATCGGAAGTGTTCAAAGAAAATTGGCGTCTTTTCTCTTTATATTATTGCTTTTGGCTGGAGAGGATGAAACGAAAGAAGAACAGAGCCAGTCGTCCGCCGCCACCAGTAGCTGTAGACGTTGAGGATGATGATCCAAGGTTGGCAAGGCGGTTGAGGAGACGGAGCGTTGCCTTGCAGGGTTCTAAACCTCATTCACAACGAAATTATGGTCTCAGTAATTGTAATATGGCTCTAGCAGAAGTTGCAGGAGTTGATTATATTCTACTTGATGACGATGATGATGATGGCGGTGAAAACCACGCCCATCTTGATTTCAGCCGGTCCTTGGTTGAATGTGACCGAGCTCCAACCAAAATCCCCTCAGTTAAGTGTGCCCAGAGTGATGTTGACGTAGAAGAAGGAAAGTTTGAGGGTGTTGGTCCCAGGGCCAATGTGGGTGAAATTCATAAAGTTGCAAGTACTTCCCCGATAAGCAAATTTTCTCACATCGATGATGAAAATAGAGTAGAACTTACGCATAATAATAGAGTTAGCAGTGCAGAGTTGGATATTGACCACGGGTTGTTCTGCAGTGCTTTGGATTCCAAACAGCTTGCCAAGGAATGTAGTATTCACAACGAAAATGGAGGGGAGCATACCCATAATAATGAAGAAGAGAGAGAAGAGGTGGATATTGACTCTGGATGTTTCTGCAATCTTGTGGATGTTCAGAAGTGTGGTTTATCAAATGCTGTTAGTACCGGTGTTGTTGTTACTGAGATTGTAGAGCATAGTCATACCAACAAGGGGGTTGTTACTGGTGGGTTTGTACGTGATGTGGCTGTTGATGATAATGTCGCCTCCGTTCCTCCTTTTGCTACGTGTAATGCTGTACCTATTGACAATTGCTTTATGCAAGTTGCGTTTTCTGAAAATGTTGATGATTTTATTGGTTCTGGGGTCATGACAAACGCTGATATGGTTACTGCTGATGATGCTGATCATGATGATAGTCATAATGATGATGCTGGTGATGATATGGACCCTCACTATAAAATGTACATTGAGAAGCTGAGAGAAAATGGAGATTCTTATTTTCTTGAGGCTCCTGCGATTAATGGGGTAATGGAAATTGTCGGTTATGAAGCATGTAATGAGCAATATGAAAGTGGCATTGTAGAGAATCCAAAGGCAATGGGGACTTTTCAGACCAGCAAACAAACAAATGATGAAAGAGTTCTCCGGAGCTGCTATAGGAGAGATAAACCGAAAAGACAAAAGAGGAAGTGCAAAACAAAGCGGTATCAAAAAAGAGATAAAATGGGAACTCGAGGGGTTTTGAGGAGTGGTTGTACCAGAGTAACAGAAAATTTAGTGGTCGAAGAAAAGATGAAAAAGTTTGTATTGGATCCAATTTCATCTGAACTTAATGACCATGTCAGCAATAGGTCCAGTGCAAGGGTTCTTGATTCTGTTAATTCTAAGATTGAATATGAAGAGAATATGGATGTGGTAGATGAAACATACCGGAACTTTTTGAATTGTGTGAGACAAGAAGGGAGTTATGTGGTGTTTGCACCTAAAAATGGGAAAGAAATGGTACTTGAAAAGTACCAAGAGAGTTCAGTGGATTCAGAAGTGATTGTAGTGGATGTCGATCCATTCTCTGATGATGCTCATACCCCATTCGTGACCTCAAAATATATAATTGTATGTATCATTTCCTCCTCAAACTTTTCCTCTTTCCTATTTTCTTTTCCTTCGCCAAGTTGTTATCTATTGTTATAACAAGTATCATTTCATGTTTTAAGTAAGTTGGTTTCTTATTTGTACTGTTTTGCAATGCAAGGTTGAAATTGATGAGTGCATTGAAAATTCCAGTGGAAAAAGCTGTTTGCGGTTTAGAGATGGAGTTATGGAAATCCTGGAAAAGCCTTTTGATGAAAAGGAGTATCAAGATCTTTTAAATGAAGCTACCCTCAAAAGGAAGGTGGTCCGAGACAAAGAATTGCGTAGTGGACCAAAACAATTTCAACTTCCTGGCCCTGGAAAGTCATATCTAGATCAACATTGTGGTATTGCTATTTTTAATCAGTGTTTTCTCAATAATGAATGTTTTTGTAAACATGAAACAACCAAAATATGTTTATCATTGTTTTTCTTTTTGAATTTTCATCATTGTTGCCAACAGTTTAGGTTTTAGGAATTCCTAGGACAGGTTCATCATTGAAGCATAATAGTCTTTTGTGCTGGAATCAAAACACATGCATCATTTCCATTAGATTCAGCTATCTATTATTACATTGGGTGAATGCATAATTATCTCTTATGATTTTAGTTAAGCACCATTACAGCCAAAATAAAAACAGTGTTCTTTATGACCTTGTAGATCTTGCAGCAATAATTGATTCATCTGAAAATAATAAGCCTAAGGTCTTGAACCTCTTGCGCGGATTTTTCTATTGGTTGCAGGTGAGTTTTTATGTCATACAGCTGTATTTTTGCTTTACATTGCATATTATCATGTCATTTGGTGCTGATAACTATGTGAAAATCATCATAGCAACCCATTAATGCACCAAAATATAATATCAATGGCCCAACCTATTGGACCACCTGGTAGCATGGAATCCAAAAAAATGCTAATCTTAACTTGTTGATTATTGGCATTTCATCATGAATTAGTTTTAAGTACAGTGCTTGCATATCCCAAGAACATCTACAATGCTATGCTGGTACTTGGTTTCACTTGCTTACATAACTCGCTTCCCCAGAAAGAAAGTCCAAATGCTAACCATGAACCTTATTTTCTATATACTAGTTCTGCTTATTCCTTGAAGATCTCTTTGTAATTTCTTTCAAAAAAGATCTCCCTTTGTAATCTTTTTGACAAGAATTATTGATGGCACTTTCTCGTCCATGTTCTTGCAGAGGGTGGCTCATAATGGAGTATTTAAGCCATGGTTGGATTTCTCATGTTTGGAAGTGTTGCCTCAGTAATTAATCTGGAAGTCCGGGTTTCAATATCTGATGACTAGGTTACCAAATCTAACAAGAAAAGAAATTTCAGGATAGACACTCACGTGCTGCATCAGCTGTAGTGAGTGTAAAAGTGATGTAGCTTGACTTTACTGCTAACCATTTGTTTAGTCTTCAACTTTTTGGTTGCATGCTGGAACAGGTCACGAACCAAATTTTGACACTTTCAAGACCATCTACATTTTTGCCTATTTTGCTGTTTTCGTAATTTCTGATAAGCATGAATCTTACAACTTTGTGCCCTGAAGCTGATCATAATCATGAGGCAGAATGCAGGTCTTTCCCATCGCGTTTATGTTGTATTTGATTTGCTCATATCATAAAACGGCTTCCTGATGTGGTGCTCCATGTCTGAACCAATCAGCCTTATGTCAATGGTGCACCCTAGTCGACCGCTTGAAACAAAGATCCATTGCGACCTCCAATCAATATTATAATATAAGTGCAAAATGTAATCCATATATTTGGCTTTGCATTTGCATCTGCGGGATGCTACTACAGTGAGGAGAAGTAACACTTCTACCAAGTGTTACGTGCCTTGGAGAAGTTCAGTACAAGGATGGTCCTGCACTTATCTTCTAACAGGCTGATAGGTTGCCGGCGTCTGTGTGCCTCCCTCCGTATCAGCCAAGCTTCTAAACACGCACTATGATCAGTCCATTGAAACTGTGGTCCAGATGGGAAGTTTGTGCATAACTATAGGGCAGTGCTCCGGGGTCCTTTTAACACATCGAAGGTGAAAACAACAAAAATTAAGCTCAATAGCTATCAAGTTCATATTGCCTTGAACCATGGAGGAGTAATTTGTGGATGGGTAGTTTTAAGTCTTGCCATTTGTAAGTGGATAAAGCTTTAATCCCACTTCCAGGCCTAGAACATAGATTGATTAGCTATCATAAAGAAAATATTGGACATTATTGTACCTCATAATGATCTAACAGCTCCTGGAAGTAAAGAGTAAGCCGAAGTGCAAGTATAATCAGGCCACACAAACCAATTGTGAGATATATAATAGGGTAAGCTTATCTGTCTGTTTCTGATCGGACTGCCATAGATTCTGACGTGCCGAGTGACACCGCTAGGCCATTTTTCCCCATACTCTCTGCTCTGTTCATGCTCTTGCTCTTAAGTTTCCTTTGGGGTTTAACTGATCTTTTGCCTTTATATTTTGCATTCATTATATTATTTAGTTGATTCTTGTAGATAGAGCATGTTTTTTTACTAAATTTATGTTTCTAGGCCTTAATTTTTCTATAAAAGGAATTCTTGTTGAAATATAGTTTTTTAAGGAGGAGTTCCAAAGATAATTATAAGGTGTATTTCTTGCTGTTGAGCTGAAATGGAGAAGAGCGTTTTCTTTCTTACTTTCTCTTCTGCATCCGAGCCACCTCTTTGTGGAGAGGTTTGACCAAGCCATTTTAGATGAAGCTGCTGAGATTATCAGTCGATGCCACTTCAACGAGGTGCAATGCAGATTCAGTTAACTTGTTCCCTTGCAGCTAAAATTTTTGAACTTCCTGAGATCTTGGAACGTCCAAGGTGATAATGAGACGTACCTTTTTTTGTTCTTGTTTTTGTTTTTCTTTGACAAGATCGATTTGTTTAATTGGATGTCGTCAACAGAAGTAATAAAATTGACAGTCAACTACCAAGCATAAAGTTTTCTCCATCTCTATGTCAGAAATCTGTACCCTAAAACCGCCATCATTTTCCCATAATTCAGGGGGTGCTTGGTTAAGGGGTATAAGAATAAATCAATGGGAATGGAATGAATAATAATGGTTGGTTGGTTATTATG
>JANQBM010000002.1:7232720-7243224 GCA_025594535.1 Erythroxylum domingense | reverse complement strand
ATTATATCCACTTTCATTCCTCCCTATATTCATTCTCATTCTCATTCTCATTACCTTCTATGAACCAAGCGCCCCCTCAAGATTCAGATTTTAGTCCACAAGCTGTAATAAGATACAACGGAAGGTTTGATCTCGGAAAATGCGTTAAATCAGAATGTAACTTCGCAGAAACTAAATCCTCCGGTGGTACAACTTTACTTTCAGATGTTTGATCATTTTACATCTCAAGAATCCTGGTCCTAGGAGACAGACAAACTAAATCATAATGCCCTTTTTCTTTTTGGTTCTTTTGTTCACGGGGGCCAAACATCCAAAACTGTTGAACGACAACCACAATCCCGTCCACCCACTCAACAGACACCACGACCAACGAATAACCCATACATAACCAGAGCATGCTTTAATGAATATACTGTAAGAAATGTACTTTGCGTGCTCAACTCAGTCAACATAATTTAGATGCTTTTCAAAGTTACTTGTATTAATTCTAAGCTTTATACAATGTACTGTAAGAAATGGATACAGGAGAAATTGTTCCTATACAAGATCATTGAAACAAGAGCAAAAGCTTTTTGTATACAGCAATGAAAAGGAAGAGAAAATCTATCAACTTATATCCTAACTATAACTATTCCATCCAGGCCTAACATTTCTCAAGAAGAAATGATGAAGAAACGCCATCTAAACCAGCCGAAAGTAAACCTAACTAGCACTACATACAACAAAATTGAACTTCTCCTTCACTCTTAACAGCTTAATTTGAGCTTTGTTCAATTCTCAACCACAAATCCACATCCACATACCACAAATTGAATTCCTTCGCCACCCATTAGTTTTGTTGATTTCTCACCACTCATCAGATATTCATTATACGAATTGGTTTAGTAAGCAAATCAAGATCTAATACTGAATCAGTCGCATTCTTTTCACTAAATTTTGTTTGCCCTTCAGTTGTATCGTAGTTCTCTTCCATGTCTACATCACTAGCGTCAAGGCTAATATAATCAGTAGAGCTCCCATTACCTAGCAGTGAGTGCCTTTCGGAAACAACAATTCCAGGCTCAGATCCATTTATGTTAATTGTACAGAAGTATCGGCCTTGAGAATTACTCTTTTGCTGCAATTGCTTCCTTTTCTTTCCCTTACTTCGGTTCTTGGGATGGTGAAGCTTGCATTTGGACCCTTGGGGGCAGGATCCTCTCGCCTCATATATGGGGCAGACATAGCTGTGCTTCTTCCGACACTGTATTTCAGAGTTATATTCCATTTTACATACTCACAAGTTTGTGAGAGATTGTTGCAGTTGGAGAAAGAGAGAGAGAGCATTAAACAATAACATAACAAAAATAAACTTTGTAATGCTAAGAACAAAAGCCATATATATAAAAGCATCAAAAGATGATTTTGCCCTGTGCCATGCCACCCATTTCCCCAACCCCCAAAAAAGCCTTCAAATAAGTAGTATAAACGATGGTCGGTCATATGGCCAAAGTTGCAGTGCCCTCTTCTGACCAGTAATTTGCAGATGGGGTATGGAAGGGCTTACTGTCAATTAGATGAGGAAAAAATAACAGGATTTTCCATTTCTACATCACCTTGCAAATATTAGATCACAAAATAATACTTATGATCTAAACTTGAGGTTTGCAGAGAAGTACCTTTCAAGAAGAAGTAGCATAAAAAGCTAAGGAAAGTGCTTAGCTTGATCAAAGAAAAACAAAATCAAGTGAAAAAAATGGAAAGGTCTGGTTTGTTTCCTTATATCACAAAATTTTGCAGTCTATAATGTCAGAGCTTAAAATTCATAATATATATATTACGGAAAAGGTTAATCAGACAAAACATCACATTATTGCGGCAGCTGCTCTATAACTGTAGTGAAAAAAAGGTGGGCTATGTATCCCACTTTCAAAGCTGAATTATGCTTTCTAGATTTTGGCTAACAATCAATTCAGTTAGCATCTAATACTAACAAATATGTTAAATATTGCCAGCATCACCACCAGGCTTACCTAGCATAATTTATTTTCAATTGAATAAGTTGTAACAGAAAGAAACATAAAGAACTTTGTGTCAGAATAAGTCAATACCTCATTGCCATCAGCACAATAGCCCCTGAGAAATCCTTCACATGTAGAGGCATTTGGATTGACATGTACATGCCTATATGGACAACTTCTATTGGTGCAAAGACCTGCAGTTAATTAGCCAGATAAGTGTTACTCATTTAAACCAATAAGTTCAATAAGCCCAAAATTCGAAATGGTACCTTGCAAAAAGTAAGAACAATCTGGCATCCTTTCTGGAATGACCTGTAGAGACATAATCACATTCGTATCAGCAGCAAAGATATATCAGCCATCGCTCAAGATAGATAAGCACAAATTTTATAAACCTTATGAGTCAATTTGCAGTCGTTGTTGGAACATAAACCATTTAGAAACTTTGTACAGACAGCAATCTTGGATGAATCATGAATATAAGGGCATTTTCCATCATCTTTGTTGCATTTTCCAAATCTTGTGAAGAATTGACAGTACTTCCGCTTTCTAGCCAATCGTGATCTAGCAGTATGCAAGCTCCACCGAACCTTCTCACTTGCCAAAATGCGAATCCGCTTTTTCGGATTTCTAATAAGCTGATTACCATTGCCGATTCGAACATACCTGCCAATCCATTTACAGTCACTACATTGAGTAAAAGCACCATATCATCTACTTCCAAATCAGCTGGTCAACGAGCACTGAGGCATGCAACGCAAAAATGGACATACTCATTCTTTCCAATAACTAATCTGCTTGGGACATATTTTCGCTTGCCATCCTTGTCTTTTTGACCAGCTGCAGTTAATGGTGATTCGTCGTCTACATTTCAAAATTTACAATAACTTGTTAGACCAATTTAGTGCATACTCATATGCTTCAAAGAAGTAGATGCAGCCCAAGTAACTACACCCACAGCAACAGTAAAGAAAGAAGATTCACTGCTTCAGGACATGGATCTAATTTTCAATTCTAAATGAAGAAAAACATTCCTTCAAAAAAGTTGATTGAGCATGAATCCCAAAACTGAGATCTCAGCCCAAGGTCAAAGATCATAGGAAGCAACTGACCCCCAATACAGTCCATTTGTTCAAGGAAATGTTGCAAGAAATGCTATCATATAGACATTGAATGACAGAAAAATAATATGGATCACAAAATAAGTAATGCATGTCGTATAAGAAGGAAGATCACAATTATATAATAAAGAATGTTGCAAACAGAAGCAGCACCAAAAATCCCAAGAAGTTAGAAAGGGAGGTCAAGGAGAAGTTTTTTAAAAAAAATCTTTATAGCTACGTCATAAGCATTATCAAAGAGATAAAAATATTAGTACCACTTGGTATCCTCTGAAGAGTTCGTCTTGAGGAATCCATTCTGTAGCGGACGGAACCAATGCGGAATATGCGTTCTCCTGCAATTGCAATTTATTGTATTAGTATGAGCAAAAGGAATTGAGGTCCATACTATATCCTAAAACCACAATTAAGGTCTATATGCCTCTGCACCCCAATATAACAGCTTAATGGGAGCATTTCATGAGCTGACTTACTAGAAGAACTGTTTTTATGCTTTGTCCCAGTAACAACAGTTGCAGCATTGCCTAGTTCTCTTTTCTTCTTCTCAGCTTCAGCAACAGCCCTGGTAGCTTCCTGTAGATATAAGAAAAATGTGAACGATTAAAGAACCTGAAGCCTATCCACTTGCAGATAAATTATCATATGTATTTCAAAGTTGTTGATCTGGAAGTTGAAGAAAGAATATAACATTAGCAGAAGATTATTTTGGTGTCCTTGTCACAACTAACCTCATTTGCTTTCTTTGAACGTCTTTCAATGGATTTTGACCATTTTAAGCTAGAGCCACCAACGCTTAGAACCTTCGATTTTCGAAGTGAAAATCCATGCTTTGATCTTGTGTAGACTGTATCCCTATTTCTCAACAACAGCAATTTTCTACCATGAAGAACCGTCATGTATCACAATTTGTTTCAAGGATGCACAAAAATGATAGACAAAAAGAAGCTGCAGAAAAATGAAGCACAGTATATAAGCAATATAGATACCCCATTGAACACAAGGGGCCATAAGTGGAACCCAAAGCTGAACTTGGCACAAAACTTTTCCAGTGTGTTGTTCTTTTCCAAGGAAACAATGGTTTCTGCCGATACAACAAATTTCCCTCACTTTTTGATGCTTCTGCACCATGCAATGTCCAAACCAAGGAGAATTTTGAGTGTTTACGACTCTTCAGCCCAACTGCAAAAGGATAGCAAAGTAGTCTTAGTTTATCCAGTAATACTATCATAATATGAAATTAGATTATTCAAAAAGGATGTTTATGCTTATTTCATTCTCATTCATCAAGAGTATATCTAGTAAAAGGACCTGAATATCATGCTTGCACTAAAGCAAAGATAAAGAAGAGACAAACAACTTGAAGAGTGCATGTACATGAAAATTGACTTCGCTACAAATGCATTGAAAAAACACCAAACTTGCTCGAATTAAATAAACATCCTACAAGAAATCTCCATTTATATCCACACTTAGACTTCAGGGGAATAACGTAGCAGAAAGGGGAGCATAGAATTTTGTTTTAAGTAAACTGATTTAACACAACAACAATAAAAGAGTTGCTCCTAATAACGATTCTTCAGTAAGCACACCTGTAACCTATTGAGAGTATCAATTTGTAAAACTTTACAGTGGCAACTAGGCTTGCAAGCACAGGAAAAAGAGGGTTTAAGAAGGATAAGAAGGAAAAGGTGACTAAGCAACACAAGCATGCCAAACATACAAATTATATGCCATGTATTACTTATCTTCAAAATCATCAAGCATACCCTTTCGTGATGTTCTCCTGCTGAAACTTCTGCTTGAACCAACGTTAGGAGCACTTTGTCCATCAGCATTGGGATTGTCAGCCATATTGATCTTCTGAATGACTTGATTTTCACCTGACGTCCGAATTAGCTGATTTTCCCTTCTCTTGTAATAAGCATCGGAAGTTAACATGGTGTTATCATAGGCACTGTGCATAGGTGGCACACAGGCACTTGAAGTTGCTACTAAATGATTCAATTTTCGCTCCACAAGTCTTGTGTTGTTGACATTTGAAGACGTCATAATCCCATCAACTAGCTCACTCTTTGACTCCAGATTGTCAACTTGGACAATTTCAATTCCGGTTTCTGGATAGTTCAAGACAACCTCAGAAGACTTAGATGCATCATTAGTCTTGGCAGATTTTATAGGCTCTGATGTAGTTTGAGGGGAAACATTATGAAGAGGCTCTGGTAATAGGGAAGAAACAATATCTCCCACACAATTGGTAGTGCGACTGGAAATTTTTGAGATATTGGGTAATGGAGGAGTTTTCGGCCTCTCAAACAGAGCATTTGCTCGCCCTGTTTTCCCAGTAATTGGATCTGTTCTAACATCAGATCCAAAAATTTTCTTCACTTCATTTGTACCCAAAGAGGATAGCTTTTGCACAGAATTTGAACCATGAAAGTTTTGTGATTGAGAAGCAACCGAATTAGGTCTTCTAACAAGACTATTACCCTTGCGAATGTAAGAGGTGGTCTGAGACTTAGAAATTCTAGTAGGTAGTTGGCTCAGCGAAGAAACACTGTTCAAGAGTGACTTGTTTCCAGATGATGCAGAAGCAGTATTTGCATCAATTCGTCGCCATGTTCTAGGTTTTCTGCTTTGTGCTGAAGAGGACACACCTTTTGAACCACTTGTATAAAAAGAGGAGCGACCTGGATAAACCCTTGAAGCTGCGTGACTAAGCTGGTTTTTCATCCCATATAATTCTCCGCTTGAGGTACATTGTGCAGAAGAACTATTGAAAATATGTGATTGCAAAGGACCTCTTTTCTTGAAAAGTGAGAGACCACTTTCCACCATATGATCTGAGCCTAAAGACAGATTGGCATTCTGTGAACATGAACCAGACCTAGCTAATTTAGTGCCACCTTCAATTTCAAGCTCCTCAATAGGAAGTATCTCACTATCAGTAATTCTTTCACTTGGCTTCTGGTCAATTAAGGTGCTTGGGACATCAGACAAGTTTTCAAGGGAAGCCACATTGGACAGTGTCTTGGGTAAGTTGTTCATTGTAAAATACAAATCAGTTTTCTCCCCAATATAACTTTCATTCTCTGCATCAGGGGAACCTGTACTGGGCAATCTTTCATCTAGTTCTTGATTAAGAAGCTCTAAAGAAATTTTGCAATGAGTAGCTCCATTTTCAACCAAAGCTTGTTCTTCAGCTGCATTCATGTCCATATTTTCTCCATTAATACTTTCTATATCCATAAAACCACTTTGATGGCTACAGTCAGACATAATTGGACTTGCATTTGTAATCTGTTCACCTTTCAAATCTGATGGAAGGGAAGACGGCAAGTTTGGATCTGTCAATTCAACAAGTGGATAAGAAGGAACCCCTCTGAAGGGATTTGTAACTGAAGCTAAAGCATCCAAATATTTCCCACTTGAAGTATTATCAGGCAAAAAGGGGGTCTCCTTTTCAGTTAGAAACATAATAGAAGTAGAATCCATGCAAGATGCTGTATTCTCCTCTTCTGGCTGTTCTTGACCACCAACAGAACTAAAGGGCACTTTAAAACATGAAGTGGGCAAAGGTGCAATTGATGATTGTCTATTAACATCGGATGCTATTGGACTGGTGAATTCCAATTGTGATACAGAGAAATTTCTTTTCTTTTTTATCCTTGGTGAAGGCTCATCTGAACCAATGTTGACACTGCTGCTAATTGAAATCTTAGACTCTGAGATACTGCTCTGATGCATACCATCAACACCATTTTCTTTACGAGGGTGAAAACCAACATCCACAAACGTATCACTAGAAATTATACCCTCGATTGGAATAAGATCTTTACAAGATAATCTCAAGGTGGTATCCACTGAATTAACAGAACTAACTATATTTTGAGGACCTAAATGTCCGTCACTTACCTCTGACCTAGAAAACTGTAACTTTTGACTATTCTTCTGAACATCTGATATATCTTCCTCATTTCCACATAAAGAAATCATAGCTCCAACTGTCATACTCTTAACCGATAACGAATCAGCTGGAGATTGCTTCTCACTAATAGTATCCACATTCTCATTCCTGGAAAACTTATGATTATTTGAATTAGTACAGCTAGTGTTACAACCAACAACAGAATCTACTTTCTCTTCAAAGCATTCTGTAAATGAGGCATCATGCTGAATTTCTGTGTTTGGCTTTGTTAGATTGGCAATTTCACCCCTACCTATGGGAACACTCAGGTTTACACACTGGTCCACAATATCATTCTCAACCAATGAACTAGTCAAACAAGTCTGTTTATGAACATCACTCTTACCCTCAATATCACAAACAGTCTTCTCTTTGGATTCAAATAATTCACTGCCAAGGCCCACAGTGGTATTACATGATTTAGTTTCCTCAGAATTTACTAAACCAGAGGTAGCATTTTCTTCTATAGAAAGCAAAACCTCTGGGGATACCCTAGCAGGATTGTCCTCAAGCAAGAAAGTATCCCTTTTCATATGCAAGTCTGCACTAGAATTAATACTTCCTAAATTCTCCAATAATCTGGTTTCTTCCCCACTTGCAGAATGCAGTAAAGGAGCTGATTCAACCTTCTTTCTCTTCCATTTGGGTTCACCTAACCTACTTGATTCAGGGACAACTTTTTCCGACACCGTACGTTCAACAAATGCCTCCTCTTTTAAATCTCTGCATTTCGCAGCAACTCCATTTGAACAATGCTGCGAAGCTTTAGCATCAATTGAAACTGTAACTGTACCATCTTCAGGCTCCAAAGGATCAGGCAGACCCTTGGCAAAACTATCTTCTTTCACTGATTCCCTAGATCTTTTTGCTGGCCGTAATTTTGAGGAACTCAAACTAGGGTTTGCAACTTTCTTCATAACTCTCTTCACTGTCTTTTTCTTCCCTGCAACGATTAATGATGGCGGTGCACCAGAAATATTATTTCCACCTTTGTCTGAAACAGGACCCTCCGAAGATCCCAAAACTCTACCTTTGGCAAGAAAAGCATTGGCCACACCAGAACCAGAATGAGAAATCTTATCTTTACATTTACTACGACAAGATGTGATTTTTTCTTTGGATTGTTTTAAAACCTTGTCAGAAATGGGTACATCATTTGGAACACCTGTTAAACTATCCAACTTTTCACCACTATCATTGGAATTTGCAAGTGATGAACTTGAAAAATCCTTAGTTAGTGCCAGTACTTCCCTCATTTTACTCTTCCTAGGTGTCAAATTTGTAGAAGGAATGCGCCCAGAATTAGGAGGAGTCACTATCGCCTTGGCTACAAGGGAATTGGACTTGAAAGATACATCAAGTTGGACAGGGCTTCCTTCTCTCACTTCCTCTACCATCATTTGATTCAAATGGAGATTCTGATCTTTCCCCCGAAAAGTATTAGACTTGGTATCATCAATATAACCCGAATAGTGCACTCTCTCGCCCTCTCTATTCCTATGATTAGGTTTCTGAATCCTAAGCAAAGCACTCTTCTTTGGCACTTGCTTCCTTGGTGTCCGATTAAAGTCATGACTACCCTCTCTACTTCCTTTACTGGTTAGCATTTCCAACTCTTCGTTCCTATAATGCTCACGTCTCCCACGATTCCCATTACAATCATCAATTTCGTTAACCAAAAACTCACGCGCATCTCGCATTGCCTCTATATCATGTAACCTTCTCTGATTTTCAATCACCTCATCATGATGATAGGGTAAGCCGTGCCTATTCTCATAAGTCCCCGAACTCGAACCAAAATCCCTAGAAGTAGAACCGTGATTAAAATCATTTGATGTCCGGAAATCCCTAGAAGATCTATCAGCACTCCATCCAAACTGACCACGACGATGACAATCCTCCACACGAAAACTACGCTCCTCTGTGATCCTAGAATTCCCATCCATTTCACGCCTAATCTTCCCCATCGGAGACAAAGGCTCGTGGTCCAATTGAAGGCGATAAGATTGAGGGTCAAGATCAACGGGAGGGTATGTCCAACCGTCGGCGGAAACCCTAGGCGACATTTCACGGCAATTCGAGCGGTTATGCCGAACCAATTCCGGAACTCGACGAGGAAATTCATCAGTGAAGGATTGGGGATGCAAAATCCCGGGGGATCGGGGAGGGTTACTGAAGTCGGACCGAGGTCGGAGGCGATAATCAAGATTGACGGCGTCGGAATTGTACCTTAAATGGGGAGGCCGGTGATGATGGTGGCCAAACGGAGGAGGGGGAGGAGATGGTTGGGCGACGACAGTAGGGCTTGGGATAGGGTTAGGGCGGTGTTGGGGTACAAAGAAGCTAGGGCTTTCCGGAAAAGGGTGATGCGACGGCGGAGGAGGCGGGGGGCGGGGCTGGTAGTACCGGGCATGTTGGTGAAGGTAAGAAGGGCGAGGGTCCATTTCCCGCCTTCGGGTTCGTAAGTAGTGATCGGCGATTTGATCTTTGTGATCGTCTGCTACAGTCTTTCTGGTATCTTCTTATGGGGTATGCGTTTGTTTGTTTGTGATTTTGACTTTTAACACTTACATGGTGCTGCAGGGGCCGTGACTTTCTGTTTAACTCCCAAGTACGAATCAGACAGGCGTCCATTTTCATACCAATCCTATTTGAGAATCAGCTGATTACGATAGCTGATTACATTAGCTAATTCTATTAGCTGTTAGTTAATAATTACTTTTATCAGTTGATTTGATCAGCAGATTGTATTAACTATTTGTTAGAGATATTTAGTAAAATTAACTATTTAATATTAACTGTTTAGGTATAAAATGACTTATAAGAGCATGACTTTAAAAAAAAATAATGACACAAACATTATATTTTAATATTTCTTTAAATATTTTCATAAGAATTTAAATTTTAGCTATTAATTTTACAAAAATTAAGTTTATAAATATATTAAATATATAACATCTAATAATAATAATAATAATAATAATAATAATAATAATAATAATAGGATAGTCACCCTATAACCTTTCCAGTTAGTCATCTTAAAAATTTTATCACGGTGCAGCAAGTTTATGCTGAAAGCTTTTTCCCCTTCTTCTTACAATCTAGTAGGTGAGCTATTAATTAACAATAGTTGGTAAATCTTTTCCTCGTTGATTAGTCCTATAGAAAGCATATTTTTTTTCTTAGCAACTAATGCAGTAATTTTGATGAATCTTTACAATTATATTACCAAAATTAACATAATTTCAAAGGGCTTAAAGTTTAGTGAGCAACATAATTGCTTGAACTTGATCAACTACACAAAATTTTAACTTATGAATAACTTTTGCTCCGAATTTCAATCAGAACAACAATATCATTTTTTCCTAAAAGACTATCTACTTGAGTTTCTGCACTGAAATTGATGCTTCTTCAAATGC
>JANQBM010000002.1:7202225-7214729 GCA_025594535.1 Erythroxylum domingense | reverse complement strand
TGTATCTTGCAAATGCTCCTCCTTTCTTGAATCTTCTACTTGTTTGGATTGTACCAAACACCAAACACCTTCAACATGAAGAAAAATTAGTGTGTAAGAGTTAAAAATTCTAACTTTTGCAAATAAGTCCCTACATTTTTAAATTTTCCGATATCGGCCGGTACCAAACAAAACAAGCTGGTACCAACAGATAGTACCAAAATATCTTTTTTGGCCGGTACGGTACGGAATAAAATTCATAACTATGCTCTTAACCTAAACGATGAAAATGATTCATCTTTCTATGTTGCCTCAGGTGCTACCCCTCATGATAAAAGATGCAGGTATGTTGTCCTCTAGAGAAAACTATAATGAAAATGATATGACATATATGTTGGAGATGGTAATGTTTTTCCTATCTCACGTATAAGAAGTGTTTATGTTTCTACTAATGAGGAAAATATTAAACAAAATAAGGTTCTTGCGATGCTAGAACCAAAAATGAGTCTACTTTCTATTGGTAAATTTATAAGTGATGACTCATGTACTTTCGAGTTTACTAAGAAAGGATAACTATATATACTTTTGATGGTGTTTTTCATTAAGTTTTGGAAACATTTCATCGTTTATTTGGCATCAATAACTTGGACATCCTAATACTAAGCTATTATCTTTGTTAAAGGAGAAAGATGTTATTAATGTTTAAAACTAGACTAAAAATTAATAATGTTTGTATTAGTTAGAAAGAAAAAGTTGTAAGCTTCCATTTAAGAGAAACGGTGAAGCTTCAAAATGTGCATTATGATCTTTGGGGATCTGCCCTGTTACCTTAATACAATGCTTCCAATTCAATCTAGTTTTCATTGACAACATTTTCAACTTCAACTATTCAAGAATCAAAAACTATAGAAAACTGCTTTGAAAGATCCATGTCGGGTAGCAGTCATGCGTGAAGAATTGCATGCCTTCAGAGAACAAGACATGGAATTCCTCATCCATCTGCAGGTATTAACATTTTAGGATCCAAATGGGTTCATAAGCTTAAAACAAAAGAAGACGGCAGCATTGATCAATTCAGAGTAAGGTTAATCGCCGAAGGGTTTACGCAAGTTTCTGGACTTGATTATGATGAAGTGATTACTCCTGTTGTGATGTTGACTACAATTTAATTAATTAGTCATCGTTGTATCGCTCTCTTTCAATTGGCACATGAAATAAATTCATATAAAGAACGCCTTTCTGCATAACAACCTCAAAGATATAAATCAATTTACTGGAATTGTTTTTCTTAGCCGATGCAAACATATTACTAATTTGCTGTATAAACTAAAGATACTTGATAGTGTCCCCTTCGCAACACTCATATATGTGGAAGATAAACCAACTTCTAGCAGCGTTGATCCGGTGAATGCCACTCTTTATTGTACATCACTCATATCTGTTGTTCATGTTGTAAAATGGGTTTGACAAATTTTCAATAAATGCTTTCAGTGACTCTAATTAAGCAAGTTATCCCACTAATCACAGGAGCACCATTGATTATGTGTATTTTCAGGAGCTACCAATGACGTCTTGATCCAGTTCAGAAGCTAAATATTAATGTATGGCACCAACAACTGCTGAACTTACTGCACTTAGTTTTATTTTTTGAGACATTGATGTCTCTCTTTCACAAGAATTGTAGGCATAGGATTGTTGTAATGTTGATAAGTGTTAGGTACACATTTCATCCCAGTAAACTAACTTTTATTGGTAAGACTTCCTATTTCTGTATGATTTGCCCATAATACGGTTGGTGGGGCTCCAAGTTCATAGTTATTATAGAAAGACAGCTCGAAAAAAATCCCAATAATGAATTGTAAGTTATGCTATTATTGGCTTCCGACTAGTGTGTATATCAATTATCTGTAGGAGAAGACATCAGAATTTCAGTTCATATCATATAAATGAAAATATCAAAATATTATATTTATAATGGTTTCTAATTTATTTAAATTACATAATTAAGTATTTATTACAAAAAGTCTCAAATAAAACGGTAATAGAAAGTAAGTGGGAAGTGCGCTAGTGCTGCAGCGAAGCACAACTTAACCCCAACTGACTACGGTGGTTAAGCAGTTAGCATCTGTGTTCTGTCCCCTGAAACTTGAAAGCCACTATTTAAACTATTGTTTGCCTTTTCCTTGGAACTTCTTCTCTGGTGTGTCACCACTTCTCTTTTGGCCTTTTCAAGCAACTTTTTTTATCTGTCGCTTTAAGTAAGGGGTATTTATTTTGTTATGCGGGGTTGTACTTGGAGTTGGAGTGCCCTTTCTGTCATGTGTACGCGCGAACCTCAAACAGCAGAGTAAAAGAAGTCACTCAGACCACTTTGTCTCCTGCAACTTTCCAGTCTTGTCTTCTGGGTAAGTCCCTTCATTCAACAGGCGGTAGTCTTAAATTGGTTACTTATTTGTTGGATTTGATTGTAGATGCTGAAAAAGTTCCTTCTTTCGACTGCCTTTTTTATTGAACTTGTTCTCTTGAATTTCCTTCTTTCTTGTTTATTCAAGATATTTAAGCGTTTAATCCAATGGCGTTTCTGCAAGTTTTGGATGGGTCGACAGTTTACATGAATTCGGTTGTTTGTTTTTTGATGATCTTCTCCATCAATGTGCGTTTAATCCCCATAACTGCAAGCGAAGATAATGAGCTTTAGCTTGTGCGCAGATTATGAATTGCTCAAAGTAGAATCTTCCCAAGTGACTATAGCCCATTTGTTGATTTTGTCACTAGACTATCGAATAAGTCCTTGGTATAATCCTTTTCACTTTTGAAGTCACCTCATTTGATTCAATGGGGGAAAACCTGGAAGCCTTCAGGTTTTTCTAAGGCTGGGTAGCTGCTTTTCTTTTTGTCAAACAATTGATGCATACAGGGATACTTTCTGCCTAGTACTGAGTGCATAATTTGCGATGTAGAATGTGTCTTCTCTTTTAGTATCAGCTGTCTTACTTCCTGTAAAAGGACTTGCCAAATCATGGTTAGATGAATCAACCTATTTACATGTGTTGAAATGATCATCCTTTCAATTTTAGGCTTCTTAAGACCTTTATTGTCATGTAAGCATTTATTAGAGCTTCTGTACCAGTTGAAGGATATAGAATTCATCTCCAGAAGGAAAACTATACCAGCCACTAAATAAATGCATGAAAACAAAGTTCAATCTTTTAATCATGAACATTAAAATATTGTAGAAACAATGATTTTTCATATTTTCGGTGGGGTTTGTTGTATCTGGTGGATTCCTTACATGGATCTGTCTATGATCACAGTGATAAATTTACCCTAGGAGGATGGCAGTAAGAGGGTTAAACCTCACAATTCATGTACATTTTTGTTGTTTTCCACATCTCTTGAAATGTGTTTGTCATAGATAAATTTGGATTCTTATGACTATTTGTCTTGACTTCATTAATCTCTCGCACCGGATTCCGGCTTCAATCTATTCGTTTCGACATTGTGTACAATAAAGGATGATGATCATCTCTCTGTTTCCGAACAGGAAATGCTCTCTTGTAACAATGTTCAGTTTCGAGATAATTCAAAATCAAAGTGAAAGCTCGTAACTTTGCAGGCTGTAATAGCCCTTTGGTTTCTGCTAATTGAATCATGCAGCTATATCACCATCCATACACTGTGGACAGTCAGAGGGTACGGCTAGCTTTGGAAGAGAAGGGCATCGACTACACATCTCACCATGTCAATCCCATAACAGCCAAGAACATGGATGCCTCATTCTTCAGAATAAATCCAAGTGCAAAAATCCCAGTATTTCAGAATGGCGCCCATATCATGTTCGACACTGTCGAGATAATCCTGTATGTCTAATCTTCATTTTATAGTTTCCCTTTCTCTTTCAATTTAGGTTGATTCGTGAATCTACTTAAGTCACATAAAGGATGGCAACTCAATGGTTACATTTGAAGTAACTTAATATGATAATCCCTTTTTTTGATATCTAAAGCATCTCATTTAGTGACAAGGCAAGGTTTTGAACTCCAAAAGAATTTGTAGGTACATAGAGAGAATTGCAGTTGTGTCTTCTGGTGCTGATCAGACATCCTTTAGCAGCAGAGAAGTTGTAGAATGGATGCATAAGATACAAGCATGGAAACCCAAGTTTTTTACACTTTCCCATGTACCAGAAAAGTACTGGCATGATGCTTCCAAGTTCATAAGGCGAGTGGTAATGGCTCGAATGGCGGAATCACCTGATCTAGCAAGTGCATACCACAAGAAGCTAAGAGAGGCATATGAAACTGAAGACAAGCTAAAAGACCCAGAAGTTTTGGAACGAAGCAAGGAACATCTTGTTAGTCTTCTTAATGAAGTTGAAACTAAACTCAATGAAACAACATATTTAGCTGGGGAAGAGTTCTCAATGGCAGATGTTATGCTTATTCCAGTTCTTGCTCGCTTGATGCTCCTGGATATGGACAAACAATATATAGCTAGTAGACCAAGCATCGCTCGGTACTGGAGTTTGGTGCAGCAGAGACCTAGTTACCAAAATGTGATTGGGAAGTACTTTAATGGGTGGAGGAAATACAAGACATTGCTGAGAACCTGGTGCTTTATTCGATTTAGAAGTTTGTTCAAGAGATATTGAAAAAGATTGCTAAAGTGTACATGAGAACAGATGAAAATACAAGTAACTACTTTCCTTATTCTCTTTTAGGGATTTTAATGTTTTTATAAGAAGGGGTTGTACAATGATGCTTGAGCTTGAATAGTTGGGGTTGGATATGTTCACATTGTGTAATTGAGGGTTGGATATGTTCAAATCGTGTAATTGATCTTTTGGTGAGAATTAAAATAAAGGATATATTTCCAAGCCATGTAGAAAACAGTGAAGCTAACTTCAAGTTCAGTCAGATGTTGTTGGTAACTTCATTGCTTATAGCATAAACAAGGTGTATATCCAAACGTGTACTCAAAATCGTGCTAATACAAGAAATATTCCCAAGATATTTGCGATAATTTAAATTCCAATTGATCAAGAATAAGTTTCTATTTTCTCTAACCAGCAAAGGGCTTTCATATTTCATTCCATCAATTGTATAATCTCTTGAATGAGAACACAGTTAGTTACCTACCTCTTTGGGATGTAAACAGACGGGAGTGAATATCCAAGTGATCCTATTGCCACAATGGAGCATGCAGTTTCACTGCAGCCATAGAAATTGGGCGAAAGGGCTGGAACGTTGAAAATCAATGAATTTTCCATTCCAAAAATGGGAAAATGAAAATGCAATAGCTATTCAGAGTTTCCTAAAAGCAACGCTCATGTAGATGCTCTGCTGTGCTGATTATAATAATTGCCGCCTTTTGCCATTCTAAAGTTTACGGGCTGTGAACAGGATGAATTTCTTTGTTAATTTGCATTATTTCCTATATCTGAGCTGGCTGCATATTCCGCCTCTTGGATTGTTCCCTATGGATCCCCATCCATTTCTTTTCCGAACCCAAGGAGGCACCATAGATGCCTTATCCCACTTCTGCTGTCTAAAGGACCTCCTTCCCAAGTCATATGAATGTCCCCTTGCATGTTTGCATGTTTGATGGACATCTGCACCTGGAATGCCTATATCGGACTGGTTCATACCAGTTGTGCCAGGCTGTTACTATTCAAATAAGTATGAAAGGGATCAAAGTTCTTATCTTCTCCCCCTTCTGCAGCTTCAATATTCATCATGGAGTTAAACAGTACGCGAAGATGAAGGTAAAGTTTTATTCTTATGATGGGGTAATCGAGGCAATGGTGGAAATTGGAAAAACGGCATTCCTGGAGCAATAACCCAACTCTCTATAGCTTGAGCCTGGGGTGAACCAAATTGCTGCATTATAGGTAATGAAATTCCGTAAGAGACAGGCAAACGAGGAATGAATTTCTTCTGTGGGTAGCCAATAACTCGATCAACAGAACACTTTGAATAGCAAACATTTTGATGAGAAAGATCACAGGATGATGAAACATTCAACGACTCTCCATCTGACTCGACAAGAGATGAGAATCCTGGTGGAACATCCTCATGGATAACTTTCCTTCCAACATTAGCACCACTACTTTCAACTAGGAGATTGTAATTGTGAACACAATGAGGGCAATAATTACCCTGTCTAGTCACTCTGTCAACATTGTCCTGCATTTGTTTGCCTATCTCCAATTGTTGTATCCACCAGGAATCGTTCTTCAGTTTGTCACGCTGAAGGAATTTTGAAACTAAATCTACTTCAGCTGGTTGATCCCATGTACTTTTGCGCTTACGCGTTCTAGAAACCCCATCCACACAAGGTACAAACTCAGGAACAGCAGCTTTTTCTATCTTTGCTTCAGCAACAGCCTTTGATGCTTCTATGGGTTTTTCAACCCCGTCGTGCCAATGATCATATGGTGGTAGCCTACTGCTGTTTAAACCTCTGTGATTTTCCAACCTTGCTTCATTCCTATCTATACAGCCAAATCTCATTAAATGTCTAGGAATCCATCTATCTCGAAATCTTCTTGCAATTTGATGAACCTGTTCAGATAAACCAAAATTGTTAAAAATAGACTAGTACAAGCCAAGAGAGAAACAAAAATAATTATGAAGTCATCAGGTAATAATTTTAACCGTGTCGAAAATGTATTTGCACGCACAAATGAGCCACATAAGAGAATCCTAAAACTAACGTTCATGTATAATAATAGAAAAGATTAGGTTCTGAGATATTTGGAGCTGCATTGCCAGCATCTGTAACATTGCCGATAACACCTGTTCATTTAATTATCAAATTACAAGAGCCTCTTAGATGAATTTGAAATTATAGGGGACTTGTCGAAAAACGATTGCAACATTCTTTTTGGGTCTCCAATAATGGCTGATGCACATTAAAAAAAAAAAAAGTGTTATCTTCTACCATTAGCCTCATCATAAAGTCGGTGGCTTTCTACTAATTCTGGAGCTTCAAATTCGCATATAACATCTTTATCTTAGATTGTAAGGTAACTTACCATATTTCCAATTATAATTCTTTAAGGAAGTTTAAAATCCAAATTGAACATGGACCTAGATGAATGATGATCGGAAAGGTGTCCTTAGTCTAAAAACTGGGTATGAAGAGATCTGAAAAATACCTGCTTATCATCATGCTCTGTCAGTGACAGCATTGACTCCATAAAGCTGCACAAATCACGCTTTTCATGAACTAATAGCAAAAGAAGTAATGCGATAAAAAGGTCATCGTCATTCTTGGCCTAGATCTTGAAAGTTGTTCAATTCAACAAGAAGGTAAGTAGCGGATGTATTAATCTCTAATTAACTATACCATATATTCTAATTTAAAATTTACCAGTCAATTTTTAACTGCAGTCCATACTGCAGTTATTTCTTAAAAGTAGTCAACTGTAAAAGATATAAAAAAGAAGAGTCTAATTTTTTTTTTGTCTAATATTACTCTATTTTACTTTGAATTAGACGTCATTTCTGATTAAAAATTTTAAACGACTCAATTACTTGAAACACTTAATTAACATTTAATTTAATTTTTTATTAAAGTAATAATAGTATAATTATAATTAAAATTAAAATTAAAAAGAAAAAAACTTGTGTCACAGGCATGACATTTAAGTCACAATTTTGTTTTTGTTTTGTATTTTTATTTTAATTTTTAAATAAAATTAAAATGACAATGATAAAAATAAAAAATAAAATTTGTGTCAATTTTTCAATTTTTGTTTATTAAAGATATTTGATAAAATTAACTGTTTATGTATAAAATTTTATAATTTATAAATTAATTAAGCAATTTTAGTAAATTAATCAATTAAAATAAGTTGTTGAAATCAAAATAAATCATTCCACATATATAATATATTGTATAATTTATTTTTATTTAACAAACATTGTATGTAAAAAAAACTTTATCATAAATATACAAGATGTTTAATATTGCATTAATATGCATGAGTGCTAATATAATAATAATAATAATAATAATAATAATAATAATAATAATAACAACATTAATTAATTAATTTTTAATTTAATTTAACACTTTCTATAATTTATAAATTAATTAAACAATTTTAATAAATTAATAAAATTTTAAAATTTAAATTTTTATCTTAAAATTTTTATTTAAAAATTAAAATTAAATTAATAATAAAAACAAAATTGAAATTTTTTTTTATTTTTATCATTTTAATTTTAACTTTATTAAAAAATTAAAAATAAAATAAAAAACAAAATTTGGAAAAATTTTGTAATGGGCGTTACTTAAGTGTCATGCCCGTGACACAAGTTTTTTTCTTTTTAATTTTAATTTTTTATAAAATTAATAATAACATAATTTAAAATTAAAATTAATTTAATTTTTTATTAAAGTGATAATTAAAATTATAATTTAATTTAATTTTTTATTATAGTAATAGTAGTATAATTAAAATTAAAATAAAAAATAAAAAAGTGACGAGCGTAACTTACACTTAAGCACTTACATGACTTAAGAGTTACGCCTGTAATACTACTTAAGGGTTACGAGTGATCATTTAAAATTTTTAAACAAAAACGATGACGTATTTTAATTAGACAAAGTACAGAAAATTTGGACTTAAAAAAGACAATGCTAACGTAAAGAATTTCTGAAAGGTAGAAAAAGGTCTAAAGAAGACCATGTAAGGGAAAGAATTCCTGACAAGTAGTGAAGGATCTATAGAAGACAATGCTAACAGAGAGAATTTACATCGCTAATTGACTCTCTTTTGACCATTGGCAACAAAAAAAGATGGGCCAGCATTTCATTTTATTTTATCACGGGGCAGTGGGTGGATGCAACAAGGTGGTTGTAAGTTGTGATGGGAATTTTTGGACCGTAAACTTAAATTTAATTGTTTTAATGACCTGGTCATGACTTAGATTGACTAAAAATTTATTAATCTAAGCGAAATAACATCGTTTTTGTTATATTATGAACCAAATTATTACTTAAGCCCATTGGGCTTTGTCTATATATATTTTGTCTTGTATATTATTAACAGTGGTTTTAAATTAATACACAATCTCTAACATTCTAGAACTCTCACCCGACTCTCTCCCTCTCTCAATCATCGTCATCGTCCCAACCTCTAACAAATTGGTATCAGAGCAGCCATCGTTGCCGGTAGTTCGCAGTCTGCCTTCCGCTTCCGCCGTCCGCCACCCGCCGACGCCAGCATCATCTGTTCTCTTCGTCCTCTGCTGTCGGGATCACTACTTTGTCGCGTTTTGCAATCTCCAGCCGCCAGCGATGTCAGTCCAGTTCTTCATCTTCTCCTCTTAGCTGTCGTCCGTCCAGTCCACCTCCTCTCAACCATCGTCTTCTTGGTTCAGCCCTGTTTCAAAATTTTATTTTATTTTATCCCTAAGTTCCAGAAAATACACATTAGCCCTTATCTTTTTTGGTATTTTCTGTTTGACCATAAATTTTTAGAGATTTGTTGATTGGGTATTGTGAGAAATTTGATGGATATGTCGGGTAAGTTTGATATTGAGAAGTATGATAGGAAGTCTAGTTTTGCACTTTGGCAAGTGCGTATGGCGGCAATTTTGTCGAGTCAAGGCGTTAAGGAAGCTATTTATGGGAGAGATAAATTGTTTGATGCGATACCGGATAAAAAGTGGAGAGATATGGATGATAAGGTGCTCTCCATTATCTATTTGTGTTTGAGCAATTCGACGTTACAAGAGGTTTTGTTGGAGAAAACCACTAAGGGTTTGTGGGAAAAATTGGGGGACATCTACATGAAGAAGTCTCTCACGAATCGATTGTGGTTAAAGGTGTGCCTCTACACCCTTCGCATGGTTGAAGGAACATCAATTTCTAAGCATATTTTGGAATTTGCATCTATTTTGAATGATTTAGATAAAATTGGTGCTAAGGTAAGGATGAGGATCAAGCCCTTTTGTTATTGTGCTCATTACCGGCATCATATAAAGCGTTTAGAGATATGTTGATTTATAGTAGGGACAAAATTTCACTTGAGGATGTTAAGAACAACTTGCAAGCCAAGTTACATATTGATAATGAGATGACCAATGTTGAGAAAGGGAATCAAGGTGTTGGTTTGGTTGTGGATCGAGGTAGACCAAAAGACCGAAATTCGACTGATGCAAAAACCTGTTCGAAGTCTAGGCACAAGAATTTGACGTGCAACTATTGTAAGAAGAAGGGACACATTAAGGTCGATTGTTTCAAGTTGAAAAATAAACAAAAGGCAGATACGAAAGGTACTTCTTCCAAGGAGGCCAATGTTGCCGAATGCGATAAGCTTGATACTCTTTGTGCGGTAGACACCAATGTTGATGCAAAGCATTGCTGGGTGATGGATACAGGTGTTTCTCAACACATGACTCCAAACATAGATTGGTTTGAGATTTATGAGCCTAAGGATGGTATGGTACTCATGGAGAACAACAATATGTGTAAGGTTGCCGGAATTGATTCGGTGATAATTAAATTTCATGATGGAAAGATCCGAAGGTTGACGGGTGTGAGACATATACCCAATTTGGAAAAGAATTTGATCTCTTTGGGTTGTCTTGAGGAAAAAGGATGTAAGTTCCAAAGTGAAGGTGGAGTTCTTCGAGTTTCTAAAGGGGCTCTCATAATCATGAAGGCAAAGAGGATTGGAACTCTTTATTCCTACAAGGTTCCAGGGTCACGAGCTCAGCTGTCATTGCGCATTCAGGTTCTATTTCGGATGAGGATGCTACAAAGTTGTAGCATATGAGATTGGGGCATATGAGTGAGCGAAGAATGACCATCTTGAGTAACAGAAGCTTGTTGTGTGGCCAATGCACTGGCAACTTGGAGTTTTGTGAGCATTGTGTATTTGGCAAGCATAAGAGGTTGAGCTTCTCCACGGCCATTCATTCGACCAAGGGAAAATTGGACTACATCCATTCGGATCTTTGGGGACCTTCTCGTGATCCATCCAAAGGTAATGGTTCTCGTTACATGCTTTCTTTTATTGATGACTTTTCAAGGAAGGTTTGGGTTTATTTCTTAAAAGAGAAAAGCGAAGTGTTTCGTACCTTCAAAGAATGGAAGTTGCTTTTGGAGAACCAAACGGGAAAGAAAGTCAAGAGGTTAAGAACCGATAACGGTTTAGAGTTTTGCAACTGTGAGTTTGATGATTTTTGTAAGGCCGAAGGGATTGTTCGGCACAAGACGATGGTCAACACTCCACAAAAAAATGCTGTTGCTGAAAGGATGAATAGGACACTACTTAAGAGGTCTAGAAGTATGCTTTCAAATGAGTTGAGAGATGTTAAAGGCAAAAGATGTTGTATCTGAGTCGACTATTAAGGAAAATGAGACAGTTGCGAAGAAGGTGGAGTTTGAAGTGCTTGTCCAAGAAGGTGATGATGTGCTATCACGTGATGATACCAATTTGGAGGAAAGCCAAGAAGAGTCACAACCATTTGCATTGGCAAGGGACTGAGTAAGAAGAGAAATTCGACCACCAATATGATATGGATACTCCAACTTTGCTTATTGCTTGACAATTATTGAAGATGTGAAGTATAGTGAGTCATTTTCCTACAAAGAAGCTATTTCTTCTAAGGATGCAGCCGACTGGGTTGTCGCAATGAATGAAGAATTACAATCAATTCAACAAAATGAAACTTGGTCTCTTGTGAAGCCTCTTAGTGGTAAGAAGATTATGGGTTGAAAATGGGTGTTCAAAAGGAAAGTTGATGACTCAAATCCCACGGTTTGTCAGTATAAGGCAAGGCTTGTGGCTAAAGGATATAGTCGAGTTCAAGGTGTGGACTTCAATGATGTGTTTTCTCTCATAGTAAAGCATACCTCCATTCGAGTTTTGCTCGCGTTGGTAGCAATAAAGGATTTGGAGTTGGAGCAAATGGATGTGAAAATCGCCTTCTTGCATGGTGATTTGGAGGAGCAAATTTACATGAGTCAACCGGAGGGTTTTGAGGTTTCAGGAAAGAAGAACAATGTGTGTCTTTTGAAGAAGTCCTTTTATGGCCTTAAGCAATCACCGCGACAGTAGTATAAGAAATTCAACTCATTCATGGCGAGTATTAATTTCCATCGTTCTAATTTTGATAGTTGTGTTTGCTTCAAGAAGATGGATGGTGGTGATTTCATCTACTTGTTGCTATATGTGGATGATATGTTGATTGCGGCCTCAAACTTGAAAGAAGTTAGGAGGTTAAAAGAGCAACTAAGTTCAGCATTTGAGATGAAAGATTTGGGAGCCGCTAAAAGGATTCTCGGGATGGAGATCACAAGGTATAGGTCCAAGAAAAAATTGTTTCTTTTACAAAAGAGTTTTGGTGAAAAAGTGTTACGTCGCTTTGGCATGGAGAAGGCCAAGGTTGTTTCAACTCCTCTTGCGACGCATTTCAAGCTTTCAAGCGCTTTAAGCCCAAAATCTGATGAAGAGAAGAAATATATGGAAAAGGTTCCATATTCAAGTGCGGTCGGAAGTCTCAT
>JANQBM010000002.1:7192105-7202125 GCA_025594535.1 Erythroxylum domingense | reverse complement strand
AGCATGAGGTGTGGTAATTTACCACACCTGGACCCGTTTCTCTGGTCCGACCTGTTCTCTGGAAACGGGATGTTACATAGTGTCGTAAGTAGGTCTCTTACTTGCCCTGGGAAAGGGCATTGGGAAGCAGTGAAATGGATTTTTTGCTACTTGAGAGGTACCATTGATGCTCGTTTGGAGTTTGGTAATAGTAACGAGGCACTAATAGGTTTTGTGGATGCAGATTTTGCAGGTGATTTAGATAAGAGGTGTTCTTTGACAGGGTATGTTTTCACCTTTGAAAATTGTGCAATTAGTTGGAAATCTACACTTTAAGCCACTGTTGCACTTTTAAGTACCGAGGCCGAGTATATGGCGATTACTGAAGCTATTAAGGAGGCTATTTGGCTCAAGGCGTTTGTTGGTGAGATGTCTTCTTTTAAGGGTCCTATTACGGTGTTTTATGACAATCAAAGCGCCATTCATTTGACCAAGGACAACATGTATCATGAGAAGACAAAGCACATTGACATTCGGTATCATTTTGTTCGAGATGTGATCTTGGAAGGCAAGGTTGTTGTGAAGAAGATTGATACCGAGTCGAATCCAGGCGATATGCTTACGAAGCCTCTTCCGATTGCAAAGTTCAAGCTTTGCTCAAGTTTGTTGTCAGTTTGTTTCTAGCATATTGCTAGTGTATTTTTTTGTTCACTTTAGAAGCAATTTGGTTCGAGGTGGAGATTGTTATATTATGAACCAAATTGTTACTTAAGCCTATTGGGCTTTGTCTATATGTATTTTATCTTGTATATTATTAACAGTGGTTTTAACTTAATACACAATCTCTAACATTCTAGAACTCTCATACGACTCTCTCACTCTCTCAATCATCGTCATTGTCCCAACCTCTAACAATTTTATTTAAAAGAGTTGAGCCTCGGGTAAGTATGAGCCTGGACAACCCAGATTTAGATATAATTAAAAAATAAATTGCTTTATATTTTAAATTTTAAAAAAATTGGCAAACACTGGCCATTGCCATCCCTAGTTGCAAGCTAAGGTTTACAACTAAGAAAGTACAACATCTATGTTCACATTTCCAGGAATGTCATTTAATTCACAGCAAGGAGAAATACTTAAATGCTATTGAAATCTCTTTTCTCCAGTCTTATGCAAATTCTAAAAGAAAGAGAAATAAAAACATTAAAGGATCAATCTTTGCACCAACCAGGCGAAGGGAAGAAAAAAAGAAAAGTGGAGAATGTCAATTAATCACACATTAGGTTTAGCATTCACTATACAAAAACTGGAAAAACATTCTAACCTTTCCATTCCAGGACATGGAGGACCTCCACTGATATGCTCATTTGTAAGTATCTCCCGAACTACCAAGTACTCTAAAACCTGCACAATAAATCTGACACCTTTTCACATACAGAACATGTTTAAATGTCACTACATCCAAGGGTATGGTTAAGGATCACACTTATAAAATGGGTTCTAGTATGTCCACCTTTAAAATTTGGCGGAGGATTGGGATCTTTTTGAACTCTCTCCTGTACTGCTTCATCATGTTGTGAAGCATTCGCAAACCTAAAGAAAAACATAAGAAGATATTAAGCAAGTGATAAACATCTTTTCACCTAATGAAGTGCATCAAGGATCATTGAAAGCTCACGATTGCTGTAGAATAAAAACTAGGCTTTAAGTTAAAGCACCATAAAATCATAGCAAAGAGCTACAACACCTGAGAGGGGGCATGCAGAAAGAAAGAGAAAATGTTGCCCCCCATTAGGAGCCACAGTTATATGAAGTAAGATATAAAATTACCTCTGCATTGCTTCACCACTTCCAGTCAAGCCAGAAGCTGAGGTGAGAAGCAACAGCTTTGAGTAACCCTTAGGGGCATCCTGGATTTTTTAAGAAAAAATTTCTAATATCAAATATTGAAACCAATTGCATTAATAAGCATTCTGGCTTTGAATAGTCAAGGGCATGCAATAAGTAAAATTCAAAAGAGAGAGAGATGCTTCTCATCAGAGTGAAAAAGTTAAAGACTTTTCTGTTCTTTCAGTCAATCAAATCAACATTAAGCATTTTATTGGAGAAGGAAAACATTAATCCTTACTTTCCGTCTGCAAATTCCACCATCAGCATCCAGCAACTCATTGAGTTTCTCCTCAACTACAAGCAGTAGATCATACTAACTAGGAAATAATTTGCGTGAAGCACTATTCATGGCAACACAAGCAAAAGAAGGTCCTAACCTGCCTCAAGGCAGCCATTAGATATAACTTCCACTAATTTTTTTGGCCTTATAGAAAGAGTGCGAGATTTGTGCGACATATTTGAACTTTGTCCATATTTGGAACATTACTAGTAAATTTTCCTCTCTTAACAATGTTTGACTGATTTGAACTTTTAATAATAAAACGAGATTTCACAAATTCTTGCCTTTCTGCAGACATTTTAGATTTGGATTTCTTGTCAGCAATGCGAGGCGATGCTTCCAGCCTTTTTACGGGGGAGGTAGTTTTCCTTGTAGGCTCATTCATGAAGATGGGTTTCTAAATATAAGATGTTGCTTTTCCCATTATATCTTCTCCGTCATCTGGGAGCTCCACAAGTTGACTGGACAATGTGTTTACAGAATCCTTCTGATAAGACCTGGTTTCAAGAACAGAGAATGTAAATAGTAAAATGGAAACAGAGAATGAGAAAAGGCTATCTTTTATTGATATCCAACAATTAGAGAAGTTGGTGTTCTCTTAATAGCAATTCGAGAAGCTGTGATCTCCCAAAACTCAGTGTTTACAATTCAATGATCCCTCCTATTCTCTAACCTTTTCCTTTATATAATAGTAACAAGTAATGATAAAACGATAACAGAATCACGTAACAAACTAGTGCCACCCCAAACAGAATCACGCACTCCACCCTCACACTTTTTGGCCTGCGTCATAACAAACTTGACAGCCTGTTCACCCTCCAAGTCACTCGAACTTTCTTTACTACAATGGGCCTATCTTTGTTGATTTGCGTGGGCCATCTCGACGTTTATAATGTTGGAATACTGGGGGCTTATCAATTCCGCACCCAACAAGCTCAACCTTGTCCGCAAGGTTGAAATCTGGAAACTGCTGCTCAATAAGGTCATATGGCTCCCAAGTAGCTTCAAAATCCGGCAAATCTTTCCACAAAATAAGAACTTCTAGCCGAGTCCGTCCACTTGTCGATCTGACATTCAAAACTTTGGCGGGTTCCATATCCCATTCCATCTTCGGTGATAAAAATGGTGGTAATTCTTGGCAACTCTCTTGCACTCCAAGGGCAGCCTTCAGGTGCAAAACATGAAAAACAGGATGTATCATCGCGTGGGGAGGAAGTTTGAGTTTATAAGCTACAGCCCCAATCTTCTCTAACACCTTATAGGGACCGAAATATCGTGGAGAGAGCTTTTCATTCCCTTTGCGAGACAAGGATTTAGCACGATATGGCCGGAGTTTGACAAAGAGCAAGTCACCCACAACAAACTCCACCTCTCGACGCCTTGAATCAGCACGCTTTTTCATACGATTTTGGACTAGTACAAGTTGCTCCTTGAGCTTATCCAACATGTGATTTCTGGCCACCAACTGAGTCTCCAAGTCTAATATGGCTGTTGTAGTAGAACCATAGCGTATAATTGGGGGTGGGTCTCTCCCATATACAACTTTGAAAGGAGTGCAGCGAGCAGAGGTGTGGTAAGAATAGTTGTACCAAAGTTCAGCCCATGCCACCATTTATACCATGATTTAGGTTGCGTATTAGCAAAGAAACGTAAGTATATTTCCATGCACCTATTCACAACTTCCGATTGCCCATCGGTCTGAGGATGGTAAGAGGTACTCCAGCATAACTTGGAGTGCTGCAATCGGAACATCTCTGACCAAAAATGACTCACAAAAATCTTGTCATGATCTGACATAATTGATCTTGGAAACCCATGCAACCGAACTACATTTTGCACAAAAACTTCAGCAACCTTTGCGGCTGTGTATGGGTGTTTCATAGCAATAAAATGGCCATATTTGTGAGCCGATCCACCACAACCAAAATGGTATCAAAACCATGTGACACCGACAACCCCTCTATGAAATCCATGGCCACATCCTCCCAAATAGCCTCCGGAATTGGTAACGGCTGCAATAGCCCAGCTGGTGTCAATGTTAAATATTTGTTCTGCTGACACACGGTACACTTCGCCACATAGTCCTAAATATCCTTCTTCATACCCTCCCAAAACAATTTAGTTGCCATTCTCTTATATGTTTTGAAAAATCCAGAATGTCCACCAACAAGACTACTATGATATTCAGCCAACAACAACTCAATCAATTTAGGACAACGAGGGAGAACTAATCTTGCTTTGTAACGAAGTTGATCTTGGACCAAAGACTAGCCTTCCTTTGCAGCAGGGTCTTGCCACAATTCAGTAATTATGGCTACAAGTTTTGGGTCCTAGGCTACCTTCTCTGCATTTATGGATAGATCCATCACGCATGCTACAGTAATAGACTGACACTCCACCACTTCGGATTCTTCCTCATGCACCCTAGAGAGTGCATTCGCCACTCTATTCTGAGTTCCCGGGTTATAGTGGATCTCGAAATCATACCCTAAAAGTTTGGATAGCCATTTTTTATGCTCTAAGGATACCATCTGCTATTTTAGAAGAAATTTCAAGCTACTTTGATCCGTTCTCATAATGAACTTCCTCCCCAATAAATAGTGGCGCCATTTCTAGATAGACAATAATATGACCATCAACTCCTGCTCATATATTGATTTGTAGAGTGCCCTTCCCGTCAAAGCTTGGCTGAAATATGAGGTTGGGATGATTATTTTGTGTAAGTACCACCCCTAACCTCGACGCGTCGGTTTCCAAAGTGAAAGGCTCCAAGAAATTTGGAAGAGCTAGCACTTGGACTATCACCATTGCCTTCTTCAGTTTCTCAAAGGCCTCAGCTGCTTCTATGTTCCAAAAGTAGGTATCCTTCTTTAACAATTGGGTTAGTGGGTAAGCAATCTTGCCATAGTCTTTCACGAATCGATGGTAGTACCCTATCAACCCAAGAAAACTGCGCAAGTTCTTCAAAGTCATCGGCGTTGGCCATTTCACCATAGCCTCAATCTTTTTGGGATCCGTTGCCACCCTTTTGCCTGATATTATATGGCCCAAGTACTCAACCTGCCTTTGAAAAAAGTGACATTTTTTTTCTTTTAGCATATAAACTATGGGATTTGAGGATGGTAAGAACTTCCCTGAGGTGCTTGAGATGGTCCTCCAATGTGCTGCTATACACCAGAATGTTGTCAAAGAAGACTAGGACATACTTCCGTAACAACCCTTTGAACACTGAATTCATGAGAGACTGAAAGGTTGATGGGGTGTTAGTCAACCCGAACGGCATTACTAAGATCTCGTAATGCCCTTCATACATCCTAAACGCTGTCTTTAGAACATCTTCTACCTTCACCCGTATCTGATGGTATCCTGCTTTCAGGTCCAGTTTAGAGAAGAACTGGGCCCCGTGAAATTCATCCAACAACTCATCTATGGTGGGAATGGGGAACCGGTCAGGCACCGTAGCTTTGTTTAATGCCCGATAATCAACGCAAAACCTCCAACTCCCGTCCTTCTTCTTGACTAGTAGAACGGGACTTGAGAATGGTCTGTCACTCTCTTTTATGATTCCCGCTGCCAACATTTCGCCCACCAACTTTTTAATTTCTGACTTCTGAGCATGCGGATATCTATAAGGGCGCACATTTATTGTAACACCCCACTCCAGCTGGACCCGAACCCGATATCGACGGTGATATTCGAGTCTGTGCCTCATGAGGGTGGTGTGCCACATCAATCAAACAGTTGTCCCTTTGTATGGAAACGGGATGTTACATTTATAGGCTTAATCCCATCCTTCAACATGATTCCGTGCTCCTTACCCCTCGTCGACGGTAACCTACTCGGCATCTCAAATACCCCACTGAATTCCCCAAATAGCCCCTTAATCGAGGGCTCAACTTCTTCTTCCTTCACCGTAATCTGGGCTTGAATGTTCCCAAGATCCACCCACAATCCTTGCCCTTCCGACTGATATACTTTTCATAACGACTTGAAAGATACAACCCTCTTACACAAGTTTGGATCACCTCTCAATACCACCTCCGTTCCTCCAAGCTTCATTTTCATCGTCAACTCCTGCCAATTATGCCTTGTTTCTCCCAAGGTTGTGAGCCATTTCATTCCCAATATCAAGTCTGAGCTCCCCAAGTCTAAAGGTAAGAAGTCCTCCACTACGACTAATTCTTGTAGTCGCACTGGCACATTACGACACACCCCTTTACTTGCCACCGTCATCCCCGTCCCCATCATTACACCGTAGCCTTCTGTTTCAGACATCGGTAGCCCCAATTTTTCCACTAAATAAGTGGAAATAAAGTTATGTGAAGCCCCACTATCCACAAGCACGACCACCTTCCTTCCCTCCAACTCACCTTGTAACCTTAATGACCTTGGGGATGTTAATCCCACGACAGAATTCAAAGAGACTTCAGCTGTCCCCATAGTAGGGTCACCCCCACTTAGCAACTCATTTCCACCTTCCTGCCCTTCCTTCGAATAAGAATCATCATGGACCAACAACACATTCAGCTGTCGATTTTTACATATATGGCCAGGATGATATTTCTCGTCACAACGGAAACACAGCCCTTTTTCCCTCCGCGATTGAGCTTCTGAGTTAGAGAGCCTCTTAAATGTGCCACGACGTGGGTTGTAAGAAGGAGCACTAGATGCTGTGGTTTTGGTTGTATTTTGTGTGGTTTGAGGGATTTGCAATGTAAGGTTAAGCTGACTGTTTGTGGTTTTGTTTTGGGGTGTCTAGGTGGGTTTTGTGTTTGAATGGGTTGATGTGGGTGACTTCAGATGCTTCCATGGGTCATGGGTCTCAACCAAAATCTGTCCACGGGTTTCAACATGTTGGGCCGTGTCCATGGTGGCCCCAAGCTCAACTAGGTTGAGTAATAAAACCTCAGCCTTAATTTTGTGATCCAAATCATTAATGAACACTGCAGTCAATGTTTCATCATCCAAATTCAAAGGAATTGAAAGGGTCTCAAACTTCTCCCTATAATCCTGTACAGTGCCTACTTGCCTGAGTGCGAGTAAGAATGGAGCATATTTGCACTACCCCCAGGAAAACGAAGGAGAAGTTGACTCTTCAGTTCCTCCCAAGTTGGAAAACGCCTCCGCTTCTCTTCAAAACGCATCCATGACAGCGCAGCCCGTTCCAGACATACTGCCGCCGCCTCAAGATTTTGGGCCTCGGTGAGGCTGTTAATGGTGAAATACCTCTCCACCCGAAAAACCCAAGCATGTGGATCTTCTCTAAAAAAAATGGGCATCTCTAACTTCCTTATGTAATCCTTAAAATCACGGTGGTGTATGTGGGCTGAAGTGGGTTCAGTAGGTTTGTCTAGAGTGTGTTCTGGGTTTGCGGTATTTTGGATTGGTGGTGGTTGGTTGTTATCAGGTTGGCTTGTTGGTGAGTTGTGGCCTGACGACCCTGTGGCAGCATTGGTCGGCAAGAGTTTAGACACCTCCACCAGCCTCGTATCAGTTTTTGTTATATATGCCATCAAAGTGTCAACGATTTGGGATATTTGTATCGAAAGAGTTTCTTGCATTAAGGGTAGCTGATTTTCTAATGCCTCTATACGATCAGCCATTCTAGTGTTTGGCATGTAAAAACAGACACAAAGTCAATAGTGCTCTGATACTAGAATGATAAGACCTGGTTTCAAGAACAGAGAATGTAAATAGTAAAATGGAAACAGAGAATGAGAAAAGGCTATCTTTTATTGATATCCAACAATTAGAGAAGTTGGTGTTCTCCTAACAGTAATTTGAGAAGCTGTGATATCCCAAAACCCAGTGTTTACAATTCAGTGATCCCCCCTATTCTCTAGCCTTTTCCTCTATATAACAGTAACAAGTAATGATAAAATGATAACAGAATCACGAAACAAACCGGTGCCACCCCAAACAGAATCATGCACTCCACCCTCACACTTTTTGGCCTGTGTCATAACAAACTTAACAACTTGTTCACCCTCCACGTCACCGAAACTTTCTTTACTGCAATGGGCCTGTCTTTGTTGATTTGCGTGGGCCATCTCGACACCTATAATGTTGGAATACTGGGGGCCTATCACCTTCATCTCTGTTGCGACCTCTACCTGATTAGAAATTCTTTGAAATTTATTTGGAACTTCCCTAATTTTTAATACACTCTCTGAAACTTGTATATGTGAATTTTTAAACAAATTGATTCTACATATTTTCTTTTCCAGACTAGCTTCAGGTTCCCCATCTTCAAGCATCACAAGTTCAAGAAATTCTTCATCTGAATCAACTTGCTCAACGGCTTCAGTGTTTGTTGGATCACCTTCAATATAACCTCGACATTGAGGTGAACCACAATAGCATCTTTTTGCAGCAGCTCTAAATACTCTTAACATAGTTGTAGTCAAATGTCACCTCTTCACCCTGACAAAAAGTCCGTACATTCAAAAATTAAAATAACAATGTAGACACAAGTAGAAGTCATCAACCTTGTTCAAGCAAGGTGTGTGGCAAACGTATGAAGCAATGTAACTACCAATACACTGCAGTAAGCTACACTTCTTTACATATTGCTTAAACTACTTATAAAGGCAGTAAAAATGAAGACATCTGGATATAGTTCTTTTCAGAGTATAAGTATACAGAAATGAAATGATAAATTCCAATTTCAGCGCTGAATAAAGACGACAGCATTTTGCTCGATCAAATTTAAATTTGACACCATTAACAATTATTTTATAAGGCACTTGAGCATGCTTAATTGAACACACCTTATTTCTAACTGCTTTCCATATATTACATGCTTCATTAGTGTAATTATCATCTGCACAAAAACTACATGATGCATTTGTCATGTTAAATCAAGGAGGAAAATATTGGTTAAGGATTGATAATCGTTTCATGTAATTAAACTCATCTTTTCCTATACTAAACCCGGTCATGAACAAAGAATGGATCAAATGATCACACTGTTGTAAAGTATTAAACAGTTAGATGACCTAATCAACAAAAAAGTTTTGCATTCTATGGATTTCATGATTATGCATTACACAGGTTTGAAGCAACACAGTAAAGTTAAAATGTACAATAAATCAGCCTCAAATGACAAGCTATGGAATCAACTAGCATAAACTGTCGCACCTTTTTAATATCCTTTAATGCAAACAACCCAATACAAATTTCTCCATTGACGACCCACTGTTCACGAAGGTTTATGTTAGGTACAAAATTGTTCCAATATGGGGAAAAAACATTTTGAGTAATAAATTAAAGATCTTCTTAAAGGAAACAAAATTAATGTGATGCAACATACCAAAGTTTCCTTTAGAATATTAATTAGCCAATAGCAAACATTTGCTATAACCCTTAGGTGGAAGTACATGGAGATGAAAAGAACTTGATGAAAGGATCTAACAACTATAAATTACAACAGCTATTGATTCACCTTTTCAGTACGGCTGTTAGGGTCAGAACTATGATTAATTAAATGCCCCAAATTGCCTTTGCCATATGCATCTATAACCTGAAATAGAAACACATAACTTATATGTAATAGTGATATAATAAGAAGAAAATGATAATTTGAACCCAAAAGAACGCAAAGAAATAATTTGGACCCAAAAGAGCGCAAAGAAAAACCATTGGGCAAAAAGAAATAGAACAAATATTGTGAATAAGAGCTGTTTTGCTTTATGTTTTATTTCTTAGAGAATGTAGTACATATATACACGAATAGGAATACCGAATAGGATAGAGGATCTATACAAATACAAGAGATAATCCTAAGATAATGCTATCTAATCTATATAATCTGATTATCACAATATTATGTGATAATAACGTATCTTGCGGGGGGGGGGGGGGGGGGGGGG
>JANQBM010000002.1:7143193-7160025 GCA_025594535.1 Erythroxylum domingense | reverse complement strand
CTGTACAATATATCAGTGGACTATTTTGCAAATTTTAAAAATTTCAGGGACTATTTCATAAATATAAAAAATTACCCGAAACGGTACCTGGTATTGACCGATACTGGTACAATATCATACTAGAATTTAATCCGGTACCAAATTCGATACGGTATTTGCAACTTTATTCCTCGAGCTTTTGGCCCCCTCTTGCCACGTGGCACGTATTACAAGCGTTTTTATGCCTTTATTTTAGTGCCCACGTCGACAAGATTACTTAATAACTATTAAATTTAATTAATTAGCTGCTGATTGGACTGTGTTTAATTACAATGATTGAAGTGATTTTTTTTTTTGGTTACTCAATGATTGAAGTGATGGATAGCCTTCTAGACGTCATTACTCGTCGGTTTTAATTGGCTAAGGTTTGTCATTTCGACTAGTTAAGGAACTACCTAGCAATATACACAGTAGGTACTACCTACATTTTCTCATACATATATATCGCTCACTATTTAATAAATGATTTTTATAAAAATGTCTCTATATTCCTTACAATTGATGTCTTACAAAAAGAAGGCATTTGATATGTTTCAGGGACACACAATTTTACTTATATTTTTTGGTTATGATTTTTAACGATTATTTTTAAATAAAAATAAAAAACTTGCTTAATTGATAATATCATTGTAATTACATTTTTATTATTAGTAATAATTAAATAAGAGATAAATTTAAATATAAATTAAATTTATAAATTAATTAAGTAAATAATTTTATTTAATATATTTTATATGATATTTATTAATAATTATTAATAAAGATCTCCAACATTTTTTCAAATAAATAATTTAATAAGTAAACAAGTATTTATAATTAATATTTATTTAATTATTAAAATAATTTAATTTAAAATTTATAAATAATTATTAAATTAAAAATATTTTATTCTTTGAAAATAAAATTTTGAAGTAGTTATAAAAATTACAATGAGATAAGTAATTTAATTATATTCATCATAAATTTTATCCATAATTAATATTAAACAATTAAATATTATATTTAATTGATGATACATCAAATTATGACAAAAAAATGAAAACAAAAAATAAAAATCAGTTTTTTTATTTTCATATGTTTGAAAAATTAAAAGAAACTAAAATTAAAATAAAAATAGAAACTCAAATAAGTATTTTTTTAATTTGAAAATATAAATAAAAAATCAAAAACTAAAATAGAAACAAAAACATGGAATATGATTTATTTTGTACTATTTTTTATACTCTTAGTTTGTTTTTTTTTTTAAGTTACTCTTAGTGCTTTATAATTCAACATCTATATATATATATATATATTTCAAAAGAAATATAAATTTTGTTCTAAATTGTATCTTTATAAACAATTACATTGGTGTTTGAAATAATATGAGGGTTCACTTATTATTTATATACCTGTAAGATGATTTAGTTTTAAGATAGGATTTCAAATGGATCGAAAATAACCTCTCTATTAAGTAAGAGTGATGTTACGTATTATCGGATTTCCGCATACTTTGTATTTAAGCGGGACTTTAACTGAGTATTAATAATAACGTAGATGATAACATAATTATATTTATTAAAATTATAGGATTTGAGATAACTATATTTCGGTAGTTGTAGTTAATTAGCATGAAAATAAATTAATAGTATAAGATGATAAATTTACACATTTATAGTTAGAATTGTATATAATACAAGAGGAAAGGACTTAAAGTTAAATGTTATTTAGAATAATATCATATTAAATCACATATTTTGTGCCAGCGTACTATTAGGACTTTTGTAATTTTACTGTATTAAAACCATGCTTTTATTTGGATCTATTTAAATGGTTTATATTATAAATTATTATATTATCATTTTAAATACAAAACAACAAAAGCTTTGTATTATAAATGCTTTTGCAAAGGCAATTCAAAGTCTTAATATAAATTGGTTAACAAAGTTTAAGTATTTAATTCAAATATTGGATTAATTGCTAAAAAATTATAAACTTTGCATAATTTTTGGATTATAATCGGAATTTTAGAAAGTAACAATTAAATATTTTAAATTTTAAATTTTCAAAAGATTGTTAATATCTTTTCATTTGACATAACAAATTTCGTAAGACATGTTTAGTGACGTGTAAGATGCCAAGTAAATGGAAATACACGTCGTAATTTTATATAATTTAATTAATTAAATATTAAATAAAAAATGAACAATATGTGGATTAATTATGTTTTCCTAGTACCGTTTCACAAAGCTTACAAATGTATACTGTCCCCGACTCCCCGCAGATTTTGTTTCGTCTTCTCTGGAGCCAAATTCTGCACTAGAAGCTCACTCAAATTCTCTTCTGTACAGTTTTTCAATTCTCAAAGACAAGGTTCATCAGGTTCAGTCACTGGTGACAATCCTCACCTCGCCAGTTCAAACCCAATCCGAGTCAATGTCCGCTGCCTTAGACAGTTTGGGAGTTATGATCTAGGAAATTATAGTCACTGCTTCTTCAATGTTGTTCAGTTTTCAGTAGATGTCTATTCATGGCAATTCAGGCAACAATAATATTACTCATGAATTGGACCAGTCTTGTGGTAAGACTACTCAAGATCCTGAGTTAGTACAACAGACCTTCTCCGCCAATACATCAGGTAAAATCGGTCAAGATAAAGAGCAAAGCTGTTTCTCTTCTGAAACTTTTAGAGTGGCATGGTGAGAACTATAGTAACTGCAACAACAATAGGGGTTGTCCTTGTCATAATAAGGATGAGAGGAGAGAATTTTTTCAAGGAAACAACAATATGATTGAAAGGTTACGAGAGAAATCAATGAAGAACTACGATATAATTGAAATGGATGCAGCGGATTTACTAGCTAAATACACACACTATTGCCAAGTTTGTGGGAAAGGGTATAAGCGTGACGCAAATTTGATCAGGTTGTGCATGCAGAGATCGCGACGATGAATATAAAACTAGTGCGGCTTTGAGCAACCCCCTGAAGAACAGCAACGAAGGTGCAATGGGGGACAATGCCGAGGAAATACTGTTGCCCACAGGATGGATGTAGATGGAACCATAAACATGCCAAGTTTCAGCCATTGAAGTCCATCACATGTGTGAAGAATCATTACAGACAGGAGTCATTGGCCTAAAATGTACGTGTAAGAGTTGTTTTATTTAATATTAATTAATTAAATTTTATAAAATTATAAGATATAATTTATTACATTTGATACTTATTTGGAGACTAAAGTTTTATTTATAAAAAATTAAAAATTAAAATGTATAATTACTAATAAATTTTAAATTTTATATAAAAAGTAAACATATTTGATGTCCAAATTGGCTGTTTTCGTGATTCTAATGTGTGAACTTTTAATTACAAATGAACACTCCACGAGTCTCCCTCTATATATATTATATATATTAATTCAGAAATAAACCTTTAGATGTGTCTTCAAATTATAAAAATCTACAGTAGAGAATCCCTAAACTGCAATACGAAAACCACCAAGAGTGTTCACATATCCCAAGCCAGTATTGATGCCATTAGCGGTGAATACATTATTGGTAACTGTTGAAATGATAATAATCAAAACAGTATCAAAGTCATTGTCTTAATTTATTTATTATAAAAGGGTCTAAAATTACCTTGTTAATGTGTTAAACAAAATGATTTAGCTCAAGACATATATATATATATAGAGAAGCATGAAGGTTTTCAATATTCGACTACCGTACAAACCATAGCAGAAGCTAACATAACATAAGTTCTCTAGTGCATCATCCTGATCAGAAGGACTGAAGGATTGCTGAGTAAATTAAATCAGACATAGGTTTAGGTGACACTTAACTAATAATAAACACGCTAATTAGTACATAGGTTTCGGTGACACTTAATTAATAATAAACACACTAACTAGTAATTACGGATTAAGCAGCATCACTACATCCTCTCCTGTAAATTTGGTTGCATAGGCTGCACTCGGAAAGCAAAAGGCATTTGGGAGTTGTAGTCCCTCACACCTTGTTCTTGGTGACGATGGTGCCAACTTTCCATCTCTCTCACATTCTCCTCAATTACCATCTGCTTCCTTCTCTGAATATTCAACTCTTTCTCTTGCTGGATATTTGATGTTTCATATATATAAGCTTGGTGTTAATTTTTGTCCACTGATGAAAAGCAAGAAACATAGGTCTGCCCAAAGTGTGACTTCTAATTTTGGTAATAGTCTTAAATAACAAACTCGTAGAATTATAAAGCAATTATATTTCAAGATCATCTGCTATAGATATAATCCGTATAAATGCATGTTTGATGTATGATCTTGACTCGAAGCAAGTAGCAAACATATCTATAAGATGAAAAGAATACCAGAATGAAATGGAGGTGTTTATTCTCATCTTCCAAGATCTTGCCCTGAGAAGCATTAAGCAAGCAGCTAGCTTTAGCGGTTAGGCAAAGCAAAAGACTGTCTAATAGAAAAATGCAAATGAGTGTTCTGAAAATCTTCGAGCTTTCTAAAATTTTCAGGAAAATGTGTATATATACTTACATTTCTCTGCTTCATCATGAAATACTCCATCTGTTATACAGAACAAGGCTTAGATAGAATGGAAAAGAAAACTTTCTTTTTTGTTAAATACCCCACAAAACAAAGAACTTCAACTTGTGGAGTTTCACCGAGAATAGTTATTACCTGCTTATCACGAACGCTGGCAAGGCCAGTTTCAAGGGCCTCTTCTATGGCCATTAACTCCTTGTGGTTCAAAGAAGTGATATCGTCTCCATTCAGGTGCCTGTGAACATACAAGTTCACACATCTGTGAGAGAGAGAGAGGAAGAAGAAGAAGAAGAGAAGAGTGAAAGAGAGAGAGATTTACCTGAGCTCAATTTGCATGCCATCGTTCTCTTTCTTGATCCTGTCAATCTCATTGCTGAGGTTCTGTGGGTTGTTTTTAGAGAATATTACACGAAGCAGTGAGATATTGACATAAACATAAAAGAGTAGGGAACACTAAGATCGGATGCAAATAAGCAGATCTGTCCATATAGCTTGTATTTCTTGATGATTAATGATATAATATTCATCACCAAAAGGAGATGTATATAGAAACCCTAGTGAAGCCTCTTTGAAGGCAGAAGAGAGGAGATCTTGCCAGTGAACTTTTGGTTATGAGACGATGCTTTTATATTTGTTTAAGAGCTATATATGATCGATCTATCAGTTTCTTCCAACTTTTGCAAATAAAAGGAAGAGCTTAAACAACATATAAATACCAGATCTGTCCACAGATGTTACAATTCAGGCCGTTTTCACTTTTTATTTTCTAACAAAAAACAATAGAAAGAGCATCAAGAGAGAAAGAGAGAGAGAGAAAAGAAGTCCACATCCCATTTGTAGATCTGTTCATAGAATTCAGAGTTCATGTTTCTTTCATATTTTTAGCAAAAAAAAATTGATAAATAAAGAACAGGAAATCTTGTGTCACTTTGCATCGAGACATCCCAGATGCTTCAGTACAGAAAACATTGGACAAAAGGGCTGAATCAAAATCGAAGAAGAGAGAAAGCGAAGAAGTGAATCAAAACCCCACCTCATGCTTTGCATCCCACAACTTTTTACCAGACAGCTTATGATATCTATCCAGGAGATTAACCAACCTTCACCATCAAAAACAAACCAAAGAAAATTCCCAACAGGAACTTGAGTTATGATAAATTGAAAAAGAGAAGGAAGAACTGAGAAAACAGTGAGATGCACCAAAAGGGAAAGAAAGAGGAGGAAAACATATAAAAATATATACGTTGTAGAGGGGCTGCAGTATTCATGCATCTTCCCAGAACTGGCAAAGATAACAAGAGAAACTTGAGCATCACATAATACTGTGATCTCCTTAGCTTTCTTCATGATCCCATTTCTCCTCTTAGAGTAGGTAACCTGCCTGTTGCTTAAGTTCTCAATCCTTTTGATCTCAATCTTGCCTCTCCCCATGATCTCTCAACACACACCAAACACCCTTTTTTTTTTTTTTTGGCTTTTCTTCTTCTTCTACTACTCTTACCTTTTCTCGTGTTTCAAATATAAATGTGGAGAACAGATAAAAGGAAGATAAAGATGTTGAAGAGAGCAAAGTAACAGGGAAGCTTACTATTAAGGGTTTGAGGACACATAACTTTCCTTATGGTACAGAACAGAAGGGCATGTTTGTGGGTTATTGACAAAGCCAAGCCAACTGCTATTTTATCTGATGCTTGATTTAGCTTTAGTTGTTCTTGCTTCACCTTGTTAACCACTGGTCTTTTTTAATCTCCCTCCCTCCCCGTAGCCGGTAACAAGCTTGGCATTTAATCAGTAGATGAGCTTATTAGGTTTAGGGAGGTCTTAGGGTTTTAATCTCTCTAGAATTGTGTGGACAACAATGGCAGCTAGGTTGAGTTTCATACGTTAGGAGAAAAAAGAGGAAAGGAACATGGAAGTGTGCATGTCGTACTAGAGAGACTAGGACAGGTGTCCTGAAACATAGATATGTTGATGATGGTCATGTCTAGGGTTTTGGTGTGATGGAACTAAAGACACAATGTGGCATGATTATTACATAGAAAAACAACCTTAACCATCAAATCGAAATGCCCTTGCCTTGCCATGGAATTGTATCATATACATATACATATTAAATTGATAATGGGAGGAGTGTTGAGTGCGGGTGTGCGAGTGCGTGAAAAGGGAAAAGCGAACCCATGTTTTCTGATGTGCCCCATTGTCTAAGGAAAAGAATATGATTTTCAGAGTCAAAACTGTCAAGATCAATGAACAATAGAGATTGTATAGGGCATTGGGGCTACAACTATGAGTTGCCGTGGCTTAAACAGTAAAACCCTCCCTAACCCTAAACCCAACCCCCCCAAGCCTACAAGGATGATGTGATGTGATGTGGTGATGGGGATGCAATTTGTTGCACACCGTATAATCATTTGATACTTCTTTGGAACTTGTTTTTGTTTATTGTTGAGCATGTAAAGAACTGATGTCTCTCTCTCTCCAGGTTTCTCAAATCCAAAATCTCCCTGTTTTCAGCTTTTCTCTATTAAAACAAGCTGGAACATGAAAACCACTTTGGACTCCACCAGGCATCTCTGGAACCTTGATCTTAACAACATACTACTGTTGCATGCCCTGACCAAAATTTTCTTCTCTAGACCATCAAATTACAAAGAAATCATCAATACATCAAAACATTAAGGTTAATTATTAATTCATCAAGAATTTATACTTATACCCAACTCATTCATGTAAACTCGTACTCATTCTCAAGTTTAAGTTTCAAATAATCAATGAACCGGCTTGGTATGTCTTTAGCGTTTTTAGTTTTTTTACTTGCACCACCAGTAACAGGAAACTTTCATTTTTCTCCATTCCACCAACCCCTTGGTCCCTAGTTGCTGACTTCGTTTTCTAGCTCTTCGCCTGATCAGTTTGATGAAAAAGGGATTCTTGCAATCTGAGAAAATTTCTTCGACGAGCACATGTTCGTCAGTCCTATGTTGTACATTTAGATTTCAATACTCTAATAATTAGTATATTGAAGCCCTAAGTATAGTAAAAAATAGTTTTCACCTAACTAATCACTTTTTAATTTAGATTTTAGAGTCTAAACAGCAAATCAAATCACTTTTTAGTTGTTGAATGAAAGAAAGAAAGACGATGCAAAACATTCACTTACTGACCTTCACTCAAATTGTTTAAGTATTCACAAACCAAAAAGAAAAAAAAACTTAAAAGTGATTGTGGAATTAATGGAAGAGAAAATTTATGTCTAAAATATATTTTAAATATGATACATTATATTTTAAGTTTATAAGTTTACTTAATTTGATAATATTAATTAAAACTATTAAATTTTTAATTAAATATAAACATTTTAAATTGTATAAATATAATTTATGGTCAACTCAACTCTTATAGTTAATTTTGTTAATGCAAACCATAAGTTGAGCTTATTTACGTTCAAATAATTAGTAAAATTTTAATAAATAAAATATTTAATAATTTAAAACTTTAAAATTTTACAATTATCCTCGTATTAATTGATACGTGGTCAGTTTAATTTTTATGCGCATGCTGATGTGGATAAAACAACTATACATCAACCAAGCTAATAAACAAATTAATAAAGTTTAACTTTTTAAGTTATAATTACAGTCAATATGTAAATTTATAATATTTGATTGATATTTTTATATTTTTAATTAGTTTATATATAATAAAATTGAAACAAATTTAAAATTTAAATATAATTTTAAAATAAAGCTCAATCAATTCACTCACCTTTTACCTCTTCAATTCATTAAATTTATGGTTTGAACTCAGCCAACATCTGATACTCACCTATAGCATCACTAAGGCTATGTTTGATTGGACGTAAGGTTTTTAATGAAATGAAATAGTTTATAATGAAATGAAATATAAATGAACGTAATATTAGAAAATTGTTGTTTGAGAGGGATGAAAGAGTTTATAATGTAATATAGTCAAGTGTTATTTGAAAGAAGAGTTTATAATGTAATTAAGTGAAAAGTTGTTTATCATTTTATATTTCATCATAAATCCCCTAAATCAGAGGTTTCTCATTTTTACTGTTTAAGATAAAATAAGATGTAATATGTAATATGAAACCCTCCTCTTCCGTTTCATTTCATTTCATTCAATTCCATTATAAACTCTCGTCTCAAACGATAAAATAACATTTAACTTCATTAATAAACCCTAACCAAACATAGCCTAAGGAAAGTATTTAATATTCAATAAAAATATATTTGTTTTAATTTTTTACTTTTGATTTTTATCTTGATTTCTTCCAAATTTTATAATTTGTAAAAATCATAAAACTAGTTTCATTATTTTTTATTTTTGTTCCTTTTGTCATTAAATACATATTATTTAGTTATTCAATATTAATTAATAATTTAAGATTTATTACTAGTTTAAAGTTTAAAATAAAAATTTAAAATATAAAAATTAATATTTGATAACTATTTAATAAATATATTTTAAAGTTAAAAATATCTTTATGTAATACATAAATTCATTAATAATTTAAATATGTATTAATAAGTGATATCAATTTATAAATAAAATAAATATTTAGTTATTCATTTAAATAAAATATAATAAAATTTATTAATAAATACAATATATCAAATTTAAAAGAAGAATATTTAATTAATTTATATCTAAAATTTATTTAGTATTTATTTATTACCAATAATAAAAATATAACTAAATTAATATTAAAATTTGAATATATTTTTATTTTTATTGAAATAAAATATAAACTAAAACTAAAATTACAGTAAAAATAAAAGTAAACAGAAAAAAGATAATTGAATTATTTAATTATTTAAATAAGGTACTCATTACCAATTTACTTAATAATTGAATTAATTCATTGTTTGAATGAATAAAGGTCAAATCTATATTACACTCTCTATTTTTTAAGTAAGATTCTTTTTATGAAAGATAAATTTTATTTTTAGGTAGATTTGCAACTTAAAGTGAAAACATAGAGCATCCACATTTCAACTCTTTGAAATACGCAAGTGAACTAAATAAGGTGAAAACACGAACCAGTTAGAAAATATCAAGTAAGCCCAAGATCTGAGTTATTAAGTCGGGTCAATCAGCAAACGGATCGGGTCTACCAAGACCCGCCTCTTTTTACCCTTTGCACCTGCTCAAATTTTTTTCTCGGGAAGAGAACGCAGGAAAATTGAAACGGAAAGAAGTTTCACCTTTTAATTATCCAATTAAACCCATCAAAACAGTTTCGGCCTCCCGCCCAGCTCTACTCCTCGCACGCTTCTATCCGAAGGATTCCTCAATACACCAAACTATCATCTCGCCCTCTACTCCATTAGGGTTTTCGTTCTCTGACTCTCTGATTCTCCAATTCTCGATTAGTGTGACCTGGAATTGTGAGCCTTTTCAATGGATCAAAGCAGTGCCGGTGACGGAAGCGGCACCGGAGGAGAGCCATCGTCTTCGTCTAGGTTAATGCCGTCGTACGTGAAAGTAGGTGACCGGCAAATATTCACCGTGGAGCTTCGACCGGGAGAGACGACGTTTGTGTCTTGGAAGAAGCTCATCAAAGACGCTAATAAGGTCAGTAGTGGATCCGAACACGCCCCGGACCCACCTCCCGTCAACGCCCACCCCAACCTCGAGTCTCGCATCGCCCCTGTAAGCCTCTCTAATCTGACACTATGCATATTTGTATTAGCCAGAGCATGTGCCTTTGTTTGACTTAATTGTGGAATGAGTTTTGATTTCGTCGAGAAATTTGTTAGTTGAATTGTTCCTGAAAGATGTTACTGCTGTTGTTTGACGCTGAATTGGACGGCACTTATGAATTAGCAAGTTGTTTTTTTATTGCTTATTAAATGTAGGAAATTGAGGGGATTTTGCCGGAAGCTGGGAAAAATTTGTATTGATCTAGTTTAGTTTTGTTCAGTATAGAATGATTAATTGTGCTTGACATTCTTTAGGGACAATTGGCTGAAAAAGAAACTAAGGATGCTCCTCCTCCAAATCGTTTCAGTGCTGTGATTGAGAAGATCGAACGACTTTATGGGGTATGTTTGTTGTTTTGCTTGACATTGTATCCTTTTTTGTCTTGATGTGCATTATGCATTAATCTATAAGTTGGACATGAATATGAGAAATGATAACCTAACATATTCTATTTCTAGGCTAAGGATAGTAGTGACGAGGAAGATCTAAAGGATATTCCAGATGATGACCAGTATGATACAGAAGACTCTTTTATCGATGATGCCGAGCTGGTTGGTAATCTTATTTGTTTGTTTTATCTTTTGGAGTTGCTTGTTCGATGGAAATCCTTCCATGTAAAATTGTAATAGTGAATTTGGATGTTGAAGTGGCTTTATTTTGTTCATCAAATTAATGTTGTCTGCAGGATGAATATTTTGAAGTTGATAATTCAGCAATAAAACATGACGGGTTCTTCGTTAATCGGGGAAAGCTTGAACGCATGTGAGTTTTCTCTCACCCTTTTCTGCTGATCACAGATTCATAACATGCTTTATGAATCTGTCACTGGATGGTCATTGGTTAGCCCTTGGACTTGTACCAATAGAATGACATCGTCTTTCTATGGTTTTCGTTTTTCAATCATGCTCTCTAATATACTCTATTGAGATAGAGTGACATTCAAATGCTTGAGAAAAAACTTCGCTGCAGTCACTTTTCATCGTAAACACTATTACTGAGAGATTGGTGTATTTGCTGCCACAGAAATACAATAGCATTAGAGATCTGTGTTTTCCATATGAACAAAGAACAAACAATCTTTGTGCATAGAATGTGCAACTGCATCTTCTTGATTTTGTTATCCATTGGTTCACAAATTTACAAGCTGTGGATTTCAACATAGTATTGGTGGAATTGTGTCTCAACCATCTAAATTTTTCCGTTAGTGAACAAAACCCGGACTATCTCATATGAAACCTCATTGACTACCTAATCGGTACAAAACTACATTTAGTAATAATTAAGCTGAGCAGATTAAGTTTCCAAGTTGCTAGTTTTTATATTTAACAATATTCTTGAAGTTAGATGTTTGATGTGTAAGGGCAAGTGATGTTTTATTTCTAGTTTCATCTGTGGGACTTCAAGACAGTAATCAACAGCATGCCATCTTTTTATTTAGTGCATGTACATGTTGTTCATGTAACTTATACTTTTTTTTCTCACTGCTGGAACTGTATATGTTTGTTATCGTTAGAGTTTAATATCCAATTTGTATCATGGTGTTTATGCTGCTTCCTTAGTGAATGAAGCTATATTTCTGATTTTATTTCAGAAAGAACTCATTATTTTAGGCAGTTGCATTTTTCTGTCAGTTTTTGTTTCCTGTCTAATCTCCTTTTTTTTTTTTGCAAGAAGTGAACCTAATGTTGTTCCTACTCAGCAGCCAAAGAAGAGGCGAAGGAAAGATATGGTAAAGGCTGCTGGCGAGAATGATGACGGTCAAATGTTATCGAATAAGCAGGCCAAGCTGGGCAAGATTGCAGCTGGTAAGCCAGCATCAACCCCTGGAAAGAGCGCAACTATTCTATCTCAAAATGTGGTTGTCACCAGTGAACATCATGAGGATATGAAATATCAGGGTCCATCAAGTGCACCTGGAATTTCTTCTAAAAAGAAATCTGTTGATGCTAAAATGAGTCCATCTTCAATTATGAAAGCTTCAAATGGTGATGGTTCTATATCCCTGGCAGAAGTAAAGGAAATTGAAAAGTCAAAAGCAGGAGGCCTCCAAGTAAAGAACCTCACTGACAAGTCAAAAGATGCAAGTGAATTTCCTGATTCTTCGTATCGTACATATATTGAGAAAATTGATCATGAGCAATTAATGTCATCATCTGCAAGACCTGTAAATTTTGATGAACTTGAACAGTCGATACGTTCAAAAGAGAAAAATGGCATCCGAGAATTGCCTGACCTTAATCTTCCTGACAGCAGGATTTCCATGCAGACCACAGTAAGCATTATTTCGCTTACGTATAGGCCGTTTAAGAACATATGTTTCAACACACGTCACTTTTCAGATTTATCTGTGTGATTAATATTTTAAAAGATCTTTTGCTACTGTGGAGGAGGAATACAATAATAGGTTTCGATCTTAGCTCATTTCATTGCACACACTGTTTCTAGTGTGGTAAAAGAAGACCCTAGTCTGCCTGCATGAGCAGCAAAACTTTTCTTTGTGAACCACACATACAGAATGTCAAGGCACCAGGAGTTCTGAATTTTTGATGCAGAAATCACTTTGAGTAGCACTACAGCAGATATGAAACTTTTAGAAGCCTGATTGTGGATATAAATAGCGTCAAGTTCATGTGGAATTATCCTCGTGTTATGTCAAACATGTACTGAAATGGGTGTTTATCCCCTGCTTTAGTTATGCATCTGAAATACACTATTTTACATACTATGCTGTCAATAGCACAGTTGATTTTGATACATTTGGTTATAAGTTTCCTATTATGCAAATAGTAGCTTTTGTTGCTGGTCTTATTTCGTCTATCATTGTGATGTTGATTCTGGAAGCAATATTTTGCAGAAGAATTCTCACATTCACAAACGAGATGGTTCTTTTGTTAGGCCCAAGAGTTCAATGCTTGAAAAGTCTATTAGGGAGTTAGAGAAGATGGTTGCTGAGTGTAAGCTAGAAATTCTTTCACCTCCATTCCTCCTAATTTGAACATGGAAAAGTTCCATGCACGTTGAAATTTTTGTTCTTTTAACAAACGTGGCAGCAAGGATGCATGGAATGGAAAACCAAGAAGCTGATTCTTCCTCTCAGGCAATTAAGAGGAGATTGCCCAGAGAAGTAAAGCTGAAGCTTGCTAAAGTTGCGAGACTAGCGGTTTGTTACATTTATATATTTGGTGTAGCTGTACCTGAAATGTGTATGCAAAATTTAAGAGTTTTGTTTTCAAATGGTTCAGCAGGCAAGCCAAGGGAAAATATCAAAGGAGTTAATCAATCGCCTTATGAGCAGCCTTGGTCACTTAATACAGCTTAGAACGCTGAAGGTATCGTTTTTCATTGACAGTGGAGATATGGGGTCTTGGATGCTGTTGCTTTTGCTTTCCCTAGTTAATTTCATGACAATTATTATGTGATGCTGCTTCATTTTCTTCTTACGCAAAATTTTAAACATTGGCAATTCTTTTGAGTCTTGTGGATAACACATTAGGCTTACAATTTTGAACCATTTCCAATGGGATCTTCTTGTAATAAGTCCCATGAATTTGGTCATTCTATAATAAGTTTGAACATATCAGGTATATAATCAATAACGGTTGTGTGATACCATGGTTAACAGTTTGATAGCTGGGTGGTTTGTTTATATAACTATAATCTATAAGGCTTACAGATCTCTGTTTTGACTATTCAACTAGGCCACTTCCTTCTTGAACATTTTGAAGTGATAGTGTTGGTCCACTGTGCCCTTTTGTTACTCTTGAGAATTTTTATGGTCTTAACAAAACCTAGAAAGTGCTTTGTTTCTTCCTTTTCTTCGAACTTTGAGCCTTTTCTTTCTAGGACAAGTAATACTGTTTCAGTCTATGTTTAAGTTTGCAAAATTAAGCTATGCTTATGCCATTAATTGTTAAATTACCTTGAATTACGGTTATTAGTTTTTTTTCCATCTCCATAATTTGTATTCTTAATTGCAAGTGGATGTAAGTGGAAGACGCTCACATGGCTGCCTTTTTAAAGTTCTTAACATTAACATGACATAATCTACTGTTATGGCAGAGAAACCTGAAAGTCATGATTAGCATGGGATTGTCGGCAAAGCAGGAAAAAGATGATAGGTTTCAACAGATTAAGAAGGAAGTTGCTGAGATAGTTAAGACTCGTGTCCCCACTTTGGAGTCCAAGGTTTGCTTCTGGAATTCTATTTCTGTTTTTGTTTGACACCTTTAGTACCACTCTTTTTCTCCTTGTGGAGTGGATTTGAAGTCATTGATTGGTAGGGCCTTCCTTTTGCCTAGGGATTTTTTTATTACAAAGTCTTTGTCCCGGTCAATTGGTTAGGTTAAATCACTTTCCCACCTCTTTCATTGCTAGTTCTCCCCTCTTTTCTATTAGGTGCGTACTAGGTTGAAAGCTGTTTTTCTCTCAATCTCAGTCTGTGAGTCCTGTGTATTTTTGTTATGTGATGATTTATAACACTCCAGATTGGTTATTTTCTACAATAGCACATAAATGAATTCATTTCTTTTGAAAACATAGAATATGAGTCCATGATCACATATTTGATACATCTCAGTAGAAAAATTGAAGTATAGGTGTTCCGGGTTGGTGCAATATATCAGATCGACTGTGGAAGTCTACATTTTCACAGCGCAAATGTTAAATTCAGTATTGCAGATCTCAGGCATTTGAGCAGCAAGCTAGAGCATCTGTTGGCTCTCAGGGAAATGGTGCTGAAGAAAAAAGAAATCTCAAAAAGAAGTTTAGCATGGATGCAGTGTTGGAGGACAAAATCTGTGATCTATATGACCTCTTTGTTGATGTACAGCTTGAAATGCCCTTTCTGAAGTTTTTTTTTTCTCTTGTTCATTTTTGCCCCTATATGATGGCGTTATTTGTTCCTGCCTTTTTTGATTCTAGGGACTGGATGAAGATGCAGGTCCACAAGTCAGGAAGTTGTATGTTGAGGTTGTTCTTTATAACCATATACTTATTGCTTCTTGTTTAATTGAATTAAATGGCTATCTTGCTGCTATGAAATTTCTGTAAATAATGGATGTATTGTTTGCTAGCTTTAACATATGCTCTAGCCATTTGTTTTTCTTTTCTTTTACCTCCCTTTCAACTACCCTGGTTCCATTTGAATAAATATTTTGGATTCTAGGTTTTGTCTTGATACCTTGTGTTAAATTGATTGTTTTATTTCCAACTTTCCTAATATGCTTTTGTAACTTGAATTACATCCATGATTCAGCTTGCAGAATTGTGGCCAAGTGGTTTCATGGACAATCATGGGATCAAACGTGCAATTTGTAGGGCGAAAGAGAGACGCAGGGCCATTTATAGCAGACATAAGGTAAATATCTGTGTACAAATTTCTTATTTTGGGCCTTTTGTTTCATCATTACCTTATACTTTCTTTAGGGATCTTGCATTTCAGGGACTTACCGTGCTTCTCTATTCTGTTTTGATATATGGTTATAGGATCAAGATAAAATCAATAGGAAAAAGATGCTGGTGCCTAAAACAGAGGATGCTGTTCGAGGTGATGCGGGTTCAGTTGTACAGCCTCAATACTCAAAAGAGAGGTTGACTACTGATACGGGAGGTCCCATTTTGGCTTTAGCTAGCAAACCTTGCGCAAATTCAAATACGTCAGCTGTTTGGTTGCCGAGTTCATCAGCGAATGCTCCTAACACGGAAAAACCTAGACTGGAGAAACCAAAAGGAAGTTTAAATAATAATTCCATGGATGAGGGGAAGATGGTAGGCAATGGTGCTTTGACGAAGAAAAAGTTTAAGAGGAAGCCAGAACAGGAATTAGATGAAAGTGTCTTGGAGAGGGTGCAACCTCAATCCAGTGAAGAAAGACAAAAAGCCCTAACGAAGCAGCCTTCAGGGGTTACCCAAAAGTTAAACCTTCAGTTGGCTGCAACTACGCCTGCGCCTGAACCTGCACCTGCACCTTCAAGCTTCCAACATTCTTAGTATAATTCAAGTAGATGAAAGTTTAAATCACGATAGTAATTTTATGTAACACAGGGGTCGCTGTTTTGCTTTTATTTCATCTTAATTTTAGGAAGGGTTCATTCTTTTTTCTTCTGACTAGCTGATTGAATGCTGCTATTTTTGTAATTAAATGTGGTCGCATGCATGGTTTATCTGTGGAATTTAAATAAGAGAGTAGCGTAACGCTAATGCAACGTTAACCTATTGTATTACCGCTTTTTGTTGTTGCTGTTACTTGTTAGTAACCGGATCAGGTCAGGGAGTGAGTGGCTTTCCTCTTAATTTTCCTTGTGGGCGTAATTAAGGTTGGCGTGGGCAGGCCTGGTTGGGACCGGTCATGTCCGGCCCATTCTAATCTTGGGGCTGTTAACCTTATGTGCGTGCGTTGTATTATAATATAAATTTATAATCCTCTTTCCCGCGTTCCACATCTGTTATTATTATTAGATTTAATAAACCCTAAATTGAAAAAGGCTCTCTGTGGAGATTAAAGAAACGCCAAGTGATTGAAGAAGATTGATTCA
>JANQBM010000002.1:7079746-7091402 GCA_025594535.1 Erythroxylum domingense | reverse complement strand
AAGGGTTATGATATGCAGGCCAAGGAGCTTCAAGTCAATATCCAATAAGCTTAAGCTACACACAGTCTAATTTCTCTGCGTATGTAACTTGGTCCACGACCTTTTTTGTACGTTACATGAATTCTTTACTCCGTAATTATGAATATTTTAAAAAAAATTTATAAATGCTTTTGTATAATTGCCGAGTCTTATGTAACTCAAACCCATATTTAAAAATAAATGATATGAAGTTCAGAAAAACGATTTATATAATAATTTAATGATAAAAATATATTTAAATGAAATATTTGATAATGATAAAAATTTTAAAAAATTTTAAATAACAAAAATATTTTTAAATTAAAAAAATTATTTACGAAAAAAAATATTTGTATTTTTAAGTTTTAACTGAAAAAGAAGTTAGAGAATTCTGCTTCCGTTAGATTTAAAGTTTAGGCGGTATTCTTCACTATATCCAAGAAGTTTAAGAGAGACGTGTCCCTTCATGGATTGTAGGTCCAGCTGGCCAAACTCCTAGCCGGAGAAAAGGGAGATCGTCCTATAGCCGACGAGATTGCTTACGGACTTGGCGGGTCAACGGAAGATAAGTTCTCTAAACAACTGTAATTACAGGTTGTTGAGCTGCTGACTGCTGAGCTTATTTTTGAGCATTAAAGCAGAGGGATCTGCATCGAAAGTGGAATCATTATCAAAGATACTACGATTCTGTTTGTTACTTAACTCTTCTAATCCACCTACTTTTCTCCTCCTTGTGCTCGGACAAATGTTAAGATGAAAGGAAAAGCGTAAGCTTTTGACCACTCGTCGGAGACCATAGCAAGTGGGCATTGAAAAAAGTTCCTTATGCTTGAAATTTATAATTCTGGCGGCTATTTAAAAGACAAACTCCTAAAGTTGCTTTCCACCATTACAGATTCAAACTTAACAACTGCTATGACCTGAATGCTATATAGGGATATGTCAGTTGGACTTTGTGCGTACCATAAAGTCAAGAGGAAAGATCCAAAAGTAAGTTGATCGATCTATGCGCAAAAGAAATTCCACGGAGCTGTCTTAATTTAACTTTCACCATGTGGGGAACCTAGCTAGGTACGTAGTGCAAGTGAACTCTACGAATATAATATGTGGTCTCATTACAAAATATCATATTTGTGGTGTTGGAGATTGACTTCCGATAATGACTGAATCAACGCTTGGCATAAACTATTCATTGCGAGAAGAGCTTGGAAGAAAATTCATACATAGCACCAGTACTGCAGCAAGTTGCTTGCTTCTGCTATTCTCTCCCAACTTATTGTTTTGGTTGGATATTCTTTACTCCGCCACCATCTTAGTTTGGTTGTTGTTTAGGGAAATTAAGTTTCAGTGACCATGGGGTCAGCACAAGCGGTACACGACGAAGCTTTGGAAATTGATTCAGGTGAGAAGCGTCTTAACGAACTTGGATACAAGCAGGAACTCAGGCGAGAAATGGTTAGTCAACTTAACTGGTTTCTGATTACATGATCTCTTTTGTTCTATACGTTCTTTATATAAGTGGAGTACGAAACTTGTTATGAGCAAGAAAATCAACAATGTTTAATGGGCTCCAAATAGCTGTTCATAAGTTCCTTGTTGGATTTTGTGTATTGCAGACATTTTTCAAGACGCTTGGCATTACGTTTTCATGTATGGCGGTGTTTACAGGAACACCTCTTTATGGACCCAGCTTGCGTTACGCAGGCCCGGCTCCGTTGATATGGGGGTGGATTGTGGTTACGTTTTTTACCTGGTTTGTTGGGATTGCCATGGCTGAAATTTGCTCCTCTTTTCCTGTACGCATCTTTCTTCTCTTTTGACTCTTGCTTAGTTCTTCTTATGTAATTAAACCAACCAAGTCACTTTACTGAAGAAAGAAAAAACTTGTTTCCTTTAACCTCCAGGCTCAATGTTCTTGTATATAGATACCGTTTAGGAATATTTAACTGTCCAATAAGTTACTCGCATGGAATCTACCCAGTACACTTGATCCTCGACATGTAAAAGGAATAAAAGAGTATTTGTCTATGTTCATATTTGTCTGACTGTTAGTTCTGTTCATCTACTCGAACAGCAATTTTTTTGGGTCGTTCAATTCGATGGAACTGACACTAACGTTGAACATTTTTATTTTTTTCATATCATAGACCACAGGCTCACTTTATTTCTGGGCTGCTCATTTGGCTGGGCCAAGATGGGGGCCTGTTGCATCTTGGTGTTGTGCATGGCTTGAGACCATAGGCTTAGTGTCTGGGATTGGTGCTCAGGTACGTACTGCACTTGCATTGGTGTGATTTTCACTGGCATCAAGTTCAGGGTCTAATTACATAGACAGGCATATTCAGGATCACAAGCACTGCAGATGATAATACTTTTAGCAACAGGAACAAATAAGGGTGGAGGTTACTATGCTTCAAGAGGCGTATTCCTGTGCATGTATATCGGCTTTCACCTTATATGGGCAGTTCTCAACACTTTCTCTTTACAAGTCATTGCTTTCCTTGACATTATATCCATATTGTGGCAGGTTTGACTTCCTTACACACAGATGATTCTTTTACGTCGATTTTGCAATTGTATTAATCACAAATATGCAGGTGACTGGGGGCCTAGTCGTGATTATAATGCTTCCTCTGGTAGCAAGACCAACGCAAACTGCTTCCTATGTTTTCACTCACTTTGAGATGGCACCTGATTCGACTGGAATCAGCAGTAAACCTTATGCTGTTATTATGGCCGTACTTCTGAGCAGCTACTGTCTCTATGGCTATGACGCAGCAGCTCATATTACTGAGGAAACAAAAGGCTCTGACAGGACTGGTCCTATAGCTATTCTCTCGAGTATCGGAATCATCTCTGTGTTTGGATGGGCATATAACTTGGCTCTCACTTTCAGCATCAAGGAATGTGCTGTTTCACTGTCTTTTCTTTTTGTCTCTCAGGCTTTAGGAAGTGGGTCTCATCACAAGCTGACATGAGAGTTTGACTTCAATGCAGGACCTCAACTACTTATATGACGAGAACAATGAAACCGGAGGTGCACTTGTTCCTGCTCAGATAATTTATGATGCCTTTCACGGGAGGTACCATAGCTCAGCTGGAGCAGTGCTTTTCCTCTGTATCATTTCTGGGTCCTTCTTCTTTTGTGGACTTTCAGCGACCACTTGTGCCGCTAGACTGGTAAGACAAATTGGACCTCTCTTTCTGTCCCTTAGTTTGTCACATTAATGTCAGTGCAATAACTTGGTATATAACCTGCTTGTTCCTTCAAGGTTTATGCTCTATCAAGGGACAAAGGAATACCCTTTTCACATATCTGGAGGAGAATTCACCCAAAGCACAAGGTTCCAGTAAATGCTGTGTGGCTTTGTGTGACAATTTCCATTCTTCTTGGGCTACCTATCTTGAAGCTTGATGTAGTCTTCACCGCCATTATATCCATAAGCACTATAGGGTGGGTTGGAGGCTACGCAGTGCCCATATTCGCACGGCTGGTCATGGCAGAGGAGGACTTCACCCCAGGGCCTTTTTATCTGGGCAAAGCTAGGAGACCAATTTGCTTGGTAGCCTTCTTGTGGATATGCTATACGTGTTCAACCTTCCTGCTGCCAACAGTCTATCCCATCCGCTGGAGAACTTTCAACTATGCACCAGTAGCACTTGGTGCTTGTTTGATATCTATAATGCTTTGGTGGTTTCTGGATGCTCGGAGATGGTTCAAGGGACCTGTAAGGAATATTGATACGCAAAATGGACACATATGACGTCCTTCCCTACCCTAAGATACAAACAGAAATAGTTACTATGAAGTGGCAACTTGTGCTCAACACACTCAAACGTGGCCCAAAGCAACTCTATCCCTCTCAAAATGAATATCAATCTTAATATTGTTTGGTACGTTGATGTTAGATAAGATTAGAAGAGAGATAAACAACACTCACGATATTCTAAAGTAGCAGAAACTTCTTACTTATAAATACCAATGAGGCGTTGAAGGAGAGTCAAAGAGGATGTGGATAAAGATTGTAAGTGATAATGGGGGAAAGGTCGACATTATGATCTTAGAAATCATAGGAGGTAAAAGATACAGAATGGTGAGACTCGAATGGAAAAATAGTGAGAGGAAACCGAATACAAGTCCCCAGAGCTTTTGCACCTAATAGTGATGTGACCCATTTGTAAATCCTTTACAGAAAAACCGCGGGGTCAAATTCGAAAGAAATGCAATGTTTCGGACGTCAAACTTGTTAAAAGAAAGATTTAAGATTTAGAGGACAGTGAGTATAAGAATTAGTAAAAATAAAATATTATTTTATTGAAATAAAAAATACACTAATATTTATTATTATATAAAGAACTAATAATAAATAAATATAAGTTTAATATAAAACTTAAAACAACAATAAAAATTAAAATTGTATTTTTGAAGTAGGTTACGTCTCATCATCATCAAAAGCTTCAAATTTTCCAACGTTATTTAAAGATTCGTAAACTACACTTTCATCTAAAGTATTTGCATCAACTTTTTCTACTGCATTAAAATAAATTACAAATTAGTAATGTATGAAATTATTCTCAACTGTAAACTTGTAATATAATATAATTTTAACTTAAATATGATCAAAATAAGATATGAACTGAACATCAGTAGATGTTCTTAATTCATTCGTTGTGACAAATGCATTTTCTTCATAAATCGTCTTTTCAAGTTCATTGTAATCAAAGATCAGGCGATAGTTCTTCTTCTTCGATCCAAAAATCAGTATGTTCAATATAATTAATATCAACTGGATAATATGTTTTCCTCTTACTAAGCGCTCTGAACACATAATAGAGAAATTATAAAGTCAATGATAACAATAAATTTATTGAAATAAAAACAAAATTATAAAATACTTGTTCTTCATTTTCAGATTATAAGTAACGTAGACAAGGTTATTAAGTCTTTGATGTTCCAAACGATTTCGTTTCTTTGTATGAATACGTTCAAAAGCACTCCAATTACGTTCACAACCTGATGTAGAAGTTGTTTGACTGAGTAACCTAATAACGAGTTTTCTCAATGTTGGAGAAATGTCACCGAATAATCTCCACCACTCATCTGTATTTTAAATTAATAGTTATGATAAAAATATATATTATTAATAAGTAAATTATGAATTAAAAACATAAAACTTATCTGACTACATTTTTTTATCATAAGTTCTCTCTTTGCTGATGATCTAGTAAAACTCTTTAAACCTTCACGATATAATTTAATTTCATTTATCGCTTGTGATTGCTCTTCAGTAGAAATTTTTTTTACTTTTGCATTCAATCACATCAAATAAACCGCCCATAATATTAATTGTATGTGCTTCTCTACTATATAAGCAATAAGGATTGAGAAAATAAGCTGCTAAATGGATCCTTTGAATAAGATGCTTATCCTATTGTCGATCAATAATATCTATATAAGCCTTGTACAATTTCTCCTTTCCTTTAAAAAGATTTATAATTATTTTGTGAGCTCTATACATACCATCATATATATACCTCAAAGATGGCTTCTCATCTGAGTCAACAATCGTCAACAGCCTTATAAGCGAAGCCACAATTTTCACAATGATTAAATAAGCATCCCAAAATTTATTATCTAGAATAATAGCACAAACTTCTTTTCTTTTTTTCACTCTTTGATAATTTATGACTTGAAAAGTATTTACTTGTCACTAAATTTTGAAGTAGTTGCTTATGTTAATAAGCATTTTTCAAAGTAATAAATGTAGTTGCAAATTTGGTAGTAGCAGGACGCACGATCTCAACCAAATCTTCTTACTTTCTTAACTAAGACAAAAATGTGACATGATTATACACAAAAATTGTGATCTTAGATGCACCGAAGCAGTATGACTCATACTACCAATGTCTTTTAAAATAAGATTTATATAATGAGCAGCGTATGGAGACTAATAAATATGCCCATACTTTGATTGTAATAAGTACCCAGCTGATACATAAATTTGTTGTATTATCTGTAACAAAATGCACAATATTCTTTGGTCCAACTCACTCGACAATTTCAGAGAATAATTAAGATAAAGCATTAGCATTTTTTACCATGTCAAAAGCATCAACAGACTTGATAAAAGTTGTTTCAATATTACAATAAACCAAGAAATTAATTAAGGTTCTTTTTCTTTGATCAGTCCACTCATGTGCTATAATAGTGCATCTTGTTGATTCCCAACTAGATTTATATGTACCCACAATTAACTGATATTCTTTTTTTAAATCTTGAAGCAAAGGCACATGCAATTCATAATAAGATGACACCTTAAATCTTGGACCTATTGTTGATGTAACATCAATTGCTTCTTGAAAATATGGTGAATTTAAAGCATTTAAAGGGATACATGAATGATAGAACCATCTAATCAACCTATGCTCTTTTACATCTCAAAACAACATTTTTATCAACCATAAAACTTTTTAGACTGGATTGAGAACCCGGAGTGTTTCTTGGAGAAAAATAAGAATCTATGTCAATAGTAGCTTTTCTTTTTCCTTTATCTAATGCTTATAATGTTTCATCATCTCCAAAAGATATATCATGAGCCTCTTTATTTTCCTTTTTCTTTTTTACTTGTTGCTGCAAATATTTTCCAATCATGTCACGCACATCAAGTGGTACTTTTTTGCAAGAAGCAATATTACCCTTAACACTAGCAAGATATTCTTTCATTCTAAAAATTCCTCCCCCTTTAAATATTCTACCGCAAAACATACAGTTATATTAGACATTCCCATCAGATACTTGAGAAGAAGAAAAATAATTTCATGCTGGATCGAACTTATCACGAGTAAAGGATGATTCCATATTTTCCATTATGATTTAACCTAAAATGTATTTTAAAAAATAATTGGGTGAAAAATAAAACTTAACCTCGGAATTCAACCAAGGATTCCACTCCAAAAAGAAACAAGAGATATAACGGTATTTGTAACCAAATTAAGTACTCAGGATCAAACAATCAAATTAAGTGAAAACAAAGGATTCCCATTCACTTCAACAAAGCCTGGATCCCCATTCACTTCAACAAAGCCTAGAAAATGTTTCCTATCACACAAACTCAGCCCCGGCCCTGGGCAGGGGCGAGCTGGGCCCCTTCTCAGGGCCTACTTTTATTTTTAAAAAATTTTACATGTAAAAATATAATTTATTAAAAAAATTAATTTATTTTTAATTAATATCAATGACCCATATTTTCTCTTTCGTCCCAGCCCTATAAAATCTCAAGACCAACCCTGCACAAACTCGTAATCTTTGCCTCTTCAAGAATGAAACTTTCCCAATTCCCACTTGAATTTTCTAAGGATAGTGACAAGTTCATTAATAAATATGTAAAGTTCACAACATTTTCGAGTTCAGAAAACTATTATTTCCTTTTGCTTAAATGGAAGAATCTGCTCTGGATATGATGAGAACTTAAAAAACGCACTACCTAGATGTTTGGCTCTAATTTAGTAATTTCCAAGACAAACCCTAGTTTCAAAAGCTACGACCAATCCTGAAGATCGAGAAAACCTTGTAATTTTGCCAATGATTTTATCATTTCTATATCGTTGGACTTTCTTACATGTTTGCGATTGACATGTTGGAATCTTATTGGATGACGGGGAATAATTTCCTCAGGATGTTCACTTATTACTCATATTGGTAAAAATAATTTTTAAAATTATTTATTTAATTTTAAAAGATTAATCATTAAATTAAAAACTTCAAAACATTTTAACACTAAATTAAAATTTTTAAAAGATTAAATCCTTTTAAATATGATATTTCTAAAACTAATTATTAACAATTACCATTATTTTCACACATATTGTGATGTTTGAATTCATAGATTCTTATTTAAAAAAATTTGCTAGAGGATAATTTTAATTAATTAAAAATTAGAAATGTCACTTTAGTTGAATAGTTTGAGTAGTCATTCTCTTTCATAAGAATTAACATGTTTTCATAAATTAATTTGCAGGCTAAGCCATTAAGTAGGTAGAGTTCAACAATGTATTAGTTTTTCGGTAATGCTAACTAAGACGAAGGCACGTAAATTGCATATGAAAGATTAGCTACAAAAGGAGCTAAAAGTACATATTTCAGAAGACTCTGGATAAAGCAACAATGAAAAGGACAAACAAGCACAGTGGAAATTCAACCCACTAAGCAGTAAAGAAGGGAAATTCCTGCTCTAACATCTAAGCATGTACTACAAGAATTTTCAAATTAATAAACCTATTAGAAGTAAATTGGTATTCTTTTCTCTTCACTTCTATATTTTTTCAACTTGAAATACAAAACAGAAGTCAAACCCCGAATCTCAAAGGCCTACCACTTAATTACTAGCTTCAGTAATTAGACTGTCATAAGAACAGTCATTATGTCCAATACCTCCAGCCATCATCTTCCAAATAAAAACTGACTACTTGCAAACCACGAACAAAAAACACAAATATATGATTAAGAAATATATCAAGTTGATATGGAAAGCTACTATCATCTAAAGCTGCTTTTCAAACACCAGAAAAAGAAGGAATAGGAGAGAAAAATGTAAACACAACAGAATGGAACATACATATACATACATATATAGTTATACAAAAAAGACCAACAATAGCAGAATGGATACACAAATGACATAATAGATGTTACTCACTTATTAAAATTTTGCTCCAGTAATTACTTCACTTCAAAATTCAAATAGCCTCACCGAAATATTGATAGTAGAATAACAAATTGAATACTTAAAAGAGTACATATAACCCAGCTATTAAAATCAGAGATCGATATGAAATGAAGTTCTAACTATTACATAAAAGTAATTAATTAATTCTAGTGGATCCTTATCTCCTTATCTGTTAACATGTTGAAACAATAACACACAACAAGTTGAAGTTGAAAGAGTATATATAACAACTGTTAATAGAGTGCATAATAAAGTTCTATTCTAACAGTTATAAAAAACACAATAACAATAAAACTTGAATAAAACAGAATATTGAAACTATCACTGCCTTGTCTTTATCTCTTAACAAAAACTTGAATAAAACAGTACAAATTAGAACTCTATACAAATTGGAGTTCTATATGATATGTTCTTCCGTCTTCCTTTCCAGTAAGAAAAGCGCAGCAGTACCAAACAAAAGGGTAGTACCCCTTTGAAATAAAAAATTAAAGCTCAAATTTAAGAGAAAATACAATAACAATGACAAATCTCAAATAGAAAGAACACAAACAATTCATGGCCGAATAAACCAAAACCTGAGCGTGAGGAATATGGGATGGATGTAGACACAATCCCTTCTATCATAGCACTTGGTCGCTAAGGAAAGAGTTCGAAGTTGCTTTAACAAGCTCTTTATCTCAGACTAGCTATGAGAAATCTGAGAATAGAAGATTAACTTTACAGTAGACGCCCAAAGAGTAACAGTATAACATGACCCAAAAAAAAACACAGATCAAACTCACCCTCGCCAGTTGCCCTCGCCCTCGCCATTCGCAAGTTTTGAAACATTAAAAGGGCGACTGGCAAATTAGTTAATTAGGAATATTGTTTCATCGAACCGGTTGAAAACCGAGATTTTTGTTAAAACCGAATCGGACCACTGACTAGTTCAGATCTTTTTTGATCGGACCGGCCAGTTCGATCTGATTTTTAAAACTTTGAGAAAAAAAATTGTCTTTGGTAAATTGAAGCATTGAGAGTTGAGATCAGATTTGTAATTATATTGGGGGAAACAAGGACATAATTAAGGCAGAGAGGGCGGTGCAAAGCTTTTAAACATGTGTTACAGGCAAGGATGACCCATTGCCGACATATACATGGTTAACAAAATCGCTTAAATTAAAAATAAGAATTTAGGAAATTGGTCAGATGAGAAGTCTCTTACGAGTCCATGTACCAAGGGTGAACTGGCACCTCCAAAGACACAGTTGAGAAGGCATTAAAGAAGTTGACAGTAGGCTGAGCTGATGCACATAGCGGTTGCAGGAAAGCCCATGGTTGAGCTGATGCACATAGCAATTTTGTTGTCTAGGAAAAAAAATTTTAATAGACTCCCAAATTGTATGAGCAAATGCCTTTGGATCTTTAACCATATCAAAAAGACTTCGATAAATGATTTTTGAGTAGGTATATATTCAAATGAAACAACCAGAGAAAATTCATACACAATAAGGTCTGAAATACTTGATGTCCTCTCCAGTAATAACGCTTCACAATGTCCTTGGGGTCAGAGAAATAGTCGATGTCCTCAAGAGATTTGAAAACGTCAGTATAGTGGCATATCCATTCGTCGTGTTTGTTCAAGGCACAGTGTGACATCATCCTTAGTGGTTTTATCCTTCAAAGAGAGACCGATGAAGCTTTCAGACTATTCTATATGATGATCGACATGTTTCCTTTCAGATTATTCTATTCTATTCTATATGATGATTGACATGTTGTCAGACGGATGAACTTGAGATGACCCTTAAAGATTGGAAATACATGGGTTTCTATGAGAACGGTTGACCCAAACAGGCCTGTTTCTTGTTTGAAGAGGTGACAGAAAAGGGAATTCTACCTGCAGGCCGGACATTTGGCGAGCCAGTATATCTAAAAAAGAAAAGGTGAAGGCAAGACTTTCTCCCTACTTATATTTTGTCCACAGTAATGGACAATTACGCTGATTGCTTTTTTCCCCTCCCCCTTTGCTTTTGCAATCGCAAAGGGCTGTTTCAATGTTTTTGGAAAAGGGGTGATACTCTTTCTAACATGACAAATTAGCTTAAAGAGTATTTATGGCATAAAATGACCCCAAAAGCCAAAAGACTATTTTCATAAGCGGAAAATATATCTAACAAAATCGAGCTGTATTTCTAGAAGAAGGGCGTAAATAAAAATATTCCGTCTCATATTTTTTAGGACCCTAGAAGTTTGTATAGCCGACAAATATTTCACCACTTCATGAAAGCTTGACATGGTCATGAACTGGAGATCGGTAGATAGCTATGCATTCCCGTCAATGCCTTCTTGCTTTAGATTCAACTTTAGACAAAACCGCCCCCGAAAGATTATTCACCTCGTACAGTATCCCGGCCGAGAACAAGAAGCTGCATGAAATACAGGAAGTTAATACAGCCACTAGCAGTTAATGTAGTTACATGGTCTATCATCGTATCTTTCCCTTTTAATCGGAATCATCCTAATTAGATTCAATTCAGTCACTTGAACTGGAGTCTTCTCAAACTTATAACTACTCTTGTTGCCAACATTATACTAAACTGAACTGTTACATCTGCTTACGGAGTTTGAACCAAAGCAACCTTTGTGGTGTATGAACATATGCACTGATAAGATCATAAGGGAAAAACCAACTAACACGTCGGGAAAAAAAAAACATTACCATGTTGTGATGCAAACTCGATGAACAGTGCTAGCTGCAATCAGAGCAATGGCTTCTGCCAATATGACTGCAAGAAGAAGAAATAACCAAAAAAAAAAATTTAATTGTTTTCAGGCATAAATGCAACAATAAATAACCTTATAAATGGCATTAAAGGACTGAATTTGGTTGATAGAGAATATGAATGGATAAGCTAAAATAGGATTAGGAT
>JANQBM010000002.1:7032567-7045323 GCA_025594535.1 Erythroxylum domingense | reverse complement strand
GTGGTTATAATTAATTGTTAGCTTGATGACTTTCTCTTTGTCAACTAAATGACAATGTTTTAATTGCTATTTGTGACCCTCGTTATTGGGTTATCGAGGAATTTGGACTAAATAGAGGAAGGGTTATGAAGAATTGAAGATAGTGTCATTATGATATGCAGATTTGTATATGGAATTAAATGAAGTGAAAGCAGGGAATGTTTTATAATAACTGAAGGATTTTGTGCAATGGATATATTTCAAATCCTGCATTTGATGCCCACCCAATCTATTGATAGCATTGTTGGGAAGGACGTTTAAATAGCTTTAATTGTCCTTGGTGAACTTCAATCAGCACAGGTTTTGGTTACGAGTAGTTCTAAGTTTAATAAGACATTGATTGCTGACATGGAAACAGGACACATTTAATCTTTAGAGTATGTTTTCATATGAATACGTACAGGAAAAAGTTTTGTGACATGATGAAAGAAGCGAGTTATGGAATCGGAAACAAAATTTTCATTGTGGCGTCTGTCTTTGCTAATATGCAGTTGTTAACACATTACACTGGAACTGTTATGCCATTCAACCCTTGACTGTTTCTCTCGTGGGAACCATTTCATAGTCTTTAACATTTCGTTGTATGTGCTAAATGTAACATAATTGTGTTATTTCCTGGATCTTTTTCTTTCTTTAGTTACATAGGGCCTGAAATTGAGCATACCACATAGGAGAGGGGGTTGGATATTTTGTGTGTAAGATATAACGATCAAGACAATACTATTATGCTTCTGTTCAATACTCTGAATGTTGTATTCTGCAGCAGTATTATGTATGTTTGAGTGTACATAAGACTGCCGTTCTGAATTTAATTCTCTTTCCTTCTCCCTCCCTCTACAGTAGTGATATCTTTCTATTTTTCTCGCATATATGGAGACATAAAGCAACCCTCCCCAAACATATGGATGTGAATGCATGACGCTACAAACATGCATTCACATTACTGAGACAGAGAAACAACTCAAACAGCTTTCTTTTTTGAAAATGCCTTTTTATCTTTCATTAAATTATTCATGTTACATTCTGTGTTTTTTCAATGTGGAGTTAGTTCTGTTATCTGCCATCTGAGATTAGCCTTAGTAAAATGCATGTGTGTAGAAAAATCAGTGAGATGGTACCTTGGCGTGAACTTGGGGATGTGTAGCAATCCATTATTTTGAAGCTTATTGATTATTTTTCTGGTTGATCTAATTAAGTTGTTTTTATAGACTTGTTTAATGGGAAATCTTTCCCTGCTTCCCCTCCTTTTTTTATGCATCTGCAGCAGTGAAAGTACAGGGACAACTAAAGTGACCTATACATCAGCAGAGGACCCTTTTGTGGTATTGGAATCAAATTCAACTTCATCAAATTCAATATTTACGGATCCACTGGGTGGAATAAGTACTCTTAATGTTCCTAAAAGCAACAAATCTACTGGTTCAGCAGTTGCTTCCCCTTTATTGAGGCCTCCTCCAAAGCCAGGGCAAGTTTTGAAGGCTGGAAAAGGTTGTTTTGCTTTCTTAAGTGGAAATAATAGCTGAACGTCAATAGTTTGTTACCTTGCTGTGTATAATCTTCACTATCATTAAGGTGCTTTCTATTGCATTCAAAGGTTCGGATGCTTCTTCAATAGATGAACTTGAGGACTTCGCCACAGGTAGGGTATGGAATAAGGCTGATGGGCATACGAGGGAAGAAGGGGCAAGGCAAAATGTAAAATCTAGCAAATTTAAGGATGCTGAGTATGCAACAAGGCAGGCTCAGAACAAAAGTGTAGATGATCTGGAATCCTTTTTTGGAATGGGTTTTCGATCCAATAGTGTGCCAAAGTCAAGAGCTACACCTTTGGTGAGTGTTATATATTGCAAGTGAACAGTCTCTACGACAATAATAGTGTACTTACTTATTTCCTGATGACATTGACAGGATCCTTTATTTGACACAAAAGTAAAAGGAAAGCCTGATGTGGCCCAGAAGAAATCATCTGCTGCCTCATCTAGCATGAAAAAGGCTTCTTCTGCAACAAATATAGCCGATGACCTTTCATCAATTTTTGGAGGTACTTGCTTCTGATTTGAGTCTTTTTTCTTATGACAAGGCATATAGTTTCCCGTTTATTTTTAATTCTAATATTATATTATTACTCTGTTCCCAAAAGCTGCTACATTTGGAGAATTCCAGGAAGTTAATGGTGAAAGTGAAGAAAGACGAAAAGCCAGAATGGGACGTCATCAGAGGACGCAGCATCGTGTGGTATGTGTTTTCTGTTCTTTCGGCTCCTTACTATTCATTTCTTTTTTTCCTATATAGCTATGTTTGTAGATGGATTTCCTCTTTTTAATTTTTATTTTTGCACAGATGCTGAAGGTTCATTAAATCCAATACTTGGCTAAGAGAAAAAAGTGATGTATAATAAGGATTTGCAATTACCAATCATCAACAGATTGATTAACACATCCATGAATTCTTTTTAAGTTTGCTGTTAAAAAAAGTATTGTCCTTGAATAGTCACTATTCTATACGACAAACTACTTGTTGATTTCAATCTTGAGCTTGCCCTACTTATAAATACAGTAGCCAGAATTTACTGTGGTCTTAATTGCATGGCTGCATATTGCTTGAGGAATTTCAATACATTATCAATAAACTTTTTTTTCCAGCACTATATCAATTTATACATATTCGATAATAGTTTGCGTTCACAGTAGAATATATAAAGATTTGAACTTTTGCATATACAGGCACAAGCAGTCGCTGACATGAATCAGCGTGAATTTCAGACCCAGCATGAGCAGGAAGAAAGACGTGTAAGTGCAATTTTTCTTGTGGAATTTAGTGCAACTAATAGGATCTGTGTGCTTGATCTCTACTATCTGCTACATATTTTAAATGCATGTTTTGTGTGTGCTATGTCTGATGGATTAAAGATGAAGTTGTACTGAGCTTAGTTATGCATTTGTTCATAACACTGCAAATTAAAACAATTATGGAGGCAGCTAGTGTATTTTGCTTGTTCATATTTTAAACTAGCTATAATTATGTTACAACAATTCAACTTAATTGCTTTTTGTTATTATTAATCCCATTGAATCTTAATTGTAGAGGATTGCTGATCAAATGGATGCTGAGATAAAGCGCTGGGCTTCGGGAAAAGAAGGAAATATGCGTGCATTGTTATCATCATTGCAATATGTATGTTGTTTAACAATATGATTAAATAATGCAAAGATACCCAGTTTGATTCAACTTTCAGTATATTCATGGGCAATAACTAGTTTCTGTATTGAATTCTTCTATTTATTTATGATTTGACAGTAGAAGCGTAGGTGTTGCCAGAAAATCAACTGCATCCTTACATTTTTAGTCTCTTATTGAGTGTTTAGAGCTGATTTCTTTATCCTTTCTTTTTTTGTTTCTTTTGGGGGGTGAAACTTCTTTTAATTGAATAATGAACAGGTTTTGTGGTCTGAATGTGGCTGGGAGCCAGTTTCACTGACTGATTTGATAACATCAACCTCAGTGAAGAAAGTATATAGGAAGGCAACTTTATGTGTCCATCCAGATAAGGTTCAGCAGAAAGGTGCCACCCTTGAACAAAAATATACTGCTGAGAAAGTCTTTGATATCCTCAAGGTAAACTATACTCTCTCCCTCTTGTCTCTCTTTTGGTACAAAGAATAAACAATTCACAGTTATTTCTGCTGCTAATATGGTATTTAGTAAAGAAGATATCCTCTGATTTACTTTTGGGAGATGCTAGATGAGAGTTGTGCTTCTTTTACTTTCTGATTTTTTCCTAATGTCGTTGATCAAAAAACAATACAACCAGCAATTATCCTCCTAAGTTGTGAATATTGAAATTAATTAGCATCTATATTTGCTTGTTTGTTAGCACCTGCCTATTATGGTTGCCTGATATCCAAACTAGGCTGATGTTTTAGAACTCGTGTTCTAATTTACTTTGCAACGAAACAGGAAGCATGGAACAAGTTCAATAAGGAAGAACTTTCGTGAAGACCTTTAAAGGGGTGAGTCTTTAAATCTTTGGTGTATTCCACGAATCGCAGTATCGCAACTTTTTGGGCTGAACGAAGCTTACGTGATACGCTTCAATTCCGAGTTGAATGGTACAATGGTTGCTTGATTACTCTTCTTTATGTCTGACGGTGTAAAACTGTAAATCAATCTTGAACCTACAGAAGGTGAGTTTTAAGTCATTTCTATTATTCACCACAGCAATCAGTAAGCCAGCCATTCCAATTGCTTTATTTTGGCACTTTCTACACTTTTTATCTGCTTCTTGTTTTTGCGTACTGAATTCTAAACCTTGGAGAGAGTTGGAGATCAGTTGTCTGTTGTAATAATAGAATTCTTGTGATACGCTGTAACATAGTGTTAATGTGATTTGCATATTTTGGAAAGATGCGTTTAATCCATTGATTCAAACTTTTGTACTTGTTGCAAGAATTGATGTTCTGACATGTCCTTTACTTGTTAGACCTGAGCTAAGCCATGGCCTAACTTCGGAATCTTTTAGCGGTTGGTTTAATTACTTCATGATCAATGTCTATATGGCTTCTTAATCGTCATTACATGACTTGGATTGCCTAAAGGCCAAAAGAGTAATTTTAACTGTAACGTTTTCAATAAAATACAAGTTAAATCTCCAACGTTTTTGGAGCGTTCAATTTAAACTTCAATGTATATAAAATGTTGAAAATAGACCTTATGAGAAAAAAAAAAAACGGACTTGATATTCCTTAAATTGGTAGGTTTCACGTAAGAATCATTTTTTAAGTTTTTACACAGCGATGGGATTTACTCTTAAGCTGACTTGGATTTTTTACCTAAAAATAAAAAATAGATTTACCTTAAATTAACCTGCAAAATTCCTAGTTCTCTTATAGCTGATTACAAATTCTCACATTTGAATAAATATCTGCAAGTGCATTTCTTATAATCAAATCAATTTTAATCTTCGAAATCTACAGAAGTGTAAATTTACCAATATCAAAATCAAAATCACAGGCCTATTTTGATGTTTTATAAATATTAAAATTAAAATTGAATGCTTCAATACATTGGTCCAACTTGTATTTGACAGTAAACGTTAGAGTGATGATGCTAACGATGCATGAGAAAAGAAAGGAAGACGGTGAGTAGGATTCGCTCAATGGTTTCAACTCCTCATTTAAGCTTTTCTTTTGTAAAAAATTTTAAGTTCGAGTCATTAAAGGAGAGAAGAGGAAGAATTTTCTCTGTTGATGATCCTTTAGCCTCTTAAAAATGCTCCTTCGTCGAATTAATTGTGGACATTTCGCTTCCAGCGGTATTGTGAAATTACTGAGAACCTGGAGCTTATGAGAACTTGATGCTGACTGGAGAAACAGTGATCAATCAATACTCGACCAATTAGTATATGACGATTCTTTGTGCGCAGAAATATACAAGCTACGTAAAAATCTTAGGGACCTTGAAGTTTCATATTTACTTCTTTTAAAACTCTGAGATTAGAGTCTTAGGAACTTAAGATTAGTCCGATAAAATTGAGATACTTAATGTATATAAAAAAATAAAAAAAAGGAAGACTAGGCATGACTTTTCCATCGGAACTTCAACTCCAACAGGCTCAAAACTAAAATTACCGTATAAAGAGGATAAGAAGTCGGTACACAGCTTTACAGTATTGTGGAGGAAAGTTGCTGCCTATTCCTCTCCTGAGGCTGCTGCAACTTGCAAAGCCATTATCAAATCAACTCGAATGGTTGAAATAAAAATAGGAGCAAGTTGTCTGATCTTTTTCGAAAGACAAATCTCATGGTGCAAATATTAGGAAAACAATGGCTTTCATGCTAAAGGAATATAATCTGTTTTACAGCCTTCAATCTTTTTTTCTAAAATCGAGCAAACTATTCGAATAATTTATAAATTATATATTTAAAATAAATTACTTTGATAAATAATTAATAATATCAAATCTATTAAATTCTGAAAGTGAGAGATATTTAAACTGTTTCACTGCCAATTAGACCGTCCCATGGAGCATAGCCTTAAATCGTACAAAATAGTCCTACTATGCAGCAGAGTAGTCCTATTACATGGCATGACGATGATCTGAAATCTGATCGCTTGTCAGAGTGAAGTCTGTTTTCCACCACCACAGGCATACATACATCCGTAGAACTAGAAACTAATATTCTTTCGCCCTTTTGGTCACTGTCTGATGTTCTGTTCACTACGTAACAAGTACAATCACATGTTAATCACCGTTGCCATGTTATGAAAAAGATTTTTATGGATCTTTTTCTGACAGATTTGATACCATCATTCGGGGTTCCACAGAGACGCAAAGATGGTCCCTGTTCCACAGTTCTTTGATTCTTTCTCTTTTTGTCACTACTGATAAGAAAATGTGCACTTTCAGTGGTTCTGGTTAAGATGCCATGAAAATCACCAAAAAGGGAAGTTTGTTATAACCAAAGTAGAGGTTCCAAACTTTGGGTTTTGAGCAGTCAAGAGCAATTATTTTTACTTTATAGGCCACCAATTATTTGGACTCGAAGCTGTTGAGTTCAGCTGCTACGGATTCGAAATCAGAAAATGAAAAGAAAACGAAGAAACAATCTACAGGAATAGGTTATGCATAAATTTCCAATTTGTATTGGAAAACAGAAAAATACAATCTGGCATACACAATGAGCTATGAAAATGAAATACCATGATAAAAAGCTAAATCAGAATAAAATAACTTGACCACTTCCATTAATGGTGGCTATGAACATTGACAAGAACTAAAATTTCCTAGTTGTTGATTCGTTATCTTTGTTTCTGAAATTGTCATGAATCGATCCTGATGATGATCTAGTAAGTGGTCTGGAAGGGCTTAACATTCTTAACATCACCAATAACACCAGCAATAGAACCAGCAGCGGCAGCTATGGTGATGATGAGACAAGCAATGCTTAGAATTTGTAGGCAGAGCCATCTTGTGCTCCACCTTGGTATCTGTTTTTGAGAAATGTACATCTCAACTGGAAAGTAGACTGTCAGTGGCCAAAATCCCAAAGCTCCAAGAAGACCAACTATGTCATTGAAGAAGGGAAGAAGCATGGAAACCACTGTTGTAATTATCACAAAAATTGTCCTCCAGATCATTCTGAAGAGGTTGAGGTTGTAAGGACGAAAACCGGGAATGGGGATTTTGATGTCCTTGGTAATGAACTCACTATCTGGGAATCTTCTGACTGCCTCCTTTTCAACGAAGGCAAAGAGTGGTTGGCAGTAGACTTGGTAAGCTCCAACAAGGTGAATCACTATGGCAGCATTGGCTATGTCAAGAAGCCAATATGGGTTATAGAATCCAAATCCAGTGAGCAGATTTCCAGGGGACATGTCTCCAAAAGCCGCGTACCCAAAACAACCACAGAGCATGTAGAAAATGGTTGTCACTGCAACACTGATCAGAGTCGCTTTCTTCATTGTCTTGGCTTCAGATGGAGGGGCCTTGACTGTATCCTTTTATTAGAGGTGGTACAAGACAAAACAGGTTAGCCTGTGAAACCACTGTGTAAATGGGAAAAACTTTAATGGGGGAAGTCTGTTTTTATACCTGAATCTCAATGAGAATGATGGAATAAGAATAGGCAAAAGCTATGTCACCAAGTGCTTGGAAACTCCTCCATATTTTCTGGGTTTGAGACACAGTGCCGATGCTTATTCCTGTCAGACTTCCCTTGATTTTGCCATTTTCTGCAACTTGAGCTATGCCAAGTCCAAGACCAATGATTGAATAAGTGAAGGACATGACTGCAGCGACGAGGGAAAGCCACCACAGTTGATCGAAGTCAGGAATTTGAGAGAAAATGATTTCTACAATGCCAAAAGCAATCATGTAAGGATTGGCGTTCATCCTACACGGGTTCTTGCCACCACTTTTATGGAAACAGTTGGACCTTTTGATAGCCCTGTTTCATCAGAATCCCAGAAAGATGATCATCAGCGCACACAAATCCAATACCGTAAAATAAACAAGAACCAAAAGCAGAAGTCTTGACAACTCACATCATGCTTATAGATGATGCTATTGTGTAACCAATGGCAACTCCGAAAAGATTCACATACTGAACCATCCCGCAAATTTTCACATACTTTCTACCTGAAGATGCAATAGAGAAAAAAAGTTATCAGAAAAGGCCCAAATCTTGACATGGTTAGAGGAAGCTTTGCAGAAAACGGGAACATACCCAGATTGGCTCGAACAGCGTCCGTGTAAGTATAGTTCCTCTTGCCATTAACAGGGTCGCCGGAACGATAACAGGCAGAGAGAAGAGCAGAAGTGTAATAAGTGACGAAAGAGAACAAGAACATGACGGCTGGACCAGCGATCCAACCGAGTTGGGCGGTGGCCCAAGCCAAGGACAAGACTCCAGAACCAATCACAGCTGTTATGATATGAGCACTGGCAGTCCAAACGGTTCCTGGTTAAAGAAACAACGCTATAGACAATCAGCACCACCTTGAAAACAGTTGATCAAGATTAGTATGTGAAGATCGATTCGTTTACCAGTTCGTTTGGGTTTGCCGTCGTCGTCGAACCACTTGGAGGCAGCTTGTTTCGGCTGCTGCATGTCGACGTCGAAGGCTTGGTGGGGAAGAAGATTGTTGACGGAGCGTTCGGCGTCAGCCATCTTTTTGTTCAAGAAACAAGTCAGTGAGTTAACAACAGAGAAGAAAAAAGACTTGGGCTTTCTAACAGGAGAATTCAAGAAAGTGATGATGATAGGACATCCAAGTTGGGTTCGTTCTTTTAACACTAAGAACAGCAGTAAATGACAGACACTACACTACTCCTCAGTCCTCCCCCAAGAATCACCAAAACCCAAATGGACTCAGAAACTAAACTTTTCTTTGCCTTTTTGATGCTTCAAAAGAGGGAGACAGCCAGAGAAGTGTAAGAAGAAGAAGTGAAGTTAATGAAGAGGGATAATGTTAAAGGGATGGGAGTGAGGGAGTATATAAAAGGGTAGCAAGCATGAGGATTGCAGAGGCCACGTGTTGTTAAAGACCAGAAGACTCCATACGCGGAATTAGTCAACAGCCAACGTATGCATGAGATGAGCTATCTTCAACTCATTCGTCCCCAAACAAAATACCATACTCGCTTTTACCTTTTTGCCAAAATCCAGACCTCAAACCTCTCCACTGCCTGCTCATCAAGATCTCACTCTCCGTCCCCACCCTCTTTTAACTCCTCATGAGCCATTCAACTTCTCTGTACATTCAAAAGATAGTTCGGTATCTCTAGTAAATTTGCTAGAGTTAGTAATAATCCTTTGTGATCAATCATGGCCTTCCCCCAAAATGCTTTCTTGCCTCATTTTCAGGTAAACATAGTTCCAACAAGACGATTAAAAATAATAAATTTTGTCCAGATTCTATACACCTAACTCGTATTTATTAAGTTCACTTGTCTATAGTAATTTTACGCTTCCTCATTCACATTAAGGTAGCATTCTTCTTTCATCCAAAGGATAGTGGCTATGGGTTCTATACATAAACATTAAATAAAACTTCGGTAATTGACAATGGAGTAGGTTAGTGTAATCTTTGTTTTCTTTCTTGTGAATTTCGCCACAAGAGAACAAACTAGAGGTCGGCAATGGACAGAAACTAGTATAATCAACTAGGTTAAGGAAAAGATCTACGATAAGTTAGGGAATTCTTAACAAGAAATGACAAACTATGGAAAATGAAAGCAACTCAAATGATAAGGGAAGTGAACTCTTCCTTACCTTCATATCTGCTGCCTCTTGTTTTACCAGCAGTAACTGTAAGAAACGATGGCAGAAGGAAAAATGGAGAGCTGGATATTTTTTTTGCTCTCTAATTCTTATGCCCCTCTCATTTGTCCTTCATGGTCTTTATATAGGAGCAGAAAGCTACTTGAAATGAATATTAAAGACATAAGCTTTCTCTTTAAAAGACCACCTCTGAATCAAGATTCTCCTAGTGATGGCTCCTATTCGTTCTTATTGTTTGAGAATGTGATTCCTTTAATTATGCATGTCACTAAATGGAAATAGTATACGAGTCACTCAAACTATACATCGGTCAGAAGTTGTCTTTGTGGTCTGATCTTAAAATAATCCAGACGTGGTCTAACCATATGTGCTTTGCCAATCATAGGGGGGTAAGCGGTGTCAAATTCTCAACATCATTCATAACACTCCAACGTCTGACTGAGGTTACGTTAGCAGACAGTAGGAAAAGAGGTTTTAGAATGAAGCAATTCGCAGATGACTAACGATGTCTGAGTGAACACCGTAATTTACAAATTAAAATTAAGCAAGTGTACAGTATCAGTTGTTCGTTATCAAGTAAAACAACGAGGATCTTAGTAGCATACTTGTCATTTGAGTAAGACTAGGTGCCTTTTAACCATTCAAAACTTTTCATTTGACAATCTCCCAAAAAATAGGATAACATAGATTGTAAAGATAAAATTTACTAGTCTTGTTTATTCCAATGACAAAACAATATCTCTAAAAGATATTTCCTGGGCAGTTTGGTTAAAAGTAGTGCATCAAAGTAGCTGTATACACAAGTAGTCTTAGGAAGGTCATATTGACAGAAAGAGACTACCACAACAAGAGAACTTGAACCTTTGACCACCCCACCAATGAAACTGGTAAGAGGCAAATTATGGAACAGTATGAATTGTATGACAAATTTGAAGCCGATTGGAACACGCAAGTAAATACCGTCTAGGTATACATATCCATTTTCCCAATATGCTTGGAATTCGCATTCTTGACGCTAATTATCGTTTTAGCCTACACATATTGATGCTATTCTGTATTCAGTTGCAAGTACTTATCAAGCCAACACCTTGATTAAAAATTGTGCCCTGACACCAATGTATCAGCTGTCTCCTCCTTTAATAATCAATTACATATACATTTAATTTCGGAAAGTTTAAAGCTGGAAAGAAATATTCGTCTTTATAACCCGAAAGCCGTTTCTGTTGTTGATAATTTATGTATTCAGACAATACATACCGACCAAGATCAGCCTGTGGACAGAGGTCTTATGGCAACGTGATGAAAGTGATTGCTAGACTATCTTTTTCATTTTTTTTTCTCAAATGACAAGGAATATGTGTTTCCATGTGAACTGAAAATGAAGTATTTGGAAGTAAGTTCAACATCGGTGCTTTTTGGAATTTGTTTTTCCTTTCTTGAAAACAACTGTTCTCATTTAATATTCGTAACTTTTCAGTTTATTTGAAATTTCGTTAATTGTTTTGTTTTCCGTAGTTTGGAAACACTTTCCTTCTCCGTCACCGGAAGCTCAATTTGAGTTATAAAAATTGTTTTTTAATAAAATATAAAAAAATATTAATATAATTGATAACTTTTATCTGAACCTCCCAAAATAGAAAACTTTATGCACCAGCATAACCTTTTTTAAAATCCTTGGAAGATTATGAAATAAGTTATTGAGGGGTTGTGAAATTAACTAAATTTAATAATTTTTATAATTAATATAAATACATAATTTTTATAATATAAAGAGGTATTTAAACTTATAATAAATGGTTCCTATCTTTTTCTTAAATTAAATTCATTGTATTATTACATTACATGTCGGGAGAATCAATACCAGTCAAGAGGTTGGCTAATAGAAAAAAGCCAAAAAGAGACAAAAGAAAGTTCGGCAATACCTATCCTCGGTTTCGTAGAGACGTTATTCCGAAATAAAGATTACGTGATCACTCTTATAATAAAGAAAACTTAACTTTAAATTGAATTTTATTTTTAGTAGAAGATATTCCTTAAATAATTGATAAAGTTATTTTTTTTAATTATAAAATTATGAACTCAAATCGCATAAATATTTTTTTAATAAAAATATAAAAAAAGCTCCGCATATTATAACCTTCCTTAACTTTACAAAACGGGAAGTCTCGTGTGCTAAATAGATGTTCTGACTTTTAATTCTAGTGACACAGCACAATAAGCGAATTCAATGTTGTCTTAATTTATTCTTCCCCTATCCTATCCACTTAATGTTTCCTATAACTGAATAAATCAAATAATTGTTAAAAGTAATTTAAAAATTAAATGTATTTTTATAATAAAATAGTTAAAATTTAATAGTTTATTTAATAATTAGTAATAGTAAGACAATAACAAATTTACAAATCAGTCCCAAAATGGATAACTTCATTAGAAGGACAGGACTATGGACATATCCAAACCTATCCCATCTCTCGAGAATAAATTCTCTACCCTGGATGACTGCTGTGGCAATATAATTTAATAATATTCTGATTTATCTCCAGAAAAAAAAAGGGAAATGCACTGAATTTTAATAAACACAACTATATATGTATACCCCATAATTTTCATACTACTTGCCGTGTTTCCAACCAACACAATTATTGTAGCTCTCTTCATTTATAAGATAGTCAAAGCACATGGTCATAGTTGGACGCTTAATACGTCTTTTGACATAAAGTACAAGCTCTTTTTGAAATTTAACAGCAGAGAAAAAGGTTTACCTCCCCACAATATTAGATAATGAATGCCTTGGTATGGAAGCACACCATGTCGAAATAATTGTATGCTGGATTATTTTAAGAAATAATTTGAAATTCCTATTAAATTAATGGAAAAAGATTGAAATAAATAGGTGCAACAGAAAAGTTAAATATTCATCTTGAGTCGAAGTTAA
>JANQBM010000002.1:6963901-6977188 GCA_025594535.1 Erythroxylum domingense | reverse complement strand
AGATATATGTTTTGGTTCATATTCTATAGGATATTTTTTAATTTTTGCACCCTTTTTATAATAACCTTGTCGGTTTAAAAATTTATCAGAAGTCCATTGTCAGGTATATGAATCTTGATCTTGATATTCTTTCTTTCTCTTCACGTCTCTGTATCTATATATGTATATGTATGTATGTATGTATATATATATGTATGTATGTATGTATGTATGTATGTATGTATCTATATATGTATATACATGTATGTATGTATGTATGTATGTATGTATGTATGTGTATATATATATATATATATATATTTGTTTGTTTTTCTATTTCCATAATTTAATGACGTTTTTTTGTTATAATGTTATGTAATCTATTAATTTTAGTAATGATTTTTGCTAGCTTTATGCATATTATTATTGAAATTTAAAATTATATGTTATGAGTTAAATTTATACATGACATTGGAAAAGAATAATTTTTGAGTCAAGAAAGTGAAAAAATTAATTAAGTGAAAATTTTCAATTCTTAAAAATACACATTATTCTCATTTTCCTCCTAATTTTTATTTGAACAGAAATAGACATTATCTAAAGACTAAATAGGATACTTGTTGTACAATTCAACAACTAAACTTTAACATGTGATTAAATATGATGAAAATGCGCCCACAATATAAGAACTTCTATGAGAATGATGCATAAAATTATATGGTAATAATATAAAAATGCTCTTTCTTTATTTTTGTTTTTCTAGAAATCATTAATAACAAATAATTACAAAACTCTTCAAACATCAAAATATTTAGCAATTATTATCAAACAATCATAGTAAAATAGAAAAACAAATTTATTGTTCAAAACACATGTTCTAATGCCACATATAGGATTTCATGAACTATATGACAAATTAAAATTGACATTCATAAGTTTAGGATCTTGAATAAACAATTGTTACAAATCATAAGAATGTAATATTGCATACACGATGCGGAAGATGCCATTATAAAAAGACGATAAAAAAAATTCACCGCTTTCTTAATTAAAATTGCTTTCTCTCAATTGACCATGTTGAAGCTATAGAAACTTGATGAAAAACAATATATAACCTCATTAGTAGAAAGATGAAGAATTTATATATTTATAAATTTTAATCAGTTATGTCCATCAAGTGACCAAAATAAATGGTTGAGATTTATTCCATATTAAATAGAAAATTTAGACCTAATAACACTTTTAAATTATATTAATATTATTATTTATATATATAGAATGTGATCAATAAGCAAACCACATTCTAATATATTTGAACTATAGTTCATTATTGTAAGCAATAAATGTAAGTTTTTAGTTGTGAAATTATTCAAGTTGTAAATATTCCTTGATATACTTATTATTATAAAGGGTAGGTCTTGACCTTAAATAAGAGTTGCAAATAGTTACTTTTCATATGTGTGAAATAAGATAATAAGACAATTGTAAGAGTTTTTTTTCATCCGTATTAAAAGGAAGAGATTATAAGAAATTTTATTTAAATGTAATGAAAAAAGATGTTATATAGAGAATTTATTTTCATCCATTAAAGAAAGTAAGATAGAGAAATTTTTAAGGGAGAAAGATAATAAGATTTCTAAGTAACTTTAAGCTAATAATTATTTGATAAAATCATTATAAATCAATTTTATGTTTCTTTGTTTTGGTCTCGGTTATTATGATTGCAATTATTTTATAATTGACCTATGCGCAAAATTCAATTATTGATGTTTAAATAAGGAAAAGAATGCACATAGAATTTAACCATTTGGAGGCCACATGACCATCATCGTTAAAATAATAAAACATAAAATTATTTAAAAAATTTCATTAAATAAAATAAAATATAAAAATCTTAGTAATTACATTATATGCTAACATAAATCAAGTTTAGACCACACGTTGAAAGGCAGCAGTGTAGATTGATCATGACATCTACCAGAAATGTAATAAACAACAGCAAGAATGGAGGCACATCCAGAATATGACGAATAACAAATGCCAACCCTGTCTTATCCTGATTGAGATTGGCAAGATCGGTATCAATAAGAATACCAGCTCATAAATGGCAAAAAGCCTATAAATATTTAAGCACGGCCAGACAAATATCAGGATTTCTAATTTGCTCAATCAATCTATTTAGATTAAAATTGTCTCATACTTTATGACGACATCCTCGTCGGGATTCACCCACTCTTGATGTGGTCTTGAGTTTTCCACGTTTGCAAGTTCCAAAATGTAGGGACCAACCAAACTGGTAATACACGTCACTTCTTACGGGTGATTCTCGTCTTCTCCAACAAGTATCAAGGTTATATTCCAAGTTTCCAACACTTATTTCTCACTTATTCATCAGCAGCCAAATGAAATGAGGTTGACAAGACTTCTTGTTTATCTTCTCCACCTGTTCCTAACCCTTTCCCGGGCGACGGCGGACCATGAGACTCCCAGCAGTACGAGCATCATCTTCGCCACACTTGGCAGCAGAACAGACTTTGCTTTTGACATCTATTCCCTCCCTACCCAAAATCCGCCAACCTCAGCCAACGAGCTTCGAATCACCGACGGCGAGTCGTTTAACTTCAACGGTCACTTCCCTCCTCCGTCCTCAGCTCTCCTCCCTCTTTTTCCCGACCAGAATCGAGAGGAACCACAAAGCCCAACCCCTCTCACAGTCGTCTACGTTACGGAGCGGAATGGATCATCCACGATCTTCTTCGACGCTGTATACTACCATGCTCCACGAAGCTCCAGATCGAGATCAATTCTTGAGATTCCTACACGTGTCCAGGTCCCGCTACTGAAGGGCAAAAGTGGGATTTCAATGAAGGATAAACCCACTGTTGTTGGTAACAATTTAGTGTACGTGTCAACCCATGAGAACACTTACATGCCCAGGACGAGTTGGGCTGCTGTGTACTCCACTGAGTTGACAACCGGACTGACTCGGAGGCTGACGCCGTACGGAATTGCAGACTTTAGCCCTGCCGTGTCGCCGTCGGGAATTTACACTGCGGTGGCATCTTATGGAGAGAAAGGGTGGACCGGTGAAGTAGAAGAACTCAGTACTGACATCTATCTATTCCTGACTCGGGACGGGACTCGCAGAGTCAAAGTCGTAGAACACGGAGGTTGGCCGAGTTGGGTTGATGATTCAACATTTTATTTTCATAGAAGAAGCGAAGAAGATAATTGGATTAGTGTTTACAAAGCGGTATTGCCGACTCAGGGAAAGATTTCAACTGTGTCGGTAAAAGTTGAACGAGTTACTCCTCCGGGTCTCCACGCCTTCACTCCAGCTGCATCTCCAGGTAACAAAAGCTTCATAGCAGTAGCAACTAAAAGACCCAGCTCCAACTACCGCCACATAGAGCTATACGACCTTGTGAAGAACGATTTCATGGAATTGACACGGATGGTTTCTGAAAAAACTCACCATTTCAACCCGTTTATAACGCCGGATGCGTCCCGAGTTGGCTATCACAGGTGCAGAGGTACGAGTAACGATAAAAGGAAAGCCCCTTTATTACTTGAGAATCTCCGGAGCCCAGTACAAGAAATATCGCTGTTTCGAGTAGACGGGTCGTTTCCCTCTTTCTCACCTGCGGGTGATCGTATTGCTTACGTTGATTTCCCTGGCGTGTACGTAGTGAACCGGGATGGTTCGAACCGGAGAATGGTTTACCCGAAGATGTCGTTCTCCACTGCATGGAACCCGGTTCTTCAGGGGGTGGTATACACAAGCTCTGGGCCTACATTTTCACCAGAGAGCACAGAGGTTGATATAATAGCCATCAACGTCGATGGAGCTGTTCAAAGCAATAATTTCAAAAGGTTGACTACAAACGGCAGAAACAACGCATTTCCTTCGGTTTCACCAGACGGTAAGTGGATCGTATTCCGATCGGGTCGATCGGGTCACAAGAACTTGTATGTAATGGATGCGGTAGAGGGCGAGAAAGGTGGGCTGTATAGGTTAACAGAGGGTGCATGGAGCGACACCATGTGTAGTTGGTCACCAGATGGTGAATGGATCGCCTTTGCATCGGATAGAGAGAATCCGGGTTCAGGGAGCTTCGCTTTGTATCTGATACACCCGAATGGGACCGGGTTGAAGAAGTTTTTTCAAAGCGGGTCGGGCGGGCGGGCCAACCATCCATCGTTTAGCCCTGATGGGAAGAGTTTGGTGTTTACGACGGACTATGCAGGCATATCTGCCGAGCCAATCTCTAATCCACATCAGTACCAGCCATACGGGGAGATCTACACAGTCAAATTGGACGGTACTGGTTTGAAGAGATGGACCCACAATTCCTTCGAGGATGGGACACCGGTGTGGGGTCCAAAACACATGGAGCCAGTTGACGTTGAATGGCAAAAAAATGGAGGGCAGTGCTCGTTTGAGGATTGCCACTGGCTAAATGAAATGCCAATTGAGACTTTGGTTTACACCAAGGGTCAGTGCCCTGGTGCATCATCATCAGTTCCTATCAGCTTTTATAAAGGACTACGGTAATTAATTTTGCCCTTTTGGTTGTCAAAGAGCGCTCAAATCTCATAGGCTCTAATGTAGACTATCGTCTTGTAATTATTGATGACGAATAAATGTAGAATATGCTACTATTCTCTGATTTTTCCTTTTGATTATAGTTTGTGGTGGTGTTTAATCATATTTATCAGTCAATAAGTAAGTGCGGTCATGGATTGAAAAACTAGTTGAGTGGAAGAAACTGATGCCATGTAATTCTCTTCTCTACGTAAAAGGACCCTTTTTCTTTCGACATGGATCATCAGCTGCGAAAGCAGAGTCAGCAATTTGGAAAACTAGGTATTGAAACTACAGGGCGTTGTCAGAAATGTTCAAAGATACAATTAACAAAGTCATCAAGTACTTCACTTGACGTTTGTCCATCGGAGCAATGGAAAGAGCAAGTTGTCCAGACCTGACTGGTTAGTGACTTTGATTGTGATTGTGGAAGTATTCTTGAGGTATCGAAGGAGGGCAGTACTTCTTTGCTACAAACTTGTACTGAGGTTAAAAAAAAAAAAAACTAGCATCCATCAGTTACATTATACATTTTTAGTATGTGGACTGCGGACTGTGGAGACAAAGTAATCATCACCTTATGTTGACTATATTTCTCCCTGATTGCTGGTAGTGTAGAAATGTTGCAATTGAAGCACAGACGATGGAGATCCTTAACACAATCACCTAAATCCGATGGTTGGTATTGTGTGTAATGCTGCAATGTAGGATTCTGTTCCAAAGCCCAAGTCATGGATCAGTACTTCCTTATCAAAATATTGTTCTATTTAGGCATAGTACTAAATGAAAATGGACGAGAAAAAAACGAGCATATTGATTCCAAATCCGCGTTGCACATACCCAAGGTCTCTTTGAAGGAAGAAGAATGTACTTCGCCAAAAAAATGGAAGAAGCGGCCAAGAGTGAGGGAGCATAACAAAGCATACCGTACTCCACGAGAGATAATTCCGTAATGTAATTAGCCATGCACTCGAGCTGCATTGGGGGAACCTATAAGTGGGCAAGAATTCATCAAGACGAGATGACAGCACAAGAAAACAACCACATATCGACCTATAAAACACTTGTTAGATTGTTGTGTATAATTAGGTTTTAAAGGAAATTTCATATCAACCTTATTTAGAACAAAATACGAAGTCCAGTCATTGAGCATAAAGGTAGATATACCTCATTGATTCCATGAGCAACACGAACAAATCGCCTGCAATCATGCAGTGGATTGAAAGTTATAACATTATATGTAGTGAACACTCAAAAACAGTTGAAAATCATGACATAGGCATTACCTTAAAAAGCACTTTGCCGTTGGGGCAGTCATCTCAAACTTCAAGTAATTCAGAACAGCCGATTCCATTTCCAGAACCTGCAGACATGAAATGTTCATCTCTTATATTGATCAGATGAAATAGAAAGTGCATATAGCATCCAATGTAAGCCAAGTATACATATCTGCACACCGCAGAGTATCCATACCTCATCCCTGAAATATGTGTTATCGGTGATGTAGCAAAACTCTTCCACTTGGGGTGCACATATTTCCTCATATTTCCTGAAAACATTTACCTTGTTAATAAATCATTGGTTAAAACTTTAGATCAAAAAATTCACAACAGAAGAGGTCAATAGCATTTAATTCTTACGAAGCGATCATCATGCAGGCTACACCCAGTAACTGAAGTTTTTGCCTGTTCATCTCGTTTCCAGAGAGATATCGATCAATATAGTTCACCGTCAAGTATAGTGTATCAGGTACAAGCCTGTACTCTTCAGCCACCTGTATTTTTTTACAGAAGGGTATAACTCTATGTCAAAATTGCTTGACAAACGTTATTCATTCTACCAGCCAATTGTAGGACGTTATAAATAATTAGTGCACATAAAGCAGGAAATTACCTCGACAAGCCAATCAATTAGTATTGAACGCATACTGGGGGTTATATCTTTCTGAATTTTTTCCATAAAATCCGTGGAAGGCCTTTTCTTTGCCTGTAAAATGTAATCAGAAAACAGAGGAGTCACCGTTTAGTTTTAGTGATGATTTCAGTTGCGTTAGTAGGAAACTGAAATGAACAAATGAGGGGCGATGACAAACCTCAGATGCACGCAAATGCTTGTATATGTCGCATGCAATGGTTGCACAAAGCTGTGGGTCGTCGTAGCTGCTATCCACGTCGACAATCTTGTCATCTGTACATATGCTGCCAGGTATAGCTCTAGTGCACAAGCTTTCTGCAAGAGTTCAAGTAAGCAAAGAAGAAGGGCGTCACAATTGATTGCTTTTACAGCTATCTAAACTACAGTAGAATAAGAAGTCCCATACTTCATAACTTGCATTCATGTTTCATAATGGCAGAAACTGATCGAGAAGCAAATGGAATAATGGACAGAATCAATGTGAAAAGTTAAACACCGAGTTAGAGCTAATTCAACCTGCTGTTTCTGCATGTTCCGAGATGTATAGGTTGCTCAGTGTTTTCTTATTGATGGAATCAATAGCTGGACTACCGTTGGTGGTATCTATGTACTCAATTTCAGGGCTCTTGAAAGAATCACAAGTAGACATTGTTTCATCCAATGAAATAGAAATTCCGTCGGATTTGCTTGGAGAAACATCCATGTCGCATGGAGCGTTAAGAGGAGCAATAATAGGAACATGCTCCCGACTTCTTGGAAGGCAAGTAACCTTAGAGGCAGTAATTGAACTTGATTTAACAACTGAGATTCCAGGTATGATGTCCCCTTTGAAGTCGCTCCTCGTATTACCAGCTGGGGTTCCCTTCTTCACCTTTGCAACTTTACTTGAACAGGGTACCTTCAGATATATAATTCAGTTAGAAAAAACGATTACTCTTGCAATGAGAATCAACATCTAGAAACAAATCAAAGCTGCATATAAAATAAAGTGACACAAATATATATGCCCATTCTGAATAAACTTGTTCAAACATCTCCAATAACCAACCTCCCAGTGAATTTAAGACAATGAATAGTTATTAGATGGGAGCAGAGCACAGATGATGTCAGCTATAGCTTTTACTAGCCCTGATTACATCATCTTAATAAATGAATTTTATAGACTAATCTGGCTTTACTAATATAGGTCTTTTATCGTTATGTCACAAGAATAAAAATTTACAACTCAAAAGTGCAAGAAATGAAAGTTTCTCAAAAATGGCAATAACCCACCAGTCCAGAAGCAGTATAGGCACTAATCCAGCTAAATTAACGAAGTAGTCACACATTGAACAGCTTTAAGGAATATAGACGGATAAATAACAAAAGCAATAGTGAATTATCATATATATTTGACATTTTCTGATGCAGTGTTCAATGCAGGAAAACACCACTTTAAAAAGAAATCAGCAGAGCGTAATGGGGGAATAAGAACAGTAAGGGAACAGAATATCAAAACCCATGAAGAAGGAAAGTTAAAGGTTTCCATGAAACATGAAATGGCCCCCGTTCAACATACACAACTATTCACATTATAAAGAAACAGACGCATCGAGCTTCTTGATATTTTCTTCACTCTCTCATCAAAGAAACCGCCAAGATAGCATAACAAAACGAGAAAATAACAAAACCCCACCAAATTGGACGACGGAGCGGAGATTCTTGAACCCTTTTGAGGTACATTCCTATGATTCGTGACGTCACCGAGAGGCGCTCGCTTCTTTCCCGATTGGGGTGCTACGGTTCCAGCATTCTCTGACCAAGAAGACAAGGCCTGTCGCTTTGCAAGTGAAGACTTCGTTGACGAAGAGAACGACGGGCGACGATTCTGGGTCGACATTTCCCGATCGGCCTCTGAGATCCCTCTTCTTCTGGGGTTTATAGAGAATCAAATTTGTGGAAATTAGGGGTTTTCTGAGGGTTTGTTTTTTTGGCAGAGTAAAAGGTTTAGAGTTCGGAGACGGGAGGAGGGTGAGGGGGAGAGAGTGATCGTGTGCTACGCTATTTAATATTTGTTTAATGATTTTGAGGCGGGGAAACGGGTACATTCAAATTGCAGGGTCATCGTGACCGTTAATCAGGGCTCGGTCTGGTTAGGAGCGTCAGGAAGCGGGGCCCGCCGAAACGGTTTTCGAATTTGGATGTTTGTTAGCTCGGGGATACGGACGTATTAGAGAGGGCCGCGTGTGAATGGGACTTATGTTTCGTTGGTTTTGAGGGATTTGATGGGTCGAGTGTTGATACTGGAAGGTCACCGGCTGTGAAGGGAGCGCTGTGAGTGTTTGAATTCGAAATTCAAACGGTCACTTTATCTGCTATGTCTTTACTCTATAAAACACAGTGACAAGGTGGACAAATTTTGATTGAATAACTGGAGCTGGTAAGTCATGTGGACTTCTGATCCCAATGTCTAATTACAATTGGGTGATGAAATTTAGAGATTGGTGGCCTAAAACCTATATTGATTAGTAGTTGTAGGTTAATTTAGGTTTTTTGGTTAGGTTATGTATGTCTTTGGTCAAGACGTCAACTTGAATTCTCTAAATCCTTCTGGCGGACCTTTTTGCTTTGTCAGAATTGCTGGAAAACGCTAAAATGAAAAATGAAACATGTAGCAGCTTTATGTGGTCTGACTAGACAGCGTATTGATATGGCTCTCTCTTTTAAAATCTGAGTGTATAATGTCCGTGATTTTTAAGCCTTACACACTTTTGTTGCTTACTGATGGCAATGGGCAAACAAGGCTCGGATTGTGCAAGGCCTGGACCAACTCGATTCACGGATTGAGTGGCCCATGATTTGATGGGCCAGTGGTTGCTAATTCGGAAGACGGCAATCGTTGGAAATTTACAAATTAAAAAATGACATCACTTTTGTACATTCTCTTTCAGCCATAGATAGCGCCGAGCCGGAATAGCCCTAGCCTGTGGCCTGATTTTGCCAACGGGTCTTGGCCCTCGGATCGGGCCAAGATTGCCACCTTTAATTACTTGAACGTGACTTGGAACTATATGTTTAATTATCTAAGATTTTAACGGACTCAACAAATTAAAGAGTCAATTTAATTTGATTAGATTCTAATTCTATTTTAATTATTTTTTAAAGTAAATCAATTATAGTATGTTATTAAATTAAAATTTGATTGAACTTAGAATATAGGATACCAGAGTTAACACTATATGAGATGCATCTTAATTTTATTGGATAATAATAACTAAATTAAACAATATCATATAACTAAAATAAGAGGGACTGAGATATTTGGTTCAATTTATTCCGAATTGGAACCCTGTAGAGTAACAAATATGGTCATGCTCTTTCACAAATTAAGTTTAAGTTTTTTATCTAATTTTATCTTGTTCAATAACTAAAAAGACACCATTAAATTAACCCCACGGCGCAGGTGAGTTGGTAAGGGGCTCTCTTAGCTTAAGTGAGGTCGCGGTTCAAATCCCTCTCATTTATGCAGCTGTTTAAAATTTAGGGTCAGAGTTTTACCTCCTGCAAGGGACCTATCCGGCTCGAGCGGGGATTAATCTGGGTGTGAATGACTTAAAGGTGCCTTCCCATAGTTGAGACCCGCCTAAGACACCTCGTGGGCAACAAAAAAAAAGGACACCATTAAATTGGATATGGTAAATTTGAAAAGAGGACTAACACTCCCACGAATTTGTTATTGAACCGCTTTTCTTTTTTTTAAAAAACAGAAGTAGGCAAAACCTCCTAACTACACCTCACTAGGTTGAGAGCGACTGTCTTCTTACAATAGATCTCCTAGGCCAAGCCGTGGAAATGGCAGAGTTTAAGATCCATGAAGAAAACATCGAGCATGCTTCGCAAGAAAATCTGCACAGCGATTAGCCTCCCTAGTCATGAAATAGAAATGTGCGCTGTAGTCTCAGTGACATAATGCTTGGATGCTATTTATAATATTTTTGTTACCAAGCCCTTGTCATCCTTTTATAAATTATGCGATGAACATTTCACAGTCCGACTCGACCCAAACTTTCTAGATGCCTTCACTCCATGCAAACCACAATCCATGAAGAATACCTATCAACTCTGTGGTTAGAATGGGTCCTCTACCAACAATGCTAGCAAAATCGATGATCTAAGTACCTTGGTGATCTCGCACTAATCCCCCTATAGTGGATAATCCAGTTGATGGTTGAACTGCTCCATCGACATTTAATTTCAAAAGCCACGCATGGGGGGTTGCCATGGCATGCTTCAATCCAGCTGCGAGTTATGCAGGCTATTGGAATTGATCTATTGTATGAAACGAATTTCATATAGCCGAGGAAGGATTTCTTGGACTTTTACTGCTTGTAGTGCTTCCTGATGCTGAAATAGATGCAGGTTTCTACCCTTCCATAAGCTCCATATTGTGACCCCGAAACAAATGGCCAAATCATCAAACCTGGAAATTCCCACAAGTTAAGCAGATTCACCTAAAGCCAAGCATTAAATGGAAATGAGAAAAACTCATACAAGTATGCCATGGGCACCAATTGATTCCATACTAATCTGGCCCATCGACAATCCCTGAAAACGTGAAGTAGTGTCTCCTCCCCCTCGTCACATCGTGTGCAACGGTGTCCTGGATTACATGCCTGCGAGCTAACTCCCTCTTTATGAGAAGGCGGTATTTCCCTACTAACCAAAAAAAAAACTTACATCCTCGCGAGGCCCCCGCTATCAGATCCGCGACCATGCTTTATGTCTGCTATCAGATTCGCGACCATGCTTTATGTCGTAAGTGCTCATTTTTTGCGTTTAATCTATCATACGCTGTTTTTACATAAAACTGACCATTGGCTGAATGGCGTCAATAGAATTTATCCATCTCACACTCAGAGGTAGGCCCTGAACTAGCAATAATACTCGTAAGACCGGAGGTAACCACATTGCAAAATGTTTCCATTGCTAGCTACCATCTGATATGATAAAATCACTTACTAACTTATCCAAGATATGCTCTGGTATCTCAGAGATCGCATAGGCAGTCAGAGGATGCTCCTGGATGGACTACTGGTTAGTCCAGAAGAGAAGTAGATGATCATTGCCTATAGTCCAGGCTAAACCATCAGCAAGTTTGTTCCAGACATTGCTTATGGCTTTCCAAAAGGGGGAACCCGTCTTCTTTATCACACATGGAACTACCTCTTGAAGGCCATACTTTGCCCGTAGAGCTTGAACCTAAAGCTTATGAGTAGAATTGATTACTTGCTATCTAGCCTTCATAAGGAAAGCTTCATTCATCTCACGAAGCTTCTAGACTCCTAAGCCGCCTATTGCTTTACTTCTACACACCTCGTCCCACGCTACTAAACTCATTCTTTGGTTTGTAGTACAGGAGCCCAAATAAATTGACAGATATGTTGTTCAATTTTATCATAGATATAATAAGGTAATTTGGTCGTTTGCATGGCATATATAGGAAAAATTTGTAATACACTTGTTGCTATTATAACCCTCCCAGCCAATGAAAGATTGTACACAGTCTACCCTGAAAGCCTTTTTTGAACTTTTTCTAGTAGACCTGCATATGTTCTCTACGTAATTTTGCCATGCAATATTGGCATGCCCAAGTATTGTTCGAGCTCGTTTTTGGTCTTAAATCCTAGGTTTGTAGATAGTTGTGTTTTTACAACCATAGACACATTCAATGAATAAAAGACGATTGTTTTAGCATTATTTATTCGCTGACCTGATTTGGCACAAAAATCCTCCATCAGCTGCCTTAGTACCCTTACTTGTTCCCTTGAGGCCTTAGCAAATAATAACAGGTTGTCCGCGAAAAACAGATATGAAATAGGAGGGCTCCGATTATTGAAATGAAATGGACACCACGATCCCCCTTTTATTGCTTATAGGAATGTCAATATTGGCCCGACCCGGCCCGTTGTCAACAGGTTTGGCCTGGTCAGACCAGCCCATGAGTCGAGCCACAGGCCATGAGATTTTGGCACCTGAATGAACCGGCCGGGCCGCTAGCTGATGGACGGGCCGAATCACGGGCCGGTCCAATTGACTAGGGTCGTGGCCCATCTACCCCAAAACGACATCGTTATATTTATTATAAAACGACGTCATTTTCTAAGGCCCAGAGTAATTTGTTCCAGAGACAAAACGACGACGTTTTGCGTTAAGCGTAAAACGCCGTCGTTTTATCCCTGGAAGAAAATAATAAAACGACATCATTTTGCATTAGGTGTAAAACGACGTCGTTTTGCATTAGGTGTAAAACAACGTAGTTTTGTCCCTGAAAGAAAATAAAAAAGTTAGAGAGAAAATGACGTCGTTTTCTTGCAATAGAAAACGACGTCATTTTGTCTCTGATCAAACAAAAACCCCCACTCTCCCTCGGTCCGTCCCACCCTTCGTCCCTTCCAGTCTTCCCTCTCCACTCCAGTCTCCAACTCTTCGCCTCTGGCTCTCGGCCTTCCTCGTCACTCTCAGACTCCGTCATCCCTCATCTCTCCATCCCACCCGCCACTCATCTCATCGTGACCCAAATGTTGTCTGCCTCGCTCTCCCTCCGTGACTCAGTCGCTGTCCTCCATCGCAAGTGACGTCGTACCGTCGCATTTCCTGTGTTTTTCAATGAAGGTAGGTGATTGTTGAATGAATTTGTGTGAATGAATTGGTGTGGTTATAGTTTTTCTGTGACCCAGTCATTATTAATTTATCAACTTTTCATATAAATTTCTAATTAATTGAATTAAATGTTCTAATTAATAAATAATTTAAGTAAATTAAAGTTTTGT
>JANQBM010000002.1:6908545-6938181 GCA_025594535.1 Erythroxylum domingense | reverse complement strand
TGAGTAGGGTCCCATATGCTAGCGCAGTGGGAGCTATCATGTATACCATGACATGTACAAGGCCCGATGTAGCCTACGCGCTAGGAATAGCGAGCAGGTATCAAGGCAACCCAGGTGAGGAACATTGTAAAGTGGTTAAAACCATCCTTAAGTACTTTAGAAGAACTAAGGATCAATTCCTCATATATGGAGATTATGAATTAAAGCTAATAGGCTATACTAATGCTAGTTTTGCATTAGATAAGGATGATAACAAATCTACCTCTGGTTATGTTTGCACCTTGAATGGAGGAGCAATGAGTGGGAAAAGTTCCAAGAAAGCTATTGTAGCTGATTCAGTTACTGAAGCAGAATACATAGCTGCAGGCGATGCAGCTAAGGAAGTTATTTGAATGAAAAAGTTCTTAACTGAACTTGGTGTAGTTCCTTCAATTAAAGAAGTTGTCTCTTTATTTGTGATAATACCGGTGCTATTGCATAAGCGAAGGAACCAAGGTCACACTAAAGATCTAAACATTTTTTGCGGAAGTTTCATCTGATTAGAGAAATTATTAAGCGTGAGGACGATCAAATTCAAAAAGTTGAAGGAAAGGAAAATGCTGCCGATCCCTTTACTAAGGCCCTTGGATCAAAGGAGTTTGATAAGAACAAGTAAAAAATAGGATTGAGGTTCATGACCGATTGGGTCTAGGTCAAGTGGGAGATTGTTGGAATTATGCCCATGACCCAATCGTTATGTAATAGATTGAACACATATGCATTGTAATTATTAACTTTGTTTAATAACATGGCAAATGATTATATTAACATATTATGTTTATTGCTTTTATCCTAATATGATAAGTCCTTGATTAAATTTATACACTTGTCATCATAATGAAGATTATGATAATGAGAGTCAAGTCTTTAGGGTTTAATCTAAAATTGTTCTTGATCATAGGATCATCAAATAAGGACTTTAATGATCCGGTTAGATCAATATGTTTGTAAATAGTGGGTCACTTATTATGTTTTGATATCGTACATCTAGTTTGTAAAGTGTTAGTTGAATGATCATTGGATATATTTAAGTACCTATCTGGTTAGTGATGAGTTAAGATGGGACCTATCAACTCTAGGTAATGAGTTTGAACTTTATGTTGTCATTGATTATAATGGTTGTTTCAAGACCTTGGCCAGGGTAATTGAATGAATTATGAAAGGAGTTTCTTAAGTCAGTCTCCAATCATTAATGATCGACATATAACATTGTTGATTATCTAATAAGGTTCGACAGTTAAACCATACCTTAGGACAATTCGGAGTTGTAATGATGGAAGGCAATAATACATTATCCTTAACAAAGTTCTATCTTTGTAAGGTTGTTATTTCACACTATCTGATCGTTGAGGAGTGTGGTTAAACGCCAACTTTGATTAGTAATTAATTGAATTAATTACTACCAGCTTAGTGATGAACTTATGTGATCACACACTTACGAGTATAATATTTCATGTTTATAATTATTCAATTTATTATGAGATAATTTATTAAATAATCTACATGGCATATTATTATATTTTTGCTAGCACAGAAAATATAATTAATATTAGAAACTCTCTTGTGCGAAATAAATGAATAAAATAAAATTATTTTATTTTATTTCATTTCGTTTTACAAATAATAATAAGAATTTAAAAAATTATTAATTAAACCAAATTGGCAAAGAAAGTGTCGATTGTGAACTTGCCTTTGCCTTTGGTGGTTTTGTTTTGGTTTTACGTTTTAAAACCATAAATGAAATGATGAGAGGTTATAAAAAAGAAAGGAAGCGTCGTTGTAACGTTTTTTTAAAAGAAACAAATAGAAGTAGTTTTGCTCTCTTTTTTCAACGTTTAATAAAACGTAAAGAAGGGATTTGGTCTCTAATTTTGTACGTAAAAATAAACAAGAGAAAAGGTTGAGAAAAATTGTTTTCTCCATTCTTAAAGAAAGGGTTCTTCAAAATTAATCATAGTCATATCAAGTGTTGAAAATGAGATATATATTTTGGTGTATAGTATATAAAGACTTCGTATTTTCGAAATTTATTATCTATTAATTCTTACAAATTCTAGGTATATATTTTTGCCTATTCTTGTTATTAGTATGAATCTTAAACGCAAAAATTCTATACAAAATTGCAATTAATTTTTATTTCTGCTGCGTATGTGATCCTTCAATTTCTTGGCTAATTGTGTTAGGATATGATGGGGCAAACGGCCTGCAAGCTGATGTAGGTTTCCTATTATTGGCAGCCGCCATGGACCTTGCGGTAGTTTGGTAGACGTGAAACTGCTGCTGTTTCTTGATTTTGTACACGCCGTTAGAAGGATGAAGGCAAGAACTAGGGAGATGAAAGGGATGTAAAAGAAGGAGAGTAGCTCCATGGAAAAGTGGAGTAAATTGGGTAATTGGTGCCCTTATGGAATTTCTTCTTAACGTGGTTGCTTATGAGTATATAAAGGCTTCTTGAGATGAGTTTAATTCCATTTCCATTCTACAAGTTACGTTAGTATAGTTGTATGACAAGTTTGTCATTTTCATTTAGTTTTAAAATTTTCTATAATTTTGCTTATTTAATTTTAACTTTTCAACTTTAACACTTAAAAAGTTTTATAATAATCAATAAATTTAGATTATCCTAAGTTTCAAAATTTGTTAATAATTATTCCGTCAAGTTCATGTAATGGGTACGTTTCCTTTGACTTCCAAGATTTCTGTAGGTCATATGTACAATCCATCTAGCCTTTAAAACTCTGAACATAAAATCCCAAAACATAAGTTGTCCTCCCATGTTGTCAGGAACCAACAATTCATGTCAGGCCGAAACTCGATTCCTTAAATATCTGCAAGCATAAATTTCCGTGACTTAGGTTGTCCTCCCATGTCAAGAACCAGCAATTCATGTCAGTCCGAAACTTGATACATTTAATATCTGTGAGCATAAAATTCCAAAACATAAGTCGCCCTCCCATATCAAGAACCAACAATTCATGCCACGCCGAAACTCGATTCATTAAATATCTCCTCTGTATGGCTTCTATTTCAAATATACAAAATATAAATGCAAGCAAATATTTTTTTATTTTCTATTTTTATTTTATTTTATTCTTAACATTTTATAAAATGTGATTTTCTTTACCAATTTCTAAAATTAATTAAAATCTTTTTTATGCTATACCATTGGTTTATAAATTTATCTTAATTATAAGATCTTAAACCAATCGATACGTTCACCTTGTTCTGCATTTAATAAGAATGTTGTGATCTTAGATGGAATCACCAACTACAAACAAAAATCATTATTCTGGAACAGAAATATAAGGCACACCAAGCAAGACTAAGCGAGCGAATAATGATCACCAAATCGTACAGTGACTAAAAACTAGATTACAACTACCTACAAGCAACAGATTTTTCTCAAAGATGTGGAAAGTCCATAAAGAAGGAAGGTGAAATTTTACTCTTGACAATTTTGGTAGATTATATAATATATTAGCGTACGCAGCATTATTCCCAACAAGCTAAGAATGATATGAAGTGGGGATAAAAGAAGGTTACATATAAAACAGTACTATTTCACACTATTAAACCATCCTATTATAGGTTTTTCTTCAAATAAGCTACTGGTTTTAGGTACTTCAATTCATAAAGATTTGATTCATCTAATTTTTTCTACTTGGCCAAATAATTCCCTAATATCTGGTTGTGCCCTTCCCATTGTTCTTGGATTTTTAAGCATTTTTAACATCGCCCATTGCAAAACTACAGATGAAGTATCAATCCCACTACCAAAAATATTCTGAAATTAGATAATTCGGAAAGAACCGAAAGGATGTAGTAGTTTCACAAATTTTCATATTTTTTCGTAGTCGTTTATAGCAACGTAGTTTGACACATCTTGCCTATATCTGCAGGCGCTCTTACCCAGCTGAATTCTTTCACTAACAACAATAATTTTGTACAAGATTTTACTAAACTGAAACCACTCAACTCTTGACACTATCTCTAGTCTTCACAACTCGTGAAAGAATTTCACACTCAATAGTACGATTGCTTCATACTAACCTCAATAAATAATTTTCTCAAACAATATTTAATGAAAACGAGATAAAATGAACAATTCAAATGATTAAACAAAATTCAACATAAACGAAAACACTTGATATAAAAAGCAACTCTCCTAAATATGTCGTTTTATCAACGAAAGAACTGGAAGTTATCAACCAAGAAATCTGCTATGAATCTTGGATATAGTCATTGAAACATCCCATGCACAACAACGACAAAACATCTCAAATCAACAAATGTTTCATTATAGAAAAGTTAACCCAATAGAGCTGCAACAACCAAGACAACTAGCAAAGTTTCTGCACCAAACCAATAACAAAAACAGTAGTTACAAAGTCACGAAACCTTCTGAAATTTTCACACACCAACACCAAAAATGAGAGCCACAAAATTACATGATCTCTTAATAGAAAAGTTCAACAACATCCAGAAAAAACAGCTGCCTAATTGCTCTCAATGGACGTTCAAAATAGAGAAAAAACATATCTACCAAAATCACCCAAAATCATCAATCACACAACCACAAGAGAGATGCTAACCACTGCTGCACACATACACACATCAACATGTGTTTTGTGAATCACTAAGGACCCATCCAAGTTTTGTTCTTCAATTCACCAAGGATTCTTTAAACAATTAATTAATAAAAACTGCAACACCAAGATGGAATAAGCATCAATGTGACCAAGGAGTTTTCACACAATTAATTAATAAAAATTGCAGCGATGGAATAAGCATCAACGTGAAGTTAGTCCAGCAGCCCTTCAATCCAATTGTCAACCAATGATAAGCAGCTTTCGGTCATTAGTAAATCCACAACGTAACTAATCAAAAGACGACACCTAGCTGTGAACCACTCATAAGAAGCCCATATCAAGGTGTGAACAACACACAAAGATACCTTGCCCACACAATCAATCCACACACTTCATACCTGTAGAGCACACGGCAATTGACCTCACTAACGTGATGTGCAAGAGATCTTAACTAGATAGAATTCTGACTCCATACATTTGTCCAAGATAGCAAATATTTAAAATTTAACTATCAGATCATGTAGAAATTCATTCCCACTTTGATTTGAATTTTAAACTCATCAATATTATCTTAGATGTCTAATTATCAAAAAATGCCAAAATCAAATAATAAGATATATACCATATATCTTAACAAATTCCATAAAAAAATAAGAAGCTTTGAATGTGGGAGGGGTTTGAATGAATTTTTCAGTACCCTTTGTATATCATATAGATATAATTTCATAATTAAAATTTTATTTTTATTTGATAATAATATTAGTTCAATAATATAATTGATGGTAATTTTCTACCATCATTATATGTTGTTATAACACAATAGATAAGAAAAGGTTAGACAAGAAAAGGATTGTAGGTATCTAGATTAACCCTTAAATCCATATTTAACCCATGTGATGTATTTCAAAACACTATGATATTTTAAGAATGTGTTTAAAATGGTCAAACAAATTATTTACTTTACATATTAGATAACCTTCTATTACCATTTACAATTAAGCATACTCTTATATATAAATTATTTATTTTCTAACGTAGTCTTAATTTTTTTTCTTCATATTATTGGAAATTTTTTTAAAAATCCAATTCGTGTTAATGACTTTGTGAAGGATAAAAAATAAATAGAAATAGTTTACCAAACAGATAAATAGAAATAAACAAGAAATTTAAAAATCGAATAAAATAGGAGAAGATATTTAATAGCACTTACTGTCATAATTGCTTTAATGTGGTCCCATGTTAAAGCAGTGATCATGGCTTGGTCATGAATTCGAAAAGAACATCGACGGTGCAGTCTCTGTCGCTTTCCATTGATGAATCCTTCCTCATCCTACACTCATTCATGACCTTTTCGAAAATGGGGTCCATTTCTCGACGTGCCCTTACGAGTTTGGGCCTCTCTCCAGTAATTAAATGAAGGGGCTTAATGGAAGGAAAATTATCAAGAAGGCTGACCCCAACCATCTACACGATGCTTTTAACAATCCTCTCAAATTGAGGCTTAATTTTATTGAGTTGGATCAATTTGAAATCTAAATTTGTAATTTACTTTAAAAATGTTTAATATTTTACAAGTTTACTTAATTTAAGACTTTTTTAAGATAAAAATTAAGGTGTATTTTACACGCGTCGTTACATACAAGTCAATTAATGTTTAGATGTCATATTAAGAACACATAAGTTAAATTTTTTAAAAAAATTAATTTCATTTAAATTTATACTCTTCAATCCTAAATCAACCTCTTTTTTCAATAGGTGTTTTCACCCTCTTTCTCTTTTCTCGATTGTGCCTTCACTCCAACCCCCACATGCATCATCACTTCATGCATGTGCCTTTACTCCAATCTTGCTTGTGCCTTCTACATAGTGTGAGCTCTCTCCTTTGGCGTTGGAGGTGAATGAGTGGCATTGTAATTTTGTGTTGGGTTGAAAATTTTGAAATTTTCATCTTTGGCAGTAGAGAAACGCATTTTAAGCTTGATTTGAGGTCATACAAGCTGACTTCTTCAACTTTCCTAGTTGAATGGGACTATGACGGAGAGGCTAAATATTGTTATTGTAAAGCACCTAGATGGACTTCATGGATTGATGAAAATTCAGGATGAAGGTTTTATAGCTGTCGACTCTTTCCGGTAATTTTGGTACATTTTTATTTTGTTTTAGCTAAATATGTTCATATATTTCATTAACAAATTGTTGTTTTTTCTTTGATGGTAGAGTGAAAATGTTTGTAGATTTCATGAATGGCATGATCAAAGATTTTGTCCAAAAGCAAGACAAATTATTTTAGAGTTAAAAAATAGAGAAAAGATGTTATATCGTCAAAGTAATCTATTAAAAGCTGAAGTGGCAGAGTTAAGAGAGAATGTAATAGATGTTTTGCAAGCTGAAAGGATTGCAGGAAATTTGAAGTTGAAGAATGAGTTAGTTGCCACGAGGAATATTGATGAAACACATTCAGCAAAGTGTTGGAAATTTGCTGCTTGTTTAAGCATGTGTTTAGTAGTTTTGCTTATGTTTGTTAGTATAAATAATGAAGGCAATAAAGGCAATAGTTGTATCTTTAAAACCTTATCTAGAAATGGTTTGATTTACTAGAACAATGTGTAAATGTAATTCACCAGACCTAATGTTCGAAAGTGTAATTGTTAGATGTTTCAATATTTGCTGTATTCGTAATTTGATGTTCTAGCCTAAATAGGTTTGATGTTTTATGTACTAGCCTAAACATGTTTGATGTACTAGCCTAAAGATGTTTGATGTTTCAACATGTAGTAAGGAAGATTAGTGACAAAATAAGATCTTTAATCAATGGAGATGGAGTATTGGTTAGTATTCAGAAGGAGTTAAAAGAGGCAGCAATTGACTACTCTAAAAAATGTCATCCATACTTTACCTCCAATGATTAACACAACTGTTAAGTTATTTTATAAGTCATCAAATTATTGATGAGGAGACAAAGATGCTTAATAAACCTATAATTCCAATTCTTTGTATTAACAATGTACATGTTCTACTATTCATGAACTTCAACGAAAAAGAAAAAACCTAAAAGAAATGCAATTCACACTGATTGGTTTATGATATACTACATAAAATGGCTACTTGATGGTCTGATCTCAATTCAAGACTAAACGATGAAAATAAAGGGGACCAACACTTTACTATAAAAAGCTTATCATCTCTTTCAAGCCATAGACTTTAACCTGTCCCTGAAAACTTTTAACATTGCAGAGAATGTGACAATTCTAACTAAGCTTCCATCACTCTTGATAACCTGTTCATGAACTTCAACAAAAAGGAAAAAACCTAAAAGAAATGCAATTCAAACTGAAGTTGGTAGTCATTGCATTCATTGCTTAATAACATGTTAATGCCATTAAGATCCTTACAATCTATTGTTCTTCAATACACAAATACACAAAATTGTTGTTCAATTTACTAACAATTAAATGTTAAGTTTACATTTTCTCCTTTCCCTTTGAAGATACAGTTTGACTTTCTTAGATTAGATTCACATGCGCAGTAACAACTTCCTTCCTTTTTATTGATTCTGCCCAAGGTGTAGTAGTCTCTGACTTCAACTTTCAGGCTATAGATAAAATGCAAACATTGTTAAGTTGTATGAATTAATTAATGTTTAATAAGAATACAAATATTTAACACTTACATTTAGCATTTGCAACCATGTGGTTTCATTTGTATATATCTTCATACCTTCCATCCATTTCTTGAACTTCTATTTGCTTTTTATTGAAGAGAAGAGTATGTGACATGCCTTTTTTTGTAATTTTTTCTTGAGAAGTTAGACTACATCTGCCAGTACCAAACATCCTCAATCTACTTCTATCATCTGCAACACCATAACCAGGCCCTCTTCTCCTTTTGATTTGGTTTTTGGTTGTGCCCTTTGAAGATGTGAAGATATTTGTTGTTTCTAAAGCACCTCCAGGTTGGGGGAACAACTGAAACTGTTGCATTTGTACTTCCACATACATGAGTAGTACTTGAGGTGTTGGCATTACCTGAAGCGGTTATGGCAGCAGCAGATATAGAGGCAGAGGCGGAGGCATTTGCTCTTCTTTTACCTTTCTTTTCCCTTTCAGCATTGTTAGATGCAGATTTAGAGGCACTTACTAGGATGTCAGTGTTGGTTTAAGCTCTATATATGATTTATATGGTTGACTGTTAGTTTGTTATGTTTTGCTTCATATGGAAATGAGTTGACTAGTTGAGTTTGGATTTTGAAACTAGGCTAGAACCTGTTATTAATAACAGCGAGAATGGAACAAAAAACCTAGAAGATTACCACTGCTATGGAAAAGAATCTTAGTTGTACCACAAAAAAGACAAAAACAACTTATAAATTACCTCTCTATCCTTCTAAGGATAGCCTCTTTTGTTGTGTCCTTTTGTATAGTTGTGGTTGTATGTCATAATCATGCCCCTCTTAGACACGTGATTAGCATTTTGGTTTTTGGTTACTTTTGTACTCTTTTGAGGCTCATCAATACTCTTTTTCCTAGCTATTTTAGGCCTACCAGGCCCTTGTTTGAATTTTGGTGACCAATTAGTTTCTTCATTACTAATGGGTCAGTTCTTCATACTAAGCATCGATTGAATTACCTTCCTATATGCTTTGACATATTCAATCTTCTATAACCAACTTGAAGTGTACTCTTCAATATTAACCTTATTGTCTCTAATAGCACATATGGCATGTGCTCAAGGAATGCAAGAGAGGATATATCTCTTACAAGAACATATTTTGTTCTAAAGCCTCACCATATATCTTTTCTATCCATGATCAATCTCATACCCTCCTTCTCCATTATGATGTACTGAATAATGTTGAGCAATCATGACACTCTTCTCAATTGCTTCCCATATTCTTATCCCTAAATTTCCCTTCCACTTAGTAGCCTCTTTCCTTTTTCTCACAATTCTTTTCATTAATTCTCTTCTAGTATGCTCAAATAACCCTAAAACTGATATTTTCCTTGCATCAACCATAATCTTGTTAAAGGCCTCACATAAGTTATTGTCAACTAACTCAATTATAGAATCTTTCCTCTGGAAAGCCCTACACCATTGCTGAACTGGTGCATAACTCTCAATATTTTTTGTTGCCCTTTCCTTCTTGGCTCTGAGCTTATCTAAATTTTCTTTGTATTCCCTTATTGTGAAGGATTTTGCAATTTTCTGAAAATGCTCCTTCATCTCTTCTCCTTTATGTCCTTTTTCATGCCAATTCACATAAACATGTCTAGCACAAAACCTGTACTTAGCATCTGGACACAAATCGACAATGGCTTTATCAAGTCCCTACAAAGGAAAACATAACCATTTGAATAGGCACGTGGACACAAATATGCATATTTTATAACATTTACACTCTCATTGAAAGTAAAAACAAGATTGATATGAAACTTTTACCTTTTATTGTTCAGTCATTATAGTACAACCAATTTTGAAGCCCAAGTGAGGTAAATCTTCTTTTATCCTTTCAATGAACCACTTCCAGGTGAATGTCGACTTAACTTCAACCATAGCCCAAATAACAAGAAATATTTGATTGTTTCCATCTCTTCCCACAGCATAAAGAAGTTTACCCTTAGTTTTGGTTTTCAACCAACATCCATCTAGGCCAAGATAATACCTGCATCCATGCCTAAACTCATGTTTAATAGCTTTTAAACATATATACATTCTTTCAAATACAGGTGGAGATCTTGGAATTGGTCGAGACACTGTCAATGTAACAGTGCTTCCTAGGTTGGTTTGCCTAATCACTTCAGCATAAGACTAAAGCTTCCCAAAATCCTCTTCAATGTTGATCACAACATTGTCTACTATTTTTTTTCTTTGCTCTTCTCACCATACTCATGGACACTTCAATACTTAAACAATCCTTAACGTAAATTTAATATAATGATTCTTCAAAAATGGTTCCCTTGTAAGCTTATCCTTTAACAAGTCAGATAAGATGTTGGTGTTCATCCTAAGATTTGTATATACCCTCTTACAGTCATGACTGTTCGTGAATTTCCTAACTTGAAATGATTGTAGCTTCCTATCAAATGCTCCATATATATACCAAGGATAGTTCTCTATCCTACATTTATCTTGGACAAATTTGGGCTTATTTTTGGTAAACATAACAGCCCTCTTTGTTTTGATGGACAACAAATTCACTGCACGCTTAATTTGTAAATGATTAAAAAAATTATCCCTACTTCAATGTAAGGCTCAGCTGCATTTTCATCATGAACAGGATATTTTCTTTTCCTCCCATTAGCATCATCTACCATATCATCTACATCACTAACAAGTTCTCCATATTCAACGTTGTCATAATATTCAGACAAAACTACCTTATCTTCATCATATATGTCACCTGCATCAGCTTCATGTTTTCCATCATCTCCTTGATCTTCATCCAAACTATTACCTTCATATCCTCGTTCTAAATCCTCTTCATCATCTTCATTCTCCATATCTACATCATTTTCATCCTCCATATTTGACACATCTTCTAAATTACTACATTATCTCCAAACCCTTCATTTTTAACATCCTCACCATTATCTTCATCCTGTTGAACCTCATTACATTTATCCTCAAACATTTCAACAAGGGTAGTCCACACCATGTTTAATATAAATATCAATACCATCTATACTCATCATCTAACTATCCATATCTAACACACTAGAGTCATCTTGTATAACCCTCAAACTATTACATAGTTCAAAACCAGACATAAGATAAAATATATTTTTCACATTGTTATATCCACTTCTCTTACATACATCAATCAATTCAAAATAGCTTAATAAACTCAGGATCAAATTGAATTTCATCCACAAAACTCATACCAAACATTATCAACTACAATAATAAAACATCCCGCATGGTGAAATCTCATAATTACCTTATCAAATGTCATTCTGTCAAATCGAAATAACCAACTCCAGGAAAAGGAAGAGACAAAGTCATAATGTTGAAAGGAAACATTGAAGTGAAAGTGAGAAATTGAAGCCTAGCACGGCAGATGATGCTTAACATATTCATAACAATTCCATCAACCAACTAATTAAGAATGGTGAAAGGTGACAGGAAATACCGAAGTGAAGTGACAAATTGAAGCACATCACAACACATGAAAGTTAGTGGCATTTCCTACTAACCTCATATATATATAACTCTTTTAAGAACTTACTAAGTTCTATTAATTAAGGTATATGGTGTTTTTTACACCTGTGAATCAAGAAACATGTTCTCGCTGTAGCTCCTAGACTCGTGGAATTTTTCACCTATAAGCCTCACAAGAGCTGCATCACTGGTTTCTAAACTATATATGTACCTAATGGTTTATTACGCCTCAATGTTTCAAAGATACCGATATTAAATGCAATCCTTGTTCAATTATTACATCAACTTTAAGTTACTAGTAATTAGAGTCCTTCATATTGAAGTTTGTTGACAAAGTTCAAAAGCTAAGAAAGTCTAAGGTATGTGACGTTGTTTACACCTGTGAACCGAGAAACATGTTCTCGTTGTGGCTTCTAGGCTCGTGTAATTTTTCACTTATAAGCCTCATGGGAGCTACATCTCTGGTTTCCATCCTATATACCTACCTAATGATTTATTTTGCCTTAATTTTTCAAATATACCCATATTAAATGCAATCATCGTTCAATTGTTACTTCAACTTTAAGTTACTAGTAATTAGAGAATTTCATATTTAAGTTAATATTAGACTGTTAAATCAAAACTTTATGTTATCATCAATTAAAATAACATAAAAATAAATTTTAAACATAAAAATAATACCTCATTTGCAATTAAAATAAATTTTCTCACAAATACTCCCACTAGTAAAGCAAAACATATTGGAGACATTAGTTGGATGACCTACCTGGATGGACAGACAACCGCAATCTACAAAGAAGGAGGACATCAGATGATTATGGACGCTCTTCAACTTAAAACAAAGCCTACAATCAATAAAAACAAACAAATGATCTAAGATATTCAATCAAGTGAAGGGGAGCTTTCCTATACTAAATTGTGGATAAGTTCTGAATGATACTTAGAGAATGATCTAAGAAGTATTTGTAGAAATTCATCCAACCAGTCATTAGTGGCAAAAACCCATCTAGATTTTTTCTTATGTGCCAATTTCTATTTTTTTAAGTCCTCCAAGTAAAGAAATTTTCTTTATGCTTTATATTAGTAGCTTCTATATGATTAGCACAAATCCTAAAATCTTCATTGAATTACTTTAAAAATATGTTCCCTTCAGATTAAAAGTATAGGGGAGCACTATATTAGAGCCTCACTAAGAATAATTTATAGAGAGTCAATTCAATAATGGATATCTATGATTTTTCACTATTAGGAATTTCTTTGGAATGCATAATTGGATTTATAAAAGAAGTAGAAAAAAACTTAGTGCTCTCTTAAAGCAAGTTTATTGAGAGATAAATAATTTAGCCCATAGACAAAATTTTTGAGACCTTAATTCTATTTAGATCATAGGCAATGACTATACATCCATATAGTTTGTATATATACATAAGGATATAAGAGTAACTATAAAAAAGATTATTTCTCTATATGATCACATTTCATTTCCTTCTTACTTGATGTTTTTTCCCCCTTAATACTGTTTCTTCCCTTAATAAAACCCTCAATTAAAATAAAGGACTACATGTTAGTCTTATGCACCAATAATGTTGGAAATTAATCAATAAGTCACCCCTAAAAAGTTAACATTTTGTTTCTTTAAAATGAACATTTTTTTATTTTTAGTAATCAAACTAGAGTTGCAAGTGTCACATGTTAACTTTTTCTTTAATAGACAATTACTTAACATTTAAAGAAAAAAGGATGTGGGAGGGCAATGGATTTTAACTATTACAAAGCATCAAATTAAGATTTAGTGGGACCAATTGCTTTTCTATTATGCTCTGATTGGTAAGAAAGACTAATTTTTCTACTTTAGTAAGTAGATCTTCCATTACCCTAGTTAGGTACTTTATAAACCAATACATAAGTTAGAGTGATACTATAGTAGGCTTCAGTTCACCTATTCTAAGCTACTTAAAAAGAGATAAAAGTTATTAGATTAACATTAGCAAACATAAACAATTAATAACATTAGAAGCACTAAAATGACATGGAATCATAAAATTCCTAAGATCCTTTATCTTTACAGGTAATTGGTCATGCAAATTACACTACACTCCTTGGTTAAAGGAATCATAACATAATCCTCAAGTTTATTTTTAAGAGATAATCTTTTTCAAAAACTTGGTATATGAAGGGAATATTAATATGCAACTTCTTAAAAATATTTTGTACTTGAAGTTTTCTATTATGTTCTTTAACATCTGAGGTTACAGAATGGGTAGCTTCTAGGGTTTGACAGTGGTTCAAGGTGAATGCTCCTGATCATTTTTGGTTGAAGATGAAACTAATATCAGTTTTCTTCTGCCCATCTCATTCATACTATCTTCCTCATACTTCTTTAACTTTTGCACTTTCTTCTTTTTACCGATACCATAATCAAATGTTTTACCGCTCTTAAGTCTAATGGCTAATACTTAATTCTGGGACTTACCTTAGTTTCAAGAGATGATACGTGAACCAGGCAAGCCAACCCTTTTAATGAAGACTGGAGCGCAGATAAGGCAATAGTGAAGATGCGTCAACTAGGCAAGACAACCCTTTCAACAAAGGAAGAAGTATAGATTAGCGATAGTTTTGATGCGTGAACTAGGCAAGATAACCCTTGCACGAAGACTAGAGCGCAGATTGGCTGATGGTGAAAATGCATCAAAAAGGCATGACATTGGAAATTTAGGGTTTTATGTAACTTTTACTTTTAGTGAATTTAGGGTTTCTATTTTTTTTCCCTTTAGAAAATTTACGGAATTTAGTGTTAAAACTTAAAATCAAGCACGCTTTTACTCTTTTAAACGTGACATTTTAAAAAATAGTAACGATGTCACATTATACATTGTAACGACGTGTATAAAACATACCTTAATTTTTGTCCAAAAAAGTCTTAAATTGAGCACACTCATGAAATTTTAGAATTGTTTTATGCAAATTACAAGTTTAAGTCTCAAACTTATCAAATTCAAAAAGGTTAAAGCCCAATTTAAGCCATCCTTACGACTGCTTGTGTCACTGTCCTTGAGGTGATATTGAGTGTCATGTCAGTAGCCATCCTACTGAGATTAATAATCGTCGATGACTTTGCTTTCAAAGAAATGGTTTTGATGAGGTTTGATATCTCATCTTCCCTCATCGATCTGAACAACTGAACATGTCTTCCGCTTAGTAGCTCCAAAATGAAAAGCTTCTTTATTTGTCTCCAGTACTTTCCATATGGTTCTAAAGATAGGTCCTTGCAACCATAAGTTAAGAAAGAGAAAATATATAGGGCCTCGTTGGAAAGACAGTGTCCTGATTCTTCATCACTTCTTTTTAAATTCTGCAGAAGAAATAACAATGGTTGAAAGTTCTCCAAGCTAAAGACTCATAAGAGGAACATATTTCTTGGTTAATTGTGTTAGGATGTGATGGGGCACATGGCCTGCAAGCTGGTGTAGGTTTCCTATCATTGGTAGGCGCCACGGTCCTAGTAGTATCTTGGACGTGGATCTCCTGCTTGTTCTTAATTTTGTACATACCTTTAAAACCCCGAAGACGAGTACCGGCAAGATCAAAGAGACTTAGAAGAAACAGAGTAGCTCTATGGAAAAGTTGAGTGAATTTCTTAATTAGTACCGTTGAATAAAAATAAATAATAAATAATAAAAATATTTAAATAAAATAAAAAACCTCTTATCTAATAATAATAATAATAATAATAATAATAATAATAATAATAATAAAAGGTATATAAGTATGGAGTAAGAAAATGTACTAGGATTATAGTTTAATTAAATTTAAAATAAATAGGACATATATAACATTACTATAAATAAAAATGAGAACTATAGTCCAAATAACGAGTGATAGTGTCCTCCACACCTATAACTAAGAAAATGTACCAGGATTATAGTTTAATTAAAATTAAAATTAATTACATATATAACATTACTGTTAGATATATGTTAAATATATCTATCTTATTTTTAGTTTGGCATATTTTTAAATTGGCATCTTTTTATCAGTTTGAATTCAAATACCAGTTGGATAATTTTGTAGATATAATAGAATTCTATCTTATATAGGAGTTGATTTGGTGAAGGATTGTTTGAGGGTATTATGGTATTTTTTACCTGCATATACGAAGAGTTTTCTACCAAACACTACACGTTGTTGCTGTTTTTTAGGAGATATTCAACATATTAGACTTGTGGCAGAAATACATATTGTTGTCTTTTGATGAAAAACAGACATAAGACTTGCAGTATATTTGGTGAGTGTGTGTGCAAGTGTGCGTGGGAAGTGAGTGTAGTGGGTGTGTTTTTCAGCTGGTTATATAAGCATATGTGACTTGGAAAACAGATGAGATTTATGACAGAAAGTGCGTGAGTGCAATGGGTGTGCAGTGGGTGATTTTTATGCTGATTATATACGTGCATGTTGCTTTGAAAAACAAATGGGATTTATGGCAACCTAAGACTAATGAGTATGTGAGGAATATGCGTGTGTAGTGTTGGGTGTTGATGGTGAATTGATTTTGAGTGAGTAAAAGAACATACGGCTTGTTGGACCCCACACCCCACCCGTAGGTGTTTGCGGGTGATACCGCGGCGTGTGTTTGCGGGTGATACCGCGGCATCCAACCTTAATCAGTATTGTCCTCTTTGGTACTCGAACTCGAGACCTCAAGGTTTTGTTGCATTTTCATGCACGCCTCTCACCATTGAGCAAATACCTACGGGTAGGGTGTGGGGTCCAACACGGCTAATTGGTGGTAAGAAGATAAAGTGATTTATGGTGGGTGCATGTTTACCTACGGCTGATTGGTGGTGAGAAGATGTGTTATCTTGGTTGAATGTGTCTCTATTGTGTGTCTACCTTGAGCTGTCATCATTGATGTGTTTCCTTGTTGCTGTGAGTGTCTACGGCTGTGTTCGTTTTCATATGGAGTGCAAAAAATTTCAAGGCAGTAGCAGAGTGGGTAACTAGTGTCATTGGTGAACAACTATCAGATTAATCTTTAGAAGAACCGAAAAAATTGGAAAGTTGTTCTTGTCTCTTTCTTAAGTTTTTTTATTTACGTTAAATTTTGCTTAACGACTTGAGTTATTTATTTAGTGTTCTTCAGTTATAATATTGTTGAGTAAAATCCTATGTTGAGGTTAACACGAGTCAGGTATGTTATCGGGAGTGAAAATCTTTCATGGGAAGTGAGGTTGACAGATAGTGTTAAGGGTTGACTGGTATCAACTCAATAAAGCCTTGGATAAATCTATTGTACTTCGGTGAAAGAATTAATCTGGGTAAGGCCCCTGCAGATGTAGGCAAGGAGTGTCGAACTGCGTTACCAAATTTTTGGTGCCATCTGTTATTTTTCTTTCGATTAATTTTTGTTTTTATTTGTACCAGAGACGATCATGTAAAGTTGGACAATTTGTGAAACTATTAATCTTTATGATTTTTTAATTGGTATTAGAGCGCGCTACCGTTTCAGAACTTGATAGCAAGTTGGTGCAGATCCTAGTTTCATGAATATGACTATAAGAGAAGGAGCATCAATTATTAGGCCACCATTGTTAGACGGTTTCAATTATCCTGCATGAAAATCACAGATGAACGTCTTTATTCAGGTACAGAGAATAAGAGCATGGGACTCGGTGTTATATGGTTGGACACATCTGATTATTACTGACGATAAGGGAAAGATAGTTCTAAAAGTTTCATTTGAATGGATAAGAGTCGAAGAAGAGAGGGCACTTAGAAACTCACAAACAATGCATTCGATTTTTAGTGCTGTTGATGAAGGACGTTTCTCAATGATATCAGCCTGTGAATCGGCTAAAGAAGTGTGAGATGCTTTACAGACTATTCATGAAGGATCCAAATCGATGATAGCATCAAAATTATAGATGTTAGCTGTGAGGTTTGAAGAACTGAAGATGGATGAAAATTAAACCAATAGCGACTTTCATGAAAGATTGCGAGATATAGCAAATCAAGTACATCAACTCAGAAAGAAATATTCCGATCAGAAACTTGTTAAGAAAACGCTGAGATCACTGCCTTCAAGATTTATTCTGAAAATTGTAGCGATAGAGAAAGCCCACGACATCAATGATCTGTCATTGGAGAAGGTAATCGAAATTCTTACAAATTTTGAAATGAATCTTTTAAGGGGTAAGCAAGAAAGAAGCAAATGATTGACATTATAGGTTAAAACTCAAAAGGGTGAAAGGAAGGTAAAGAGAATCAAACGTGATGAGTATTAAGGCTTCAGGGACATTTAAGCTGAATGTACTAATACTTTGAAGAAGAGAAAAAGAAATTCCTTTACTAGCACTTGGAGTAAGAATGAATCCGAGAGTGAATATGGTAGTGAAGAAGAAATCGCTAATAGTGATGCATTAGTTACTTTCCATAGCAAAAGTCCAGTTACTTGTTTAATAGTAACCGAGATGGAAGTAACTGAAGACGAAAAATTAAGTAAATTAGGAAATTTCTATAAAAACATAGACAATTTAGCTTAAAGCTCGATCTTAAATTATGATAGTGATGAAAGTGGTTCAAGTGATAAAAAGGAGAATATTATGAGACTTACGAATTAATGTACAAAAAATGGGTAAAAACATGTAGAAAGAATGAAAGATTGAAAGAAGAGAATCTCTCCATGAAGAACACCATCCAAGAGTTAGAAAAGAAATTGATGGTAGCTTTAGACGAGCTTGGTGAAGCCAGGCTGAAGTTAGCAAGTATTGAAAAGGGTTTGAGAATGCTGAATGGAGGCACAGAAAAGTTAGAAAAGTTTATCAAAATCGGTAAGGTTAAAGGGGATCTTCAAAGCATTGGTTATAAATGTGAGTGTTCTAAGGTTAATGAGGAGAAAAATAATATGTTCAGATCTATCCGAGAAGAAGAAATGTCAAGAAAGAATCAAAGATTTGTACCCACGTGTCATTTTTGTGAAGTTATTGGGCATATAAGGCCAAGATGTTACCAGTTACTGCAGATATTGTTTCAAAGAAGCCAAAGCCAAAGAATTCTACTACCCTCACATAAATTTCATAATCAGCCTTTATTACCAAAATTTACTTGAGTTATAAAGGTTCAAGAACAAGCTCAAAGATGTAGTGAAGGAAAAACAAGAAATTGTTCGGATTCACGCTTAATTACTACTTTTGAAGAAACTGTTTAGACTGAGGATAAGTTAGTTACTTCAGGTGAAGAAATCAACTAGAGAGTTGATGACCAAGATCATGCGACGAGGAATAAAACCAGGTTTGAATTTCTTCGAGGGGCCTAAGGATTGTGTTTTTTACATTTTTGAAGTTCTTTTTGTTGTTTAAAAAAAACAAAAAAGTCAAAAAATGAAGCGTAAAAAAATTGTCTTTTTTAGTTCTTCTTTAGTTTTTATGTTGCCATTGTCATACCATCATTTTAGTAGTTTGTATTGTGACTTCTATTTGGCTCCATCGAAGACTTTTCAGCTCTCTCATCATTATGAGACTCTCTTTCAGGTATATCTCTCTCTTTCAGGCATATCTCTCAGAGTTTTGAATTGTGGTAAATTGTCATCTTTACGTGCTTATGATTCTTCCGCTGCATCTATTGTTGATTCATATGATTATACGTTTTGACACTGTTTTGTCCCAAGGGGGAGTTATTAGATTGTTTATAGTGACTGTTCCATTTAGAGGGAGATTTCAAGGTATATGTGCGATTATTCGTCTTGCTTTTTGACATTTTTTGTCCCAAGGGGGAAAATTTTGAATGATTGGATATTTGATGGATGTTCTTTGGAACTTGACCTTGGATTGGAGGGGAGTATTTGTCATATAAAATATGAATGCCTAATTATATGATTTAGGGGAAGCTTTGGATTTATGAAAAATATGCCAAAAAGGGGGAGATTGTTAAATATATGTTAAATATATCTACCTTATTTTTATTTTGGCATTTTTAAATTAGCATCTTTTTATCAGTTTGAATTCAAATATCAGTTGGATAATTTTATAGATAGAATAGAATTCGATCTTGTATAGGAGTTGATTTAGTGAAGGATTGTTTGAGGGTAATGTGGTATTTTTTACCTGCATATACGAAAAGTTTTATGCCAAACACTACATGTTGTTATTGTTTTTTTAGGAGATATTCAACACATAAGACTTGCAACAGAAATACATTTTGTTGCCTTTTGGTGAAAAACAGACATAAGACTTGCAGTATATTTGGTGAGTGTGTATGCAGGTGTGCGTAGGAAGTGAGTGCAGTGGGTAAGTTTTTTAGCTGGTTATATACGTATGTGTCACTTGGAAAATAGATGAGATTTAAGGCAAAAAGTGCACAAGTGCAATGGGTGAGTTTTATGCTGATTATATACGTATGTGTTGCTTTGAAAAACAAATGGGATTTACGACAACCTAAGACTAATAGGTATGTAAGGAATATGCGTGTGTGGTGTTGGGTGTTGATTGTGAATTGATTTTGAGTGAGTAAAAGAATATACGGCTAATTGGTGGTGAGAAGATAAAGTGATTTATGGTGGGTGCATGTTTACTAGGGCTGATTGGTGGTGAGAAGATGTGTTATCTTGGCTAAATGTGTCTCTGTTTTGTGTTTACCTTGAGCTGTCGTCATTGATGTGTTTCCTTGTTGTTATGAGTGTCTACTGCAGTGTTTGTTTTCTTGTAGAGTGCAGAAAATTTCAAGGCAACAGCAGAATGGGTAGCTAGTGTCATTGGGGAATAACTATCAGATTAATCTTCAGAAGAATCGAAAAAATTGGGAAGTTATTCTTTGTCTCTTTCTCAAGTGTTTTTATTTACGTTAAATTTTGTTTAACTACTTGAGTTATTTATTTAGTGTTCTTCAGTTATAATATTGTTGAGTAAAATCCTCTACTGAGGTTAAAACGAGTTGATCGTGTTATTGGGACTGAAAATTTTTCATGGAAAGTGAGATTGAGAGATAGTGTCAAGAGTTGAGTGATATTAACTCAGTAAAGCCTTGGATAAATCTATTGTACTTCGGTAAAAGAATTAATATGGGTACGAGCCCTGCAAACGTAGGCAAATAGTGTCGAACTATGTTACCAAAATTCTGTTGTGATCTGTTATTTTTCTTTTGATAATTTTTGTTTTTATTTGTGCCAAAGATGACCACGTAAAATCGGACAGTTTATGAAACTATTAATCTCTACGATTTTTCAATTACTATAAATAAAAATAAGAATTATAATATACAAATACGACTGACTGTGTCCAGATCTATAACTACGATTATAAGGATTATACTTTAATTAAAATTATAATACATAGGACATACGTAAGATTACTATAAATAAAAATAAGAATTAGAATATAAATAGTAATGATTAATTAATTAACTAATTATAAATTATAAATATTAATTTATAACTTAGAACATGCAAAATTAAATATTCGTAAAATCAACTCTTAGATGATTGAATTTAATTTTTATTTTTTAAACAAGAAGGTATATGAATATTTGTAAGAAATTTATACTAATTATATAATTATACTTTTTCAATTTGCTCTAATTAACATACAATTTATTTATTTTTTTTCACCCTATATTATTTATGTTCATCTAATCTTTCATGAATAATCGATATTTTACCATTCAATAATTTTTCTTTAATCAAAATTTATTCTTTAATATATGTAGAAAAATTTCATTCGCAAATGGATGACTGATTCTTCTAATATCGTTGTCTTTGGTGGCCTTTGTTTTATGGCCATCTTGTACGCCGGTTTTTTCCAGAAAATAATTAATTACCATATTATGTTGATTTGCGCACCAAGTTTAATTATTAAATATATAATTGCAAACTAGATTTCAGAATTAGCATAAACATTTTAATGTTTCAAAAAAAGATGCAATAGTAGCGGCTTCCATTAGTAGTTATATGTTTATGCTTAACAAGCCATGAAATCAATATGTTTATAGGAAAAAAAATTTTAGAATCAATATCATGGGTATGAATACCGTACCATATCAGCCAGTACGTACTGTACTGATTAAAAAATGGTATCAAAATATTAGTTTCGGTACCGACTTTAAATACCGGTCGATACTGGCCAATACCGATCGATACCGTCTGGTACAAATACCGGTCAAATAAATACCTGTCAGTATCTAAAATTTTAAAAAATATAGGCACTAAATTATAAAATTTTCACATTTTACTTTAAAAAATTTTAAAAATAAAAAATTTCCCACTTCCCTCTCCTGCCTCTCACTCCAGCCCCCTTTTAAACCTCTTCAAGAGTGATGTGACCCTTCGTACTAAACGTCTGCAATAGTAATGCGAAGAGTGATGTGACCCTTCATGGTAAACTAAACGGAGCAAGATCTTCCGTCAATTTTTGGGAGCTTTATTTATTTAATCGGTAAATTATTATAAAATAGAGTTAAAACAGAGTATTAAAAAGAGGTTATTTGGTCCCAACCAAGCGTCTTCAATCATGATGTTACCCTTAATAAACAAGATCAAATGACTTCATCTAGATTCAGTGCTCCCTTATCAATAAATTAATAATGGATGATTACCAACCTAAGTTGACCTTTACTACCATTAATTTAGATTGGTTGACTAGATTATGTAAAATTTTAAAAATTTATATGCCGAGATTATATTTTTAAATTTTTTTAAAAAACTGTTTAATCTCAGTTTAAATCTTTAAATATTTTCTTTTAACTTCAATCAATATTCATATCGTCAAAGCAAGATGCGCATAATAAGAACATAATTTTATTCATAATTCTAGTACATCCTTAACTTGTATGGCTTCAAACAGTATTTATTTTTAAACAAGTTAAAGGATGATATAAAGTAGTACAAGAAAACAAGATGGTTACAGATGCCAACAATATTTTAACTCGCTATAAGATAGTGTTTGACCAAAATCTTGATCCAGTTGTTTCCCCCGTTAAGCTAAAGATAGCGTAAACTAGGGACTAAGCAGAGGTCATTTTTCCTATGGGCTGCTACGCCACGAGCTTCCGACATGTCAAGAGTTTCCGAGCTTAATCCATTAGGCAGCTTCCAATCAAAATGATACAGCAAATTTGCAAGTGCAAGCTCAACAATGGCCATACCTGTTTGTATTCCAGGACAAATCCTCCTTCCAGCTCCGAAAGGAATAAACTCAAAATCCGTACCTTTGTAATCAATTGCATTATCAAGGAATCTCTCTGGACAAAATCTCTCTGCTTCAGTCCAATAATTGGGATCTCTTCCAATTGCATAGGCGTTGACGATAATCCTAGTTTTTGTAGGTATTTCGTGTCCATTAATCTCCACTTTTTCACTGTTTTCCCTTGGTATAAGTAAAGGAAGAGGAGGGTGTAATCTTAATGTTTCTTTGATTACTGATTTTAGATACTTCAATTGATGAAGATTTGACTCGTCAACTTTTCCTACTTTGTCAAAGACTTCCCTAATCTCTTCTTGTGCTCTTTCCATTGTTCTTGGATTTTTAAGCATTTCTGACATCGCCCATTGTAAGACTACAGAAGAAGTATCAATTCCACCACCGAAAATGTCCTGAAATCAGACAATCTCATAAAGAAGCAAACAGTATTGTATGTTTGAAAATGAGAATTTTTTTTTTTTCAGATTTCTGATTTTACATTTACATTCCGTCGACTGAGTAGTGTCTAAACTATTAAGTTTTTATAAGCTTTTGTTACCTACAGTGATTGATAACTTGGTGGGAGCAAACTCCTTTTCATGTTGCTCTTTTTCCAACGAAACTTAAAACTGTGTAAGGCATATTGATTATAATTTTTTATTATCATTTAGTTGATATTTCTCCATATAAACAAATCTTCATCAACAATGCTAGTTAGTTGTTTATGCATCCTAACTTTTCCGTATGCATACTAGTACGTGCATGACTGTAATAAAGCTTCAAAAACATGAATTAATACATTGCTTGAATTAACAATAGAAAGAAACTCGTTATGAAATTGAATTAAAACTAGTCACACTAAACTGTAATTTTGTAAAAAAGCATTGGACCGACCAAACTTATAAATTCAATATGAAAGACCATGTCTTCCTTTGCTATAAAAATATATTAAATTATCAGATTACCTTAATGATTGAGTACTTTTAGATCTAGAAAACGAATAAATATTCAGATACACACTGCCCAATTTACCTTTGAGGAACACTAAGGACTTCTTTAAGACAAATTTCTGTTTTTGATTAATAAACTTCATCTCCAATACGTTAGGACTAATTAAAAACATAACATCACATGGCCTCTTTTCTTGAAATTTGTGTTGACATTTATAATGTCACTCTTATCTACATATCACACAAATCAAAAGGCCCGTCAACTATATGAGACAGTGAAAATTTTGGCACCAGTATATTTCCAATAGACACTCATAGAACTATCATTACTAAATTATTTTTTATTGTCTAATACTTACATACTTTTTAAAACTTATCACTCATCAAATTCAAAAGTTTAAGGCATTTAAGTTATTGCTATTCTTAAATGGAAACTTGGACTCATATATATTATCTAATGGATTCATATGTACTTGATTAGTTTACTGTGACAATATTCAATGGAAAAATTACACAAAAATCACATGGTTTAAATTTAATTTTACATGTCTTTATAATTTAACAATTAACAACTTGTGTTTTGCAACGCTTTGTAGTTTAGTGTTTGAAGTATTGAAGAATTATTTATAACGTTAGCTTTTATCATTATCGTTACTGTTAGTGAAGATAGCTACAGTTAGTTTAGTTAGTTAACTAGCAGTTTTTATTTTCAGCTTAAGCAGTGTATATAAGACTGGAGAATATATTTTTAGCTAAGGATTGAATACACAGAAGTTCCCGCATTTTGTCTCCTCCACGCAATAGTAGATTTGTTCATGGTATCAGAGCAACGTACGATCCATAGTGTCCACGGTTGAGCTTCGACAGCAATATGGGGACGAGAATGCCAGGTGCCGATGATTCTCAAGATGATTGCTTCCAGTTATACAACTCCGATCATCCTGGAATGATGCTTGTTACTGCACAGTTGACAGATACGAATTTTTACTCTTGGAGTATTTCCATTCGCAATTCCCTCGAAGCTAGGGATAAGCTTGGTTTCATTGATGGTACTCTACCGCCGCCGTCATGCAAAGTAAAGTATAGACAATGGCGTAAAGTGGATTGTATGGTGAAACAATGGATTCTCAATTCCATTTCAAAGGAGATTTCTGAATCTTACACTACCTGTAGTTCTGCGAAGGTGTTATGGGATAAGCTTGAAGAAGTATATGGAGAAAGCAATTTGCCGCAATTATTTCAAGTGCAAAGGGAGATTAGTTCTGTTGAGCAAGGTAACTCTTCGGTAATTGCTTATTATAACAGAATTAATAGGTATTGGGATGAATTGGGGCAACTTATGCCTATACCCGTATGTAGTTGTCAAGGTTGTTATTGTGGGGTTAATAAAAAGTTAGTGGATATAGACAATGCTAACAAGTTAATTCAATTTTTGATGGGGTTAAATTCATCCTATGATCACATTTGAAGTCAGATTTTGGCACAAGATCCACCTCCATCTGCAAGTAAGGCTTATTCTCTCGTGATGAGAGTTGAAAAACAGAGACAAGTTCATATGCTACATGAGGATGCCGGTGCTGCTGCTATGTTAGTGAAAGATGGTAAAAATAGCAAGAAGGAAACTTTCACTGGAGACAACGTGAGCAGAACTGGTTATAGGAGAAAAGATAATAAAAGAAAAGAAGATAAGCATTGTGACTATTGTTCTTTGGATGGTCATGAAAGAGACACTTGTTTCAAATTCCATAGATATCCCGAATGGTATACAAAGTTAAAGAATAAAAGAGATGTTTTAGGAAAGGGACAACAAAAAGGTAAATCTGTGCATATGGTTGAAGCAATTGAGAAGGATATGGAGAAGGGGTCTGAAGTACAAAATGGTTCCCAATCGTTATTAGTATTGATTCAGCAGGAACTTGCAAGATTATTGAAGGGAAAGTCATATGAAGAATCACATCTCTTGAATTTAATACACACTGAATTTGCAAGTACGTCAAACTTGAATCCTGCGTTTAGATCTGTTCAAACGTGTGCAAATTGGATAGTGGATTCAGATGCTACTTCCCATATATGTATAGACAAACATCTGTTTCAGTCATTGATAACTGTAGACAAAGTCATAAAGTTGGTGTTACCTAACGGGGAGGTGAATGATGTTAAATATAGAGGAGTCGTTGTTTTGAATGGAAAAATAACCTTGAAATCAATTCTATATGTTCCTACTTTTAGCCATAATCTTATGTCAGTCAAAAAATTAGCCAAACAATCTTCCATCAATGTTCTATTCCATACTGAATATTGCTTGTTACAGGACCAGAGGACTGAAAGGACAGTGGCTAAGGGCAAGGTTTTCCAAAGTCTATATTTTCTGGACGATGAATCTTTCTTGTGTAATAAACCCATTTATATTTCTACTTTTGCTTCTACTAATGGGGAACAAGTATGTAGCATTCATGATAGCCTTGTTAATAGAACATTATGGCATACAAGATTGGGCAATCCTTTTGATATTGTAATGAAACATATTCCTGCTTATAGCAGCTTTGTGAGTAATACTGCTCTTTCATGTGAAGTTTGTCCCCTTTCTAAGCAAGTCAGGAATGTTTTTCCAATCAGTTATACACGCGCAGCAAATGTTTTTGAGTTGCTCTATGTTGATATTTGGGGTCCTTATAAAGAAATTTCCATTTGTGGGGCACATTATTTTTTAACTGTTGTCGATGATCATAGCAGATGTACTTAGATATTTTTGATGAGGCATAAGGTACAAGCTAGTCATCTTCTGGACATGTTTCTTATTTACATTCAACGACAGTATAATGGTAATGTGAAGGTTGTGAGGATTGATAATGGATCTGAATTTTTGGCTAAAGATACTCAAGACATGCTCAGTAGCAGAGGTATTTTTCATCATAAAACATGTGTTTATACTCCACAAAAGAATGGTGTTGTGGAGAGAAAACATCGGCATTTGCTTTAGGTAGCACGGGCGTTGTTGTTTCAGCCTGGCTTACTGAAGAAGTTTTGGAGTCATAGCGTCTTACATGCTGCTTTTATTATTAATCGCTTGCCGAGTTAGGTACTTAATTGGAAGTCCCCTTATGAATTGATATCAGGGCAACAACCCAATTATACGGAATTGAAGAGTTTTGACTATTTATGTTTTGCTGCTAACACTCACCCGCATAAGGATAAGTTGGCACCTCGGGCTTTCCGTAGTGTTTATCTTGGTCACTCTCTAGGACAGAAGGGCTACAAATCGTATGATCTGCAAACAAGAAAATGTTTTGTTTCCAGAGATGTGTCCTTTTATGAGGATGTGTATCCATTTAAACAACCTATGGATAATCATGCTACTCTTGATCAATCTGTTACATTACCTTCTGTTGTGCAAGATGATCCTTCTTTGGTGAATTATTCAGGTGATTTGGTTACAAGTAGCGCAGATGTGTCTACTTCTTCTACAGATTTGATTGCTTCACCTTTGCAGGAGACAATTGTTGACTCTGCAAATCCTAGTGTTGCTAATTCTATTATTCCAGTATCTCCAATTAATACAAGGAGGAGTGTTCGAGCTCAACAGAATCCATCTTGGTTGAGTGACTTTGTGTCATAAGTAAGCATCACCTCTCCTTATTTGAAGTATATTCCTATGTAGCACAATTCATCCTATACACCTAATACATATCCCTTTACTATCAATCCTGGCTTCAGTACTCCTTATGTTGATTTTCTGGCCAATGTATCTAACATTACAGAATCCACATCTTATTTTCATGCTAGCCAAGATCCTAATTAGGTTACGGCCATGAATTCTTAATTGGATGCTCTTGAAAGAAATGAAACGTGGGAACTTACCCCATTGCCCGAAGGAAAAAAGGCTATTGGTTCTAAATGGGTATACAAGGTCAAGTTAAAGCCTAATGGAGAGGTTGATCGGTTTAAGGCCAGGTTAGTGGCCAAGGGATATAACCAAATTGCAGGGGTTGATTACAATGATAGTTTCACCAGTAGCAAAAGTAGTCATCGTGAGGATTCTATTTGCTCTTGTAGCCGCGAAGAGTTGGCCTTTACACCAGCTGGATATTAATAATGCTTTCCTCCATGGATTCTTGGATGAAGAGGTTTATATGCTTCCACCTGAAGGATATTCCAAGGTAGCTCCAAATGTTGTTTGCAAGTTGAGGAAATCCTTGTATGGCCTTAAACAGGCTTCTCGGCAGTGGAATGCTGAATTAACTCTCCATCTTCAACGTTATGGTTTTCAGCAATCCAAGCATGATTATTGTTTATTTAGTTTCCAAAATGCTACTTGTTTTTTGCTTATCTTGGTGTATGTCGATGATATGTTATTAACAGGTGATTCTGATTAGGAAACACAGAAGGTGAAAACGTTTCTGGATGAAACTTTTACTATTAAAGATTTGCTTTATGCTAAGTATTTATTAGGTCTTGAAATTGCTCGCTCCACCTTCGACATGTATATTAATAAAAGAAAATATGTTTTGGATTTGATTGCTTCTGTTGGCATAATGGGTTGTAAACCTGCGTCTACTCCTTTACAAAAGGGATTAATCTTGGCAGCGTCGGATGGTTCTCTCCTTGATGATCCACAACTATATAGACAGTTGGTTGGGAAGTTGTTATATTTGGGATATACACGCCCAGATATAACTTTTGTTATTCATCAGTTAAGACAATTTGTTCATGCACTTACGGTGATTCATTGAAAGGCAGCTTTACATGTTTTGCGTTATCTGAAGCGTTGTCCATCTTTGGGATTGTTTTATCCTGTTGATAACTCTTTTGTTCTTCAGGCGTTTTGTGATGCCGATTGGGGGGCTTGCCGTGATACTAGACGATCAGTTTCTGGCTTTTGTATCTTTCTTGGTTCCTCTCTGATTTCTTGAAAATCCAAGAAGCAAGCTACTGTGTCTAAATCTTCTGCTGAGGCAGAGTATAGGAGCATGAGTTCGGTTGTTTGTGAGCTTCTTTGGATATCTTATATTTTGCAGGATTTTTGAATACCTGTTGCTCTTCCTATCTCCTTGCGGTGTGATAATCAGGCTGCACTCCATATTGCTGCCAATCAGGTGTTCCATGAGCGGACCAAGCATTTGGATATTGACTGCCATATTGTTCGGGAGCAGCTGAAACAGGGGTTCCTTTCTTTACTCCATACTTCTTCTTCTACACAGCTTGCAGGTGTTTTTACCAAGTCTCTTTTAGCTCCGGCGTTTCAGAGTTTTCTCGTCAAGCTGAGCTTGCGTGATTTCTTACAAGCTCCATCTTGAGAGGGGGATGAAGAATTATTTATAACGTTAGCTTTTATAGTTATCGTTACTGTTAGTGAAGATAGCTACAGTTAGTTTAGTTAGTTAACTAGCAATTTTTATTTTCAGCTTAAGCAGTGTATATAAGACTGGAGAATATATTTTTAGCGAAAGGATTGAATACACAGAAAGTTCCTGCATTTTGTCTCTTCCACACGATAGTAGATTTGTTCAAATATTAGTTGTTTATTAATTTGCAGTAATTTTGTGCCACTATTTGATTTTTCTAAAAAAAATCGATATAGCAAAAGGTTAAGTTGTGAAAAAATAATATATTTCATTATTTATTAAATAACACAAACCTTTAAGCTTTTTTTAAAAAATAAGTATATTTTAAAGGGGGTCATGATATGATTAGTGTATTACCAACGTCTATTAGTGTATTTTTGTGTGTGTGTATATATA